>NC_047563.1:829151-1260090 GCF_902806645.1 Magallana gigas | reverse complement strand
CAGGTACTGAAAATTTAATGATGCAGCGGTGATCTGTCAATCTTAGGAAAGGGTCTGAATGTGATATACACCAGTAGAAATCAACATCCAGGGAGACAGGCATATCCCAATTATCACAGGTAGAAGACAGGTATACCCGAGTTCCTGAAGCCTCAGGTAAAATGATATACATGAAATCATAGAAACCTTGCACTAATACCCAAATTCATACCTCAAGTAGACCATTGTACACAAGTTATTAAACCATAGAAACCTTGCACTAATAATCAGATTTATTCTACAAATTACTTATGATATCATAACGTCAGTGATAGGTAAAGCCTAGGAGCTGAAGTGTTATTTTGACTATTGATTAAGTATACGAATGTGGAACAAAACGCTATGCTAAAACTGTAAAGGGCAGCTGCCATTTGATAGATTGAGGAATTCCTAGATTTTGTAACACATAAATACAACTATAATGTGGAATTCCTACAGTTCATATCATTACACATAAAAACAAGTCTAGTGCGACCCTAAATCCCTAAATCGGCAGTCACAAGAACACATAATCACACCGGCGTCTTTGTTGTGGTGACCGACGATAGACATAAATAAATCAGATGATTTTACTGCATTGACCCCCCCATCATACTCAAGGAATGGAAGAAGTGGATTCTGATGATGTCCTTGATTTAGTATGAGAAGCTGTGGTGAATGTGGATAGGAATTCCCTCCGACCCATCATCTGGTACTAGTAGGATGCCCACTGACAGCGGAATCCCCATCATGTCAAAGCAAGGCTCAGTTTATACCCATCATGTCGTCTTTGGTCGGAATTTGTACAGAGTTGTCAGTGCAGAGTACTCTGGTATGTAAGTAGATCTACGACAACACACCAAGGTACTAATGACAAAAACGGCAGATACTGATGACAAACACTGCAGCAATGCTAGGCAGCTCCACTGCAGTGTCTTCAGCATACATAACATTCTCTTTCAAGAAACTTTGGGAAACTCAGAGACACATACTCTATAAAGGGTTATTTTTGCCCAATGTATTTTTTTCTCCCTTGTAAACTTGCAAATTGTTTTGCCCTGTTTGAATTTTCCCAAACACCACTGTGTTAGAAGAGAGATCATTTGAGACACTTGAATTCATCCAGTCCTAGATTCGACCATTGACAACAAGGGCAAAAGGGACCAAAATAAAACAGGGGCAAATATTTCCTGGTATCCAGTACTTAACATACTTATTCCACCACCCCTGTCATCAGTCCTCCATACAATGGGGGCGGGGAAGGTTTGCTAATATATAACTATAATGCATGTTACTCCATCATCACCAGATTAGCATAGCTGAGTTAGATTCTAATTTTTGAACTATCTAGTTAACATTCTAGAACATTTTCAGGTGAGGGATGGGTTGACATAAAAAGACATTTGATTCAAGGCAATGGTTTAGTTTAATGACTCTATATAGTAACCTTGAGATTGACCTATTGTCGAGGACTAACTATACAGGTGACCAGAAAATTGTAGCGTTATCTGTTTTGTTCCACCTACACACCAACAGTCCTGATTAGTCACGACCTGGTACCAGCAATGGGGGACAAAATGTCTAAAATATTAACAGAGACTGGTGAAATTATTATCAACAGTAAAATAGTAGAAGTACTGACTAACAAAATACAGAGACTGGGGAAAGTACTGCAGAGGTTCTAGTACTAGAGGATAAGTTAATACTCCCATACTACAAAAAACCAGAGACGGGAAAGTACTGACATTACAATACTAAAGATACTAAAGGATAGCTAATTCATATCATGGACCAGTTTTAGGACAGTCCACTAGCTGTAGCATAAGACCCATCAGCTTGACTCTTTGGCCCTTAGAAAAGCATCTAAAACAAGAAAAGTGTGACAAAGTTGATTGTATAACAGATTAGCCACAGTAAGGTATTGATTTTTGTTTTTCAATCATTTGAAGTACAAACCCTGAATAAAGATCAAATCACGGCCTATGACAAAAGTATGTACTTAAAGATTACAGGACCGTTGCCTGTGTTACCAAGGAAACCAGTCCATTCTGATACAGTGATCTGTCCATTGTGAAACCAATAGTGATTCAATGATACGACCCCCACATTATAAAAGGATCTAACTTATTACTTTAACTTATCCCATATCCTCTTTATTTATGAGAAAACTATAAATGATGCTTTCTTCCTCTTTCACATACTCTGAAGCAACAGAGAATGGCAAAACACCACTACGTAGAGACCAAAAACGACTGAGACTTTGTACATCCTAGTAATGTCTGAAGTCAGAACCCAGGACCGGGGATGTGACATACGGCCAGTGATGTAATCATTATGTAACAGCTGATGGCCGGTGATGTAATAATGTAACAGCTGATGGCCAGTGATGTAATAATGTAACAGCTGATGTCCAATCGCCATCACTGACAGTGTGCCAGATTTCCCTACATCAATAGCCGTACTTTACAGCACAGTTCATGAGAGAGAGGTTATACTACTTTAATTTGAATCCCTCTGTAACCATCAGCCATTCTAGAGACATCAAAGTGCCATTAGTCTTGTGAGAATTTGACAAAGTTTGAAGACGCTGCAATATTAAAAGACAAAAATCTTTGACAGTTTTTCTCTCTTGTTTCCTAAGAAAGTGCGGCGTTATTGCGGTGTTAATTTTTTCCAAATGAATTGCGTATTCAGTGACAGGCATGGAAACATTTTGTTATGATGAAATGACAGCTTTTCTTGGGGGTGAGGATTTTCAATTAACACGGCAGTGACAGGCACTTTCCATCAATTTCTCCAGTCATCAACTCCTGGGTAATTCATTTCTCCATCAATACGACCAATGGTTGTCTCTATACCATTCAATATGTCCGTGTTTAAAGAGAACACAAGATATCTGACAGTCCATCAATAAGTCATAGTCCTGCCTGTTTAATTTACGCTATCATGCTACTTATCTCCTCTTTATGGCCTTGATAACTCAGCCTCCTCATGATACACGCGTACCTGTCTACCTCGGACAATGATAGCACTAATCAGCCATCATTACTGGGCAGAACTGATTCCTTACTTCAATTACTCTGACCCTCGTCTACTTATTCACTTAAAATCAAACAAGAATTCAGAAACCCTTAAGTGGTTCAGTTGATATACATTCACTTGGATATACGACCTTGACCCTTACAGACTTTAACCTCTAACCTTCCCATCATCATCAGAACTTGACCTCAGACACATTGTTTAACAAGCGTTGACTGGCACTCACCCCACTCATTGTTTTGATATTGTGCAGTGCATTCTGAGCGTCTAAGGCGGCTTTCCTTGTGTAGAATGTGACAAAACAGCATCCTGTAAATAGACAAAGAAGCAATGATTAATTAACAGTCCGTTGATTAATTAACAGTCCGTTGATTAATTAACAGTTCGTATCAGTCACTCAACAGGGAAAACTTAAAGTTAGACAGGACCAAGAAATTGCAAAGAGGAATTTTGATATGCGTTTTTATATCTGTCATTTCTCTGTGAAACAGGGTGTCAGGGAATCCTCATAAATCTAAAATTGATATTTCTTTGGTAACTAAGGCAATATGGAGAGACCTGTGTATATAGAGATTAAGACCCAAGTCAAAGTGCCAACTAGACATCGCATTTGTTTGCCACATTGTATCTTATAAGTTATTGTATTTCTATATATGTATATTCTTTTTAATAATTGGAAAACTTATAATATTACACTACATGGTTCCCTTAAAAACAATGCTTGACCTTTTAAACTAATAAATAAAAGATGTATGATATGATATATACTGTGCATTGCACTGATTCCCTTCAAATTATCATATTGGGCGTATCGAACTGGTTTATGACACAATATGGCATACATTTATATGATACAAATTATCATATTGGAGCTATTGAGCTGGTGTACACATGAAACTGTAGGGTATATATTAACTTAATATTAAACTGGTTTCTATTGAATAATTTTTTTGAGGCATTGAACTAGTACTATATTTTGTAACTCACACAATATCACAAAATAATATCAAACTGGTTCCCATCAAATTATTGTTGGTAAAACCTACGAAATATGGTATTAAACTCATCCCCTTTAATTGACTGTAAATACAACTTCAAATTTATTGAATCCTTTTGAACTGACCATATAGACAATTCATTAATGTATGGCATTCTGTCCATTCATGTATGACATATGAATTTAGCCTCTATACTCTATATGTGTCCCTCTGTAACTACTAGTGGTGTGCAATCATAATGGACCCCCCCCCCCCCTCCACACACACACTGGCTGGCTTATTATGGTAAAGTCATATTCTACTGAATGATGGCAGATTCTGGTCTACAATATCCAAAATATCAGGTTTAAAATCTTCACACTAGAAAGAAATTTCACAGGATAACATCTCCAACAGAGTTGTGGGAAACAAAGAGAATATCCATTATATCATTTCAATCAGATCAGAAGCTTTGTTTTAATTTGTTAACTATGGAATAATATGGTAAATAATGGGTCTAAACAGGTCTGCTGTGTGGGGTATGTGATAGTTCCTGAACAGAGATATCAAGGTGTTGGTGGGAGCGAGGGCTATTATAAACCTTTGTGCTTGGATATTTATTCTTTCAGGTAATTATTTAGATTGACTGATCCAGTTGATACCGTCAGGTACTGATCTGCTACACTACTACCTGTCAATCAGATTTCAGTCGACCATGTCGTAATAAATATTTTACCTCACACTTCAAAGTTACTTGTAAGCCAAGCTCCCTGATAAAGTGTTAAATACAGATCAGCCAAAAACAATGGCCTAATCTCTGGAATATGAATGACTTGGGACAATTATGGATCGCATTGTTTAAATGCCCACTTAACAGTTCTTTTGTGAACCTGAGGAATTTCTGTTTCTGGTTGTCGGGGAGAACAATTGAATTGACACTTCCTTGGTTACCTAATGAAGAGACCGGTTGCCATGACGAGGCGTCAAACTAACACCCAGCATCAGCGATTTTGCCCGGGGATTAATTCTTCACACAGAGATAGAGCTTTAATCTCCAAAGCTTGCGGGGGGAGACGGGTATCACTGACTTAATGTGGCATCACGGCCCGGCTGTGATCTATCAACGATTGAAGCCGACATCTCAATGACAGTCAAACAGTTTATATCCTATAACTGCAGTATAAACGCCTACAGTCTCGCACCGTTGACAAGGTGAATTATTCTGTACAGGGACAACAGAGCGAGTATAGGAACGGGTATCCCTGGATGGTTTAACAGTGTGGTGGCACTGTCTTATTAGTAGCTCTATGATAGTTTATACTCATACTTACACATCATACAGGTGACTAGGCTATCAGGTACAAAAATCCCCTCGCCGCTTTAATGGACTGACCTGAGTTTGTGCTATGGGCTACAGCATTATGTGCATGTATGACCAAGAATCTAAGCTGGGGGCAACAATGGCACCCATCACTACTGTAATGTGTCTGAGCTATGGGCATCTGTGTCTGAGCTATAGGAAACAATGGAGCCCAACGCAACTGTAATATGTCTGAGCAACGGGCATCTGTGTCTGAGCTATAGGCAACAATGGTCCCCATCACAACTGTAATATGTCTGAGCTATATGGGCATCTGTGTCTGAGCTATAGGCAACAATGGCACCCATCACTACTGTAATATGTCTGAGCTATATGGGCATCTGTGTCTGAGCTATAGGTAACAATGGAGCCCATCACTACTGTAATATATGTCTAAGCTATGGGCTTATAACAGACTGGGCGCTTCTTCACGTAGCCTCCATGGACCACTTCAATATTCTAGAATTGGTAACAACTCCACAGAGGTACAGTAATATATTGACCTCTGTCATTCTTCCACTTGTAGAGACTCCCAATGAACCCCACAAAGGAGTTCCTATCATTGATTGCAAGGACTCGGTTGTTCTGTAACAGGGTTTCTGTTTTCTCTACCTGATAATAATATTCTGACTTTTCAGGTTGTACCCGATTCTACAGAACAGTTGCTGTGTTGACTTGAGATAAAGTCTGCTGGGCTGTTTACTAGTTCTCTCAGCCTATCTCACTCTGCCAGCAATGAACACAGTCAATGATCCCCTGGCAGTGAGTTTTGCAAGGTCTGGACCAGGCTCTATATCCCTATCTACAGAGGATAGCCCCTGTATCACACTTAGGGATCTCCACATCATGGCCCCAGAGAATCCCAACTGTCAACATTAATCCTGTATTTTGTTGTAATCAGTACTTGGGGTCTGCAGTGCGTTTTTGATCATGGTGATTAGTATGCAGTAATCCAGCATTCTCTGCACACAGATGATAATGGCTTAATTTAGATGTCCCTGCAGAATGGGATGATCGGGCCTTACTGACGGTCTAACAGAGTCACACAATCAAATTAATGAAATAATGCTCCAGCCCCTATCACACCTCTCTATCTAATGGAATTTCCCTGCATCACTTTGTTCTGAGTACCAAAACACACACCACACTTAGAACAGTGAATGGTTTTCATCTCTCTCTCAGCTAATTGACAATTGAAATAATTACGTTTTATCGCCACTGCTGCAATGATCAGAAAATTTTGGGATCAGATACTCCCACCTAGATGTGTTTGATGCCTTGGTTCATACCACGTTCTCTTTACATAATTATTTCTAGTTCATTAAATAGCTTTTTTTGTAAAGCCAAAGACCAGGCTTTTAGTATTACTATTTTAAGATGAGTCTCATTACCATGTTCATACCTCTAATTAATCTACCCCCTCAGTCTACTATCTTTACAGAGTTATGCCCCTTGGATGAGCTGCTTTTGACCTTAAAGTTGCCTGAATTTGCTCTAGCTATGATTTGTACGGTATAGTTGTGATTTACCCACCTTTGCTCTGGCCTGTGGCTTTGTCACGGAGAACATTCAGTTGATAAACTGCTCCAAATTCTTCAAACATTTTCCGGAGATCATTTTCGTCCATGGAGCGCGGGATTTGACCGACGAACATTTTAATGGCGTCTGGGTCGGGCTCCGATTTCTGGACTTGACCATTCATACTTCTGTAAAATAAAAACAAGAGAATTCATAAGGCTTGATGTTACAGATCCAGCTCAATGAAGCACTTCACTCAACATATTGCTTCATATACAATTCATTGGGTTTTTAAAAAAATAAATTACAACTGTTCATATTTTACTTGTTTACTTCATGCAAAATATGAAAAATTATCATATCATTTATTATTACATGCACTTTTTCTTTTGTCTTTTAATTTAAAAATCAAAAGATTCAAAATAACATTCACACACTGTATAAAAAGCCACACGCTTATAGAATTTGGAAATTTTCTTCAGTTCATCATAGAGGTATTTTACAAATCTTCTTTTTTTGCAAAGTATAGTAAGTTTAGTTCCAACATTAATTTTTATGGTTCAATCCCCTTGAATTTTTGGAATTAATTTAGAAATAAAAACATCCTTTCCCCCACATTTTGATCAACGTTCAACTATCAAATATCTAAGAGCTTGACACAGTGGGGACTCGTTTGTTTTTCAACTGAAATTCTTTTACCCTCCATCGGCACCTTTTTTCAATAAAACACAATAACAGAGATTGGATCCATTCAAACAGCCAGACCAGATCTCAACAGGGCTTTATCCCTTATCTCCTCTGTTTAAATGAAGATGTACAAGATAGCAGAATATAAAGAACTGATCCATGGTTTGTTTTAAAACTTTTTGAGTATCATTAAATAAATTGATAGGGCCTTAAGTTTTAGAATGATTGAGATAATATAGCCTTCTCTCCACTCTGCCAAAGATTACTGCTCTTCTCTAGCTGTAAGGTGTGTGGAAATGAAATAAAGCGCATCCTTGCATTGCTAGCAGGCCAAACTAAGAGTGTACTTAAAAACGTTTGAATTTGATCCTTTAATCTGCGTGGCTGCCTCCTGAGCTCCACATGCGCTATTTCCCGCGCTCTGTGTGCGCTCCGTTTCTCTCCGTGTGAGCACCCTTTATGTTCCTTTGGACCGGCTGGTGGTTAAGAAATAGGGGCCTTCATAATTTGCCGACTTAATTTTTTTTTGCTTCAAACTCACCCAGAGATGAAATGTCTACTAATTATGAGTTCATTTCATGTAAAGCCAGGGAATTCTCCTACAACATCAGTTTGTTTAATGATTGCGATCATTTTCAAAAGACTGCTCCCCAAGTGAGCCATATAGCTGAAACATGAACATGCTATAATGTCCGTCTTGGAACAACGCACCAGCCATGATCTAGAAAATGACAATGTTTAGTAAAGCCCAATTCTGAACAGGTCTACAGACTGCCAACAGTCATCACTAGGCATTTCTTCTAGGACCACAGAGGCAGAGTTTATACCGCTACTTTCCATTTCATTGAATTGCTAATCTATTTTTTATTCCCTAGTTTAATAATTGCATATTATATTAACTCAATTTCATCTTAAATGTTAAATTTCTTTCAAGGCAATGATAAATCATGTTTAAATATAAGAAATAAAATTAGTCAAATAGTGTCCCAGAAGATAATAACATGAAGATTTGAACAGAATTTATGAAGCCAGCTTATAACAACGTTTGTCATTGGAGTTTTTCTATCCTATCACATTGAGACAGTGTGCCACTTTGACTGTGTTTTGGGGTGATTCTGGACTTTTCCCGGGTGATTGGGATAAACGTGTGTACACAGTGATGTTCAGTCTCTATGATAGCCCAGGGTTATGACCGAAGTAATGACTTAATCAATAGAGGTCCTTTATATCACTTCATCATACAGCAATACAGGCAGGCCCTCATTAATTAAGTCTCACAATTAGATTGGATTTATGGTAATTTTCTACTTGATATTCCCCACAATTCACACTTATTTCCTGAAGTCTGGTCCCATAATTTTAGTGCTGAATATTAAGCATTGTATTGCCTGGGGGTATACATCTCCTAGTCTACACAATCGTACAACAATGTCTTTACCTTCCAAAACATAACGTAACATCCTGGGCTGTCGGCACATGATGAATATGTTTGAAATAGATAACAATTGGACAAAAAACTTCTGTGTCAAGAATCTAAGATTGTGATGTTCCTGCTACATCACCATGACAACCTACAGCCATGGTTACCTGTCCAGCGACCCCCAAGATTCCTCCTGACATTAATTCAGTCTGACACAACTTCCTCGATTTATCATTCCACGTCACAATCCCCTGTTTCCCACAAACCATCTTACCTTGTGCCGATTTCCCCATCACTGTAACTGGACAGGCGCGATTTTTTCACACATCCTCCTTCCTGTTCGGAGTCCGACATCGCTCCGTGATATCCCAGAATGCTCCTGTCCTCAGCAGCCCCGATCCGTACAACCGGCTGCAATAGCATGTGTTCACAAAATGCACTTGGTGTAATTCACTACATAACTCCTCAGAAACTTTTTCCCTCCCTTTTGTATTTTTTTGTTCCGAGAGCAGTTCTTAATAGAAACCTCTTGTGTGATGCCGTATTAACCAACGAAAATTGGCATATTCAATTATTGAAATTCATAGCAGGAGTTCCCGAGTCATTTACATGATGTAGAGAGGAGCACTGCTCTCCAAGTTTTTATTGCATGATGGGAGGCTCTAGTAGAAGACATTGAGGTTGAGCTCTGTGGTCTATCTGTGGCCCTGAACCTCTAACACTACTACCACCACACTATCAGCTGTCTGGTCAGCTATCAGCGGTGAGGAGTGTCGTAACCCAGCACAGCACCGGCGGTCCTGTATCCACGGCCTCCAAACCAGCGCTAATAATTTATCTAATCAAAGTGAACTTGTTTTTATTCCATGGGATAATTATAGCTTTGTATACCATTCCTGCAACAATTGATTATTTATCAGCTTTTAACAGTCACACACATTCAAGCCTTCCCTAGTAGCATGGTAACATATCAATAATTCTGTGTCATCTGTAATCAAATGCAGGTACTACTTAGTACAAATATTCAACCTGCAATTCACTTGTAATAGGTACAGCATCAAAGATAATCAACCGGCCCTACAAAACATGCAGAAACACCACCTCAGAAAACTCCGCAGCAAAAATGATTTTTATTGTATCTCTCCGACAACTGATAAATGTACTAGGTAGAGATCTTAATGAAAATGCCTAATAATGAACAGCCAGATTGCTAGATCTGCCTTGTCTCTGGATCTGATGAATGGAGATTAAATGTAAGACCTTCAAGTAAAGAATTAAAACAACATCATTAAAGAAATGAAATGTTAGCAATGATTCGGTCCTTCATCACGGTGTTCGTCCCTCAAAACGGGAGATCACTCCGCTGAACATTTCCCCCTGCTTTAGCCTCTCGCATTCTTCCGACCTAGGTCTTTCGGTGCCACTGTCGAGTTCATTAAAGTGTTTGTATGTGGTAACATTAAAATACAAACAGTAAGAGGTTCCCTTAATTAATGTGATCACTAACAAACATTAGCACCAAGCTGTCTTATTCCTCTGAAGAGATTGCAAGGTTTTTGCGATGTTAGAACAAGAAGTGTGTTTCCTTTTCCTTTGTCTTTATGAGGAGTTAATCCTATCAAACACAGAGCTAGCCTCTTTTCCTTTCTGCCTGATCTAAGAGTCATGGCCTCCTTCGCTGTAAGCATCAGACATTCAGGATACACAGTCTTGTAGACTGATTTAATCGTACTACAAGTGCCAACAAAACAATACACACTTCTCATACCATTAGGGTTTTTTTGAGGGATATAATCTAATTCAAATTCTGGGTCAAATTGTTCTCAATTTCCGTCCTTAAATCTTCCTCTCTTTTTTAACAGACTTTTTTGGGATACTTGAGCCTGTTACATTTATCAGAGACCTACAGTGCAGGGAATTATGAAAGTTGAAATAATTATCTGAGTGACTTCTTATCATCTACTGTCCTTAGTCCATCCTACACAGTCCGACTTCTAGTCACTCCCTTTACTTTTTTATCTTGAGGTCCTTATGGTTACCGATGCCCACCATTCAATTACTGTAAATTCCTTATATTACGCGAATACTTAATTTCAAATCGCGGGAATATTAAATCGCGAACAAGAAATTGTTTTCTCTATTTCTTATGGTTTTCAACTCTCAGAAAATAATGGTGAGATTTTAAAATCCGCGAAGGGTGCTTCTCGCGATATTAATTCCTCCCATTTAATTAGGAATCTACAGTAATAAGTCTCGATATTTGGGGCCATTTTTAGACTATATTAATCTACTTGAAGAAAAGAGCTCTGATTAAAAATGAAGGAAATCATTTAAATTTTAACGCTCAAATATTGAATATACTTAACTGCTTAGATAATAAAATCTAATACTTTAAGGCAGATCTGACGGTTAATTTGATGACTATCTAGTCTACATAGAGTGAGATTGTGGTCATTTATGACAAAGCTCTACATCGGCCACTATTTCATGCAATGGACCAGTCTGTAGAACATCCTCATGCTGTGGTCATTTCCTAGGGATCTGGTATTCTGAGAATTCCAGACACAACAAATCTGTTTTATCATTTGGTCCGCTTAGATCCAGGGCAGTCCGAGCTGTTTTATAACCAAGGGAGTCGTGAAACACCACGACACAGAGAAATAAAACAACTTGATGACACCTGAGGCTGTTACCTGTGGCTGTTACCTGAAGGTGTCCACTAGCGGTGCGACCCTCATACTGTAGACTGAGTTTCACTACCTGTACTTCATAACAGCCCCCCCCCCCCCCCCATCTCAAACCTCGGACCTCAAAATCAAAATCAAACTTGTCAGTCCAACCTACAAGATAGAACCTCACTGAATCCCTACACTGCACAAGTTTACTGAATCAAGATAATGGTCTGTCTGTCTGTAGTCAGCCAGTGTCTGTCTGTGTGTGTTAATTCATGCACATACTTTCGTATATTTAACAGTTTTTGTATTACATTGTAGCGTTGATAAATATTTGTGAAATGAAAGGTTTACATCTGGTGTATCATACAATCATTATGAGGTTTTTTACAGGTGGTACTCTGTATGGCAAGCCTCTGTGGTCTAACTAGTCAGAGCGCTGTACATCACTTTGTTTATTTCTGTAACATATTGAATGGATGATGAAGACAGATTATAAAAGTCAGAATAAAAATAAAAACGACTACCAATCAAACATGAAAACAATTCCCTGTTAACATTGCAAGAAGCCTTTCCCCTTATAAATGTGACAACTGGTGCAAGCTTTTGTTAAGCCTAGTCAACACAGCATGACACTTTTTTTTCTATCTGCTAAAAACACTTTTACAATGTCTTAAACACAAAATGAAACTCTCTCCCTCACTCTCTCTCTCTCTGTCTGATTAGCCTTGTATTTGATTTTTCTCTATCATTCATGTCTGATTAGCCTTGTATTTTACTCTCTCTCTCTCTCTCTCTCTCTCTCTCTCTCTCTCTCTCTCTCTCTCTCTCTCTCTCTCTCTCTCTCTCTCTCTCAGAACTCTAAGACCCCCTTCCATCCTACAAAAAAAATAAAAATCAAATAATGAAAGAGAGAGAAAAACAGTACTAAAAACTAACCATTTGAGCATCTTATTGCTTGGTTACCCCAAGGTAGCACTGAATGACCACCCCACCCTATATCTAAACAAAATACAGGTGCATTACAGGTGGGTGCAGGTGAAAGCTACAGAATTACAGAGGAGTGAGTCTCGCCCCGATTCCTAATCCCCAGCTTTTGGTTTTTTCTGCTGTCGTGTTTCTGTGCAGTGGCAGCATGTTTACACGTTTTTGGAGACTCGCACAGAATCTCAGTACTAAGTGAAGGTGACAGACAGCCCCACTCAAAATGGCGGACTGAATCAGTGAAATGTGATGTTACCTCTGCACTGACAAACTGACACAGCATAGTGCACATTCTGCCTGATGGTTCCATCATGATCACCACTATATTTAGCACCAACCTATTTCAGCTACTAGATCTGAATACTAATATCTTTTTTTGTTCCATAAATAATTGTATAACAGGTTGCGCTCTATAAAGGCTGGTATGTCCAATACTGTGCTGACTAGCTTCTATCTGCCTATTACTGATCCTCCATTGTCCAGACCCCTTCTAACATAAGGACTTGAGTCTATCGACAAAAATGTACACAGGACGTCACTGGTGATCCCTTGGACTTCTTGTCAGTATAAGTAGCAGATTATGTGTCACAGCCCCCCCACCACCCCCAGGGGACAGGATGGAGGGAGCTTTTCATCACATGTATGATTAGTTAACATGAATTATGAAGGTGTTTGATGCTTTGCTGCTGATGTATGATCAATAGGAGTGTGAGTGAAGGATGCTCGTTCAATGGAAACAAACAAATGTTTGAGGTCAACAACCTCTGAGTATCATCATCATGTCTTTAATTCCTTATCAATACTTTACATCAAATTTCTAATAAATTCACAATAATGCTCTTATATTGCTATCCTTTTCTATAATAATTTCTTTATTTCTTGTGAATTTACTTTTTATATCACTTTCAATAAGTATGTCGGACATTTTCCGACCACTTGTTAGATAAAGCTATAAGAATGCCGAGGTACCAATTAAAAAATCAGATCAGAAAAAACATATCTTTGATCCGCTCCCACAAATTTGATGTTGCTAAACCGGGAAGCGGATGGAAGTTCTAATTTTAATTAGGTTGGCTGAGGTACCAAATCAAAGCTCACACTGAATTGTGCTGCATGAGACAGGTAGAATACTTTGTCTTACCTGGACCAGGTCAATATACAACAAACCATTCTATCATCTTCTGATTAAGATAAAGACTTTGATATACATATACATGTATACTTGGTTCAGTGGATACCTTTTTGTCTAAACAGTTCAGATAAAATTATCAGTTTGACTAGTAATTTGTTCCGATACACAATACTCAGACATTTCTAGTGAAATAGTTTGTATTTGTTTAACCCCAAAGTAATCACCACTGAGTTACTGAAACAGGTAAGTATTTCTTTGGATTTCTACCTGTGGTATAAGGTATATCATTCATCTGGTTACAGGTAAATGATACAATTACATCTTTACCTGGATACAGCAGACAAATAATCTACTACAGGTAAATATTTCTTTTCACTTTTACCTGGTTGCATCAGGTAAGTAGCTGTTATCTTACCTGGCACAGGTTTCCATATTTGAAAACACGTCATCCTTCATCATGCCCAAATTGTTAAAAGCTTGCCACAAAAATGCACACTCTTATGATAAATCTGTTGAAAAAAATAAACAGAGAATTTACAATGGATCCAATTAAATTAAGTATGATGACTTGATATACAGTATCTATATTCAACTCTTGTAAGTAAATAACGAAGCTATTCAGAGACAAAATGATCCCTGCTTTCATTGAAGTGAAGATATCCCCAAAACAAAACTCAGTCACCAGATATCATTGATGTCAACCAAGGGATAAACATGACCTTGACCTTTGCTGACCTCTAGGATCACAAGGGCGCACACCAAGTTGGAAGGTCATTCTGTTTGTGTCACAATAAATGTAGTAACAGTCAGGTAGAACTGACTACAACATCAAAAGACCAAGTTGGTTTCAAATCATCCCTATTTTTAACAAATATAACCTAAACTTACACACGCTCAATAAGAGTTTTATCCAAATAAACAGTCCCTGGTTGATAAGTTGACATGGGTTTCAATGGGGACTTGGAATCTTTGACAATTCACCCTGCGTGCCTGCCTATTCAAACCATTACAAAGTGTGATGGTGCAGTAGTTCACAACAATGTAACAACTCTGATTCCTCTACTGTTACAGCTTTATCTTGCACGATCAGAGGGAGACAAACAAGTACTACAGATATGCTACAGGCTCTGTTCTAACAATTATCTTATCTGGTCTGTAAGAAGTCATTGTTTCCACAGCAAGGACCATTGTCTTTTCAGGGGGACAGAAAAACTAAACAATACCTGGGTACTCAATGATTTGCTTTGACCTGCGACCCCCCGAGCACTGCAATTTATCTGCAGGAAATGTACACAAATACGGCCCTTTATCTGCGTTTCCATACAGCCCTATACAGACTATTGGGGGGTGACAATCTTTACCCCTCCCCTAGGCATTCTGTGCTTATCGTCGAGCCTTTTGTCTCTATGTTCATTCCAAAGAACTCGCTATAAGCCTTATTAATCTGTCATTCCGTTTAAATGACCCAGATTAAAATCGTAGATCTTCTAAATTAAATAGGGTCGTTTAAATTTTGCCACTGGGTAAAGGGTTTCCAACAACTTGACAGGGATTAAAACACTGCACTTTAATCTTAGATCACTAAATCAGGTTAACCCCGAGATTAGTGACCTAAACGAACAGATTAACTTCACAAATCTAGAATTCTGTAACAATTTAATGTGTACCAACTATAATCCTTCTGCAAAAAACCCTGGTGTCCTATTTCCCATGTACAACTCAGTTTCTATAAAAATTCCACTCTCTTGAATTTTGAATCAAATTTCATTATTTATTCGATAATTAATATAAACAAGCATATTTCCTTGAGAATAATAACTTATATCTTAATTCTCCTGTCATGTCAAGCATTTATTCCTTAAATATTTCCTGATTAATAACCAGCAGTAAATATCTATTGTTTAGCGAGTCAATACACATAAAATCTGACAGGGAATGTTCTCACAGTCCAAAGATATGCATACAAGAACCTCATCAAAAATTCAAGAACAAAAATTGGTATTCTTGGTGTAAATACGAATTCACTCAAACAAAAGAGTAATGAAGGGTAACCAAGCCTGAAATGGGGCTGTTTTTGAAACAGAGAAATCATTAACATAGACATTTCACAATTAACAAAACAGAAAATGGTAAATCTAAAAGTATAATTAATCTTCATTTACCATACAGAGAGAAAACAGACTCGTACTCTTCTAATTTCAGCTTTATAAAAATCATGAAGATGACATTGTTTGACAACTTATGAAAGTCATTACTTTCAGTTTATGCAAAAATGAAATTATTTTCCATTTCATACGTCAACTTTAAACCATATATCATGACGAGGAATAAATTAACATAAGCGCCACTACAGGTATTCTTGTTTCACACATCTCAGTTCTAATAAAGCAATCTACTGCCAGCTCCAAATCAGGTCAGATTGCTGGTCAATCATATACCTGGCCATATCTACATACATATATGTTTTCAGAGCGGACACCTATCTGTCATTAAACAACAATAAAAAGTGTGTCACCCTCTGTTATGGCAGCATGCTACTGATAATAGCACGCATAATTAGTTCATTGCAAATACACTGTATTCAGTAAATCTGTTCAGTTAGCAGTGATGAAATTACACACAAACTCTCTCTCTCTCTCTCTCTCTCTCTCTCTCTCTCTCTCTCTCTCTCTCTCTACTTTCGATCGTGGGTCTTTGAACAACGACACTGCTGACATTAATTCCTAATGCCAATACGAGAGGCCGATGTCATTATGGTCGCATCCTTATATCGGTTATTGATAATAAATTCCTAATTGCCTGTCAACTCCGTGTAGTGGAGTGTGTATATTACCTATACACGTGTTTTAGCACCTGTTAACGCTACGCGAATCTCAAGGTGTGAAAAATTCATTTCAGAACATCTCCATAAAATTCAGTTCGATTTCCAATGTCATTAAAGTCAAACATCGAAAAAGTTAAAATTGAGAGGAGAAATACCTGCAGATTTTTCTTAATCATTTACACAAAGCGGTGCTACCAGCACATGGTGTTAAAAGTACGGGAACGGAGAGGGCGCGCGCGCTTACCTGTTGCTACTGTTTTCTACCGATCGCGGCCTCATGGGCCCCCACAATCCACCGAACAAGAGATCAGAAAAAATTCTTATTAATTTGAAATCATGACAAAATGACTTACCTATTTCCCACGTGAAAACACACACGAGACACGGACAGCACACAAACACAGAACGCAATGGCGGACGGCAATACCCACAATGCTGTGCAATAAACAGTTCGAGCAACACGTGGTCGTGGAAAACAACAAGGAGATTTAGACACGCATCACTGATTCTGCAGGAAACGTGAATGGGCTCAGTAATGCAATACTGAATAATTCAAATGGATTTTTTTCCGATTATAGTCACGATATGTGACATCAAAGAAGCATGATTTATATCATGTTAATATGAAAAATAGAATCGTATTATCAGGGACGGATTTGATTTTAAATCATGCCAAATCCCACACATATTTGAATGATGTAGGCCTATATATTTTTTTCTGTCTTTGATATGTCATAACGAAACATATGTATACATGTATATATATTGTATATATCTATACGTAAATGGTTTCAGCTTCATATGCACCTACATGTAGAGATGTCATATTCATATAAATATACTCAAATTTATTGAAGAATATTAAGGAATTCCATCAGGCGTCAGGAGCGGATCCAGGATTTGAAGTTAGACGCCTTTTGTATGCAATGGGTCTTTAGACCCGGGGGGGGGGGGGGGGCAAGGCATGCACGTAGCATCGGGGGGGGGGGCTGCCCCCCCCTCCCCCACTTTTTCTCGCAGCAACAATTTTTTTTATAAAATTTACCTATAAAAAATTGAATTATCATATGGAGTTGGCCCCCACTTTTTTGGGGAGTATGTAAAAAATTGGTATGAAAATAAGAAATGAGGAGTGAAACTGAAGTTATATACAAACCCCCCCCCCCCCCCCAGGGATTAGGATTTTGAAATGTTACTTAAAAAGTAATAAAATTAAAAAAAAAATAAAGGTTTGTAGATTAAAGGCGGAATGTCCCTATGCTATTAACTTTACCATATATTTTTAATTGATTTTTATCAGGGTCAACATCAAACAAAATTGAAGTTATTCACGAAGCGCTGCTAGATTTTTTCAAAAATTGAAATGTCTACCCCAATAATATCGGAGATAGTGAATAGAAAAAGCAAAATATTACTATTGCAACATAAAATTAAAATAAGAAATGCAAATGATGATAAAGTTTAGTTATATACATTGTCAAATTTTGATTATGTTAGAAAACATTACGAAGCTGTGGGTTTTATTTTAGCTCAAATAACACTTTGTTGTATATAGGTCTGTAACAAAGAACTGCTAACGCTAACACCCGTTTCCCACCTTCATTCTAAATCCAAATACTTCGGATTTTCTGTCAGATATTAAAAAACAATGTTATCTACTAAAAAGTATAATCAAATCCTTATTAATCTATATCAAAATAAGATTTGTAGTCAAATTATTAATTTTTAAAGAAACGTTTTGCTTAAGGGGGGGGGGGGGGTCTAAAAAAAATTCATTGAAATCGGTCTCTCTGTGACAGGAAAATATTGTTTTGCAACTGATAAGTGCATAAAAACTTAATAGTTACATGTGTACGTTGGATATTAATTAAAGTAAATTTTCAATTTAATTCATATTTGTTAATCATTTTTTGAAACGTTACAAAGCAAAATGCTTGTTTGTTTTTTTTTGGAATGTATTTTGGTCTGTGGACATATGTGCCAACCGTAAAACAACAAACCCTTTGATATAAATATGCTAAATAACAATATATAAAACCTCTCAAAAGGAATTTTTGTTTCATGGGGAGGGGTAGGGAGATGTTTGTTTGGTTTTTTTTTTAAAGTCCGTTTTCCGTTAGTTTTTATTATGAAAGAGTTATATTAACCAAAAAATTCAAAGCTTTCTCTTTGTTTGATCAAATCATTTATATTTAATGAATATATGCATAAATGTTTACGTATACATTATTATAAAAATTATTTTAAATAGACAATTATTTAAAAAAAATCAAAGTACTAAAGTACTGACGGGAGTTGATTTTTTCGATTATCATTTATTTCAAAATCAGCTGATCTTGCATAGCAATTAGTTTCTAGTCGGTATTTGAATTACGCACTTTTTTATTATATGAACTTTAAGACTTTTCCGACAAGAATTTCCGACAAGAATTTCGAGAAACCCCATATAAATCATGTTGTATAATATTTAAAGATATATTTCAAACTATGTATTAGTCATCCAAACAATTCTAAAAATCGTGCTCTCTTGCTTGTCGGAGATTAACGGAGACAGCCGAGCGTCTGGTTGAATGAGGCTTTATTAAACTCTATTTTCAAAGTGTTTATAGATAAGTTTTCTTGAAAAACAATGCTTCAGCATATATATATATATATATATATATATATATATATATATATATATATATATATATATATATATATATATATATATATATATATATATTACATCGAATTTTTCTATTATTTTCAAGAACTAATTTAAGTCTTGTCAGCGGTGATGATTTGTGCTTAGGCCCAAACACTGTTTCACTTTCGGTTTGCCAGAGTAACTGCATAGGAAAGTTGATTAAAATCAACTCCCAAAAAAATGACTTTTAGTTAGGCGGCTAGACAATGCTATCGTGCTTTAATCGGCAAGAGTTATCTTTCTTTATAAAAAAAAATATTTTATGTTTTGCAAACAGTACATTTACATGATAAATTGCCTTAGTTTTTGAATTTTCTAAGTAGAAAAAGTTTTTTTGTTTTATATCAATTGCATAAGAGAATTGTAAAATGAATTTATACGTTTTAGAAATGCTAAAAATGTAAACCAGAACATGTTGTTATAGCACAAAAGGAGATCTTAAAAGTGATTTCTGATATCGATGTTATTTAAAATTTCCAGTTATTCGGTCGAACAACATAAAGGGTTAGTAAGCCAGACGTCTTAAATGAAATGAGATATTAGGATTTTTAAAATGTTGCTTTCACATATCTGCTCTATCAGAATAAAAAAAAACCTTATTCCGTTTAATTTAGATGTAGTTTTAAACGATGCTAACTAACGTTAAGTCTAGCTTTAGTCTTGTTTTCCCCCCAATAACAATACCTTTACCTTTGAGAACTAGCTAGCTTTAAGGACGTCGTTTACTCAGGGTATGAGTTCTCAAATTCGGATTGTTATAAAGTTCAACGTCATGAGTAGAATTTGTTCTAAACACTAAAAGTATTCATGAAATGAAATATTATTGACATACCATTCGATATTTTTACTATATAGGCTCAAACAAAGTTGGACTTTAAGCGAAACAGAGGAAATTCGGACTGAAATTTTCAGATTTTGTTTTTCACTGAAATATTTTTGGTAGCACTGTAATATTCAAAGTAAAGATTTTATTTGTTAGTCAACATAATTTCGCATATTTTTTTGTTGGTTTTATCTCACTTTTTCATTTAGATAATCGAATGACACACGCTACAAAAATAGTGAAAAATGCTTAAAACGATAAATAACACCATATCTCAAAATTTTGATCATTAACCTCATATAATTTTTATGCCTGCAGAGTAAGGTCAATATACTAAGTTTAATGCTATAAATGTTTAAGTATTATCATTATTCGTTTTTTTTGTCAAATTGAATCAAAAATGGGTAGGGATTTGAAAACTGATAGAGGAAATTCGGACTGGAATATTTAAAAAATTGTGAATGAAAACTTAATAATTTGTGTCTGTTTAATGTCACTGCCATTCATAAACTGTATTTCATTTTTTAAAAAGTTGAACAATTTTTATTATTTTCACAATTAAGAAAATCTCAATCATAGTGTAAAACTTTTAGGGATTTTTCTTGATTTTTCAAAAAATTTTAAATGGCCAATATCTCAAAAATAAGTCATTGACCTACTTTTTAGAATTTGATCCATATGTTTAGTTTTCTGTAAATCTTAACGTTTTCTATAATTTTTTTGCACACTGCTAAAAATGGGGGATCGGATTGAACAAAATTCATTTTTGGGAGTTGATTTTAATCAACTCTCCTATGCACTTACTCGGTCAAACCGAAAGTGAAACAGTGTTTGGACCTAAGCACAAATCAATACCGCTGAAAACACTTAGTTCCTGAATATAATCGATAAATTCGATGCAATGTATTCTGAAGCATTGTTTTTCAAGAAAACCTATTTATAAATACCATGAAAATAGTAAGATTTTAAATGGTAAAAACAGTTTAGATATTTTTTGAAGTCGTGTCATGTATTCATACGCTAGACTTCAATGTACTAGTCTGGTTCAACCAGACGCTCGGCTGTCTCCGTTAATATCCGACAAAACAGAGAGTCTCTCTTGCTTGTCGGAGATAAACGGAGACAGTCGAGATTTTGGTTGAACAAAACTAGAGCTCAATCTTGCCTGGATCCATACAATTTTTTAGAAATATTTCGATTACTGATACTACTTGCCATGCAAAATCACATATCGCTGATTTTGAAATAAATGATAATCGATAAAATCAACTCCCGTCAGTACTTCAGTACTTTGATTGTATATGGTAATTTATTAATAAAGAAATGTCGTTTTACAAATAAATTGGGAACCAGCACCACCCCCTTCTTGCTAAGTGTCTGTAATAATTGTAAGTTGACAGAAAAAGTGAGATTATTTTCTACATGAGTTATCTCTCTTGTAAGAGGGTCATTTCACCTTAAACTTGTAGTAATCCAATCAAAAGCCTCTCCCTTGCAGAAATATAGGAAAAATTTCCTTTTATTTTTTTCTTTGGAATAGCTGTAAATTAATCCGCTAAAAATGAAAAGACTGATTGGTCAGTCGCTGGTACTGTGTAAGCACTAGTAGAGGTCTGTCCCTTGTAAGAGTCTCTGTACAGTACAACTGATCAGTCGATCACTGGTACTGTGTAAGCACGAGTAACAAGCTCATTGTGTAAGATTATGGAAAAAGTATTGTTCAAATATATGTTTAACTAGATCTCGTTACGAGTAACGAGTAGGTCTTCCGTCCGATTTTGTTTTCATATGATACGATGAAATATCGATATTCTCTGCCAAATCTGCGATCTTGGTGAATCTAGGTTTTTTGTCTCGAGACCGAAAACGGACGAACAAAAGAGGTTTATGAAAATAAAAGCTAGGGTTTTTTATACATATGTTTAGTGTACACTACTGTTAATCATAGCAGATGAAACACCAAAGATAATCAGTAAAACTTGTGAAAAAAATGAATTGTTTGAACTCTTCTGGTGAGTACCGGAAGTGACGGTTGACAAAAGAAAACCCGTTAAATATATCTTCAATCGATTGTCTATCATTTATAAAAGTTTGTGTCTCAATCACTTACAGTGACTAAAATCTCGCTGGTATCAATTTTGTAAAAAAGGCTAAGTACCAAAGATATTTGAAATCTTGCTTGTTTTCAAGTTATCTGTAATATAGTTTACGAGTGTCTTGGCTCCTCATTTAAGGGGCCAGCCCCTTTTTCTTGAGTTCAATCGAAAGTTCTCACGAATACTAACATTTTTTGTTCTTACACCCATCTAAAGTTGTTGTTCATTTTTGAGATACAAATGATTGAATATTTATGGGGCCAGCCCTATAGATCCTTAATGGGGACAGACTTTGGAGTTTTGATTAGTGGAATTGATTAGAATCATCAATGCAAACATTTTCTTTTCTACATTGCCTAACAAAATATGTCTCCTTCTCTAGATATATTGCATCAAAGTTTAAGTACTTTGGCCCCTTAAAATCCCTAATTACGTCATAAATGGGTGTGAAAATGATTTTACCTGATAAATATTGCTACAATCAACAACTTTGCTTCTATATTGCATTACAAAATTTTGATCGTTTTTAAGTTATTTGCAATAGAGTTTACGAGTGTCTTGGCCCCTAATTTAAGGGGCCAGCCCCTTTTTCTTGATTTTGTTGGAAAGAACGTTTAATTATCTACTACTTTTGTTATATATGTCTTAACAAAATATCAACTGATAAAAAGATACAGATGAAAACGTATGAAGAATTTGAATGAAAATTCGTACCCAATTTTCGTGCCTAGGCGAGCTCCAAAAAATGGCGCCACTGGCGTAAAACAAAATAATAGTGCACAACTTCAGACTATAGACTACCTATCCTGAAAATTTCATAGTCATATCTCTGATAGTTTCTGAGATCAGCTCTGCACAAAATAGGTCGTAAAAATGTACAAAATGGCCGATAAATCGGTACCGGAAGTGCCGACAGGAAAAATCTCAAAAACGTATGAAGTTTACATCAAGACTCATCTTCTCTGAAAAAATGGTCGAAATCGGTCGAATAGTTTTCGGAAAAAAATAATAATAATAACTAGACACGATCTCGTTGCAAGCAACGAGGAGGTCTTCCGTCCGATTTTTAGAATATGGAATGACCTTACGCTTGATCTTCGCCAACGGAATGATCCGGAAAATGAGGCGGGATCTATGAGTAATGGGTGAAAGACTATCTATCCCTTTGGTGTGCCTTATTTGAGGGATCAGCTCCTTTTCATTCTGTCTAGTCAAAAGGTATTTTTGTGTACCACTAATAAGTGTTTAGAAATTGGTTACCGTTTTTGAGATATCTGGGAAAAATCGTTTTGATATCCGGTCCTAAAACTCCTTTTAGGGTCCAGATAACAAACAATATATGGTTGTACATTGTTAAGCTCAATATTTTGAGCATCTTTTGTTCAATATTGCTTTCCAAAGTTTTCCTCCATTTTGAGATATTGAGCATCAAAGTTGTAGACTTCTGGCCCCTTAAAATCCCTAATTATGTAACATAAGAGTAAATGATTGGCATGTATAGGTAAATAACATTAGAATGAACATAATTGCTTATATAACGTATCACAAAATCTTTCACAGTAAAAAGTTATCATCAAAAGACTTTAGAGCCCCCTCAGCCCCTTATTTGAAGGACCAGCCCCTTTTTCATGATTTCAAATGAAAGCTCATGTCAATTCAAACACTTTTTGTTCAAAAAGTAATTACAAATTTTGTACCGTTCTCGAGATTACTTGAGAGGGTCGTTTTAGGGGCCGACCCTGTAACTCCCTTTAAGGACTGCATAACAAATAAATTATGGTTGATTATTGTTAAGCTCAATGATTTGAGCATCTTTTGTTCAATATTGCTTATCCAAATGTTTCTTCATTTTGAGGTATTAAGCATCAAAGTTTTGGACTTTTGGCCCCTTAAAATCCCTAATTACGTAACATAGGTGTAAATGATTGCCATGTATAGGTAAATAACCTAAGAATGAACATAATTGCTTATATAACGCATCACAAAATATTTCACGGTAAAAGGTTATCATTAAAAGACTTTAGAGCCCCTTCAGCCCCTTATTTGAAGGGCCAGCCCCTTTTTCATGATTTCAAATGAAAGCTCTTGTCAATTCAAACACATTTTGTTCAAAAAGTGTTTACAAATTTTGTACCGTTCTCGAGATATCTGGAGAGGGTCGTTTTAGGGGCCGACCCTGTAACTCCTTTTAGGGACCGCATAACAAGGAAATTATGGTTTCAGATTGTTAAGCTCAATATTTTGAGCATCTTTTGTTCAATATTGCTTATCCAAATGTTTCTTAATTTTGAGATATAGAACATCAAAGTTTTGGACTTCTGGCCCCTTAAAATCCCTAATTACGTAACATATGAGTAAATGATTGCCATAATTAGGTTAATAACCTAAGAATGAACATAATTGCTTCTATAACGCATCACAACATATTTCACGGTAAAAAGTTATCATTAAAAGACTTTAGAGCCCCCTCAGCCCCTAATTTGAAGGGCTAGCCCCTTTTTCATGATCTGAAATTAAAGCTCTTGATTTAATTAAGTTTTTTTGTTCTACATGTTTTAACAAAATGCTTTGAAGAAAAGAGATATTCAAAGAAAACCAAGAAAAATCATGACGCCTTTTTTATCTTAATTTTTAAGCTCGGGCGAGCTTCGGCGCTCTTTGAGATAAAGATAATTAATGACCATTAGACACTATTTCAGTCTTTCGTCTATCAGCCCTGAAAAGTTCAACATCATATCTTCAATGGTAAAAGAGGAGTTCTCGGTACAAAATACCCCTATAAAAACTGATAAATCCACGATATCTCGAGACAGGAAGTGACGTCATCAACAAAAAAAATTTCCA
Organism: Magallana gigas; assembly: GCF_902806645.1. Taxonomy (NCBI): domain Eukaryota; kingdom Metazoa; phylum Mollusca; class Bivalvia; order Ostreida; family Ostreidae; genus Magallana; species Magallana gigas. Next base: position 1,235,007 of record NC_047563.1, on the reverse strand, counting down.
ACAAGGTTCAGATCAATACCTATCAGAACTGAAAATTTGACGTAAATCGGTTGAGCCGTTTCCGAGAAATCGCGTGCACAAAATCGGTAAGAAAAAAAAAAAAATAATAATAATAGGGAAAAAGAAACCTAAGAAAAACAATAAGGTCTTCCGTTGGAAACGGAAGACCTTAATAATAATAAGAAATCGTACGAAAACTATAAGGTCTTCCGTTGGAAACGGAAGACCTTAATTACATTAAAGACAATGAGCTACTTACAAAATTTCAGTCAGGGTTCCAGCCTGGGGATTCAACTGTAAACAAACTAGTAGAAATTTATGATAAAATTATATCAAGTTTGGATAGAGGAAAAGATATTCGTTTTATCTTCTGTGATATTTCTAAAGCATTCGATAGAGTTTGCATCTTGGTCTTAAGGGGCTATGTTTTGGGGGTAACATATTAGGCTGGATAGAAGATTATTTGACTCTTAGACAACAAAGAGTAACATTAGAAGGATTTACATCTACATTTCAGATGTTAGATGTTGGGGTTCCTCAGGGTTCAGTACTTGGTCCTTTCCTATTCCTGCTTTACATTAATGACATTACTAATGGCATTTCAAACAATATTAGATTATTTGCAGATGATACTTCTCTATTTGCTATTATGGATGATGATGTCATACAACAAACTTTATCAATTACTAATGACCTTGACATAATAAAAAATTGGTCCAACACATGGGCTGTAGATTTTAATGCAAATAAAACTGTAAATGTTGACTTTACGAGAAAAAATATAAACTATCCTGCAATTCTGTTTGGATATAATGGTGAAATCATAAACAATAAAAAAAGTCATGTACATTTAGGCTTGCATCTACAGTCTGAAGGTGGTTGGTCCAATCATATTAATGGTATTTATGAAAAAGCATGCAAAAGGTTGAATATATTAAGATTGCCCAAGCATACAATTGATAGAGAAACACTGATTAAAATATACATGGCTTTTATCAGACCTATACTGGAATATGGTGATGTTGTGTGGGGCAAGTGTACCAAAGAAAACTCTGAATTGCTTGAAAAAGTGCAAATTGAAGCAGCCAGAATAATAACAGGGTTGAGAGTTAACTCATCTAGAAGTATTTTATATAGCGAACTTGGCTGTGAAACCCTTCAATCTGGAAGGGATAAACATAAGCTTATTCTTTTCTACAAAATAATTCATGGTTTAGCACGTACCGCAGTACTTGTTAGACTTAATCCAACCATACTTTCCAACTGAACATGCATATAATCTTAGGTCTAATGGCAATTTTTACTCTCTGCCACTATGTCGGACTACTTCTTATTACAATAGCTTTATTCCGTCTACAATTAAATTATGGAATAATCTTGATGCAGAAATAAAACATTCATCATCTTTGTCTATTTTTAAGTCAAAACTCAAAAACCAAAATATACCCAAAACTTGCAAACACTACAGCTTTGGCAATAGGAAAGAAAATATTATTTTATGTCAATTACGGAATAAAGCTAGCAATTTAAATGCTCATTTATTTCAGGATTTTTTAATTGCTGATCGTCAATGTATAAACTGTGGGTCTGAATCTGAAGGTAATATACATTTTTTTCTTGAGTGTCCAAGATACACTCAACAAAGAGTTAAACTTTTTAATCAATTTAATGATATTAGTGTACCTTTTCATATTAACTATATTCTTTATGGTAGTTCTGAATTTTCATACAACTTAAATTGTAAAATTGTTTCTTATGTTCATAGTTATATTATAGCTTCTAAGCGTTTTTGATTTTTTTTTTCTTCAAATGGGCTGGATCATGACACCAATATTCTATGTCTGTCTGTCGGTATGAATGAATGAGGTGATGGGTTTATAAATGTAGGAATGAATGTGTTCATGTACAGTTGTGTATATGTTAAACAACAAGTTAATTTATCATCATATACCAAAAGTCAAGCTTATTATTTATTATCCAATTATCCTTTGTCTTGTATACAAATATATCAATAATATATCACTCTGTAAACTGGTAAATTATACTACATACTATATATATTCTATGATTATTTTATAACATCACTTCTTGACTTTGTATTTTGGAGAGGGTTTATATAGGCTTTGCCTGTTGCCTAATCCATTTGATTACTCAATAAAATATGTTTAAATTATAAGCACGAGTAGAGGTCTGTCTGTCCCTTGTTAGTGTCTCTGTACATGATTACTGGTCACCTATTGCTACTACATTACCACTAGTTGAGGTCCCAGTATGTAAGTCTGTATCTGTCAAATGTGACACCAGTTCATTTAATTTTATTGAAACGTAATTATCTTGTTGTGACCCCCTTTTTCGAAATGTTACCATAACCATTCACACCTCAGTGGTATGGGACATATTTCGATATTAATTTGGATATGATAAGTTTCCAATTCCAAATTCTACATAGAATTCTGTGCACTAACTCTGGTTAATTTATATTTAAAATATCAGATACGGAAATGAAAAGGAGTCAATAAGTCACCTTTTTATGGTTGTCTGCATGCACGAAACATTTGATTACAATACAGGAAAAACTAAAGAACTTGTGCAATATTGATGTATGTTTTAATGAACAAACAGTAATCTTTGGATGTAACCATGCCATACCTGTATTATATAGAACACTTAATCTATTGATATTGTTAGCAAAAAAGTTTATTTATATAAACAGATGTCAGTGTATTTTACCATCTACAAAATCACTGTTTGAATACATTAATTAAACATTTTAGATGTGTTGACATATACTTTCCAATTCATTGAACATACGAAAAGAAAATGAGGTCAAGGATAGTTGGCGGATCATCTCAAAAATATTAGTTACTTGAGTTTCCAATTTCATTCATCTTTTTATGTTATGATTGTACATGCATAGTTTGTGAATAAATTATAAAAAAAAAATAATCTTTAATAACAGTAACCTCACACTTATTAAAGAGACACTACAGTTAATTTTTCTCATCTTGATTATGTCTTCTTTTTTAAACACAGTTCAAATAAACAAGAGGCAAATGGGCCACATCGCTCACCTGAGCAACAATAGGCATGATAAAATAAACTTAATGGAGTCATAATACAAAATATGTGGACAATGTGGTATATTAAATGTAGATCCTGTATAAATAAAATTTTACCCCCCCCCCCCCCCCCCCCGGATATTATTGTGTTTATGATCCAGTCTTAGATGATTTTATAGTCATATCACACGTTGAGCATTGGAGTTCTCAAAAAGATCCTAAACAATTGTTAATAAACTGAATATAAACCTAAATCACACTCTGAACCCCTTGTGAGGCCCAAGAATCGTCCTGGGGCTAAAGTCTAAATATTTTTTGAGGAATCAGCAATAAGTCAAAATGCTTGCATATAAGTAAAACCATACATGATTACATTTCAATTTTTGTGAATAATTAAAATGTTTTCCTTTGTTCAACTCGATCCCAAATATGGCCCCTCACTACTCCTCAAAACTTTGATTTTATCTAATTTTGACCCCTCATTGTGGGCTCGCCCTACCCCTGGGGGTCATGATTTTCCTAACTTTGAATTCACACTACCTGAGGATGTCTCCATACAAGTTTCAGCGCTTTCCTTGCTGATTGGTTTCTGAGAAGATTTTTAAAGATTTACTCTATATATTCCTATGTAAAAATTCGATCCCCATTGTGGTCATAATTTTCACAACTTTAATTTTACACTACCTGAGAATGCTTCCACACAAGTTTCAGCTTTCCTTGCTGATTGGTTCTTGAGAAAAAGTTTTTAAAGATTTACTCTATATATTACTTTGTAAAATTCGACCCCCATTGTGGCCCCATCCTAGCCCCGGGAGTCATGATTTTTACGACTTTAAATTAACACTACCTGAGGATGCTTCCACACAAGTTTCAGCTTTCATGACCGAATGGTTATTGAGACGAAGATATTTATAAAGATTTCTCAAAAAATTTCCATAATTTCTAAGTATCTCCCCTTGTAAAAAGGTGTTGTCCTTAATTTTCACACCTTTGAATTCCCTTTGCCTATGGGTGCTTTGTGCCAATTTTGGTTGAAATGTTGTTCTGGAAAAGATGTTGAAAAATGTGAAAAATTTACGGGCAGACGGACAGACGGACGACAGACAAAACGTGATCAGAATACCTCACTTCAGCTTTCAGCTCAGGTGAGCTAAAAAATAGAAAGTGTGCATGTAATGAAAGTTCAAATCTTTTTACTGCGAAAAAAAGCTCGCCGCGATTGCGTATTTAAGATGTTCCGGAATTCAAAACTTATATCTCATCGACTCGCTTTTTGAATTTTTTTTTATATCACGTAATTTTGAATGACAGCAGTTGTTAATGGTATATTGGAGAGAGTTTTATAGAAAGAAACAAGTGGTGAAAATAATTTATGCATCGGATCATGCGCATGACAAATGCAGCGTCTTAAGAAATTTCTTGACTTGTTACGACCTCAGAGCGTTAATTTAAATGAGGCACCTGACGAAGATCAACGGGATGTGGAAAGGCTCGGCGGATCTACATGTAGATGTTAAAATATTCTTGTAATAAAATGATTGATTACAAAAGAATATTTATCATTATTATATCTTACAAGATATTAAGATCGCACTTGTGTTTCTTTTCCATCTTTTTTTTTCAAGTGAGCTTTTCTGATCACTTTTTGTCCGGCGTCCGTCTGTCTATCCGTCTGTCTGTCTGTAAACTTTTTACATTTTCGAATTCTTCTCCTGAACCACTGGGCCAATTTCAACCAAACTTAGCACAAAGCATCATTGGGTAAAGGGGATTCAGGTTTGTTAAAATAAAGGTACACGCACTATTTTAAGGGGAAATAGTTAGGATTTATTGAAAACTTGGTGATATTTTTCAAAAATCTTCTCAAAAACCAGTTGGCCACAAACGCTGAAACTTGTGTGGAAGCATCCCCAGATAGTGTAGATTCAAGTTTGTTCAAATCATGGTCCCCTGGGGTAAGGTGGGGCTACAATGGGGAGGTCGAAGTTTTACATAGGAGTATATAGAGTTAATCTTTAAAAATTTACTTCTCAAAAACCAATAGGACAGAAAAACTGAAACTTGTGTGTAATCATCCTCAGATAGTGTAGATTTGAGTTTGTTCAAATCATCGTATCCGGGGTAAGGTGGGGCCACAATGGGGGGGGGGGGGGGGGGGGGGGGTTCACAGAGAAGTATATAGAGTTAAACTTTAAAAATCTTCTTCTCAAAAAGCATTAGGCCAGAAACACTAAAACTTGCATGGAAGCATCCTCAACAAGAGATGTTTGTGAAACATTTATGCCCCCCTCCCTTGGAAACATCCACAAAGAAAATGAACGTAAACTGCAAATAACTTGAATTTTTCTACGTCCAAGGGCCATAACTCTGTCGAAAATTGCTCTATGGTACCCAATATCGAACTTGATCTAGATATTATCATGATAAACCTGTATACCAAATTTTATTTCAATATGTTCATCCTCTGCGAAGAAAATGAGCGGACACTGCAAGAAACTAGAATTTTTCTAAGTCCAAGGGCTATAACTCTGTCGAAAATTGCTCGATTGTACCCAATATTGAACTTGACCTAGATATTATCATGATAAACCTGTATACTAAATTTCATTTCAATATGTTCATCCTCTGCGAAGAAAATGAGCGGAAACTGCAAAAAACTAGAATTTTTCTAAGTCCAAGGGCTATAACTCTGTCGAAAATTGCTCGATTGTACCCAATATCGAACTTGACTTAGATATTATCATGATAAACCTGTATACTAAATTTCATTTCAATATGTTCATCCTCTGCAAAGAAAATGAGCGGAAACTGTTGGTGGACCGACAGACCGACAGACCGACCGACAAACAGCAGCAAAGCAATATGCCCTCCCTTCTTCGAAGAAATTTTATTGTAAATCTTCTGCTCAGAACACGACTGGTCAGAAAAGCTGTAACTTGTGTGAAGTATCATCAGGTAGGGTAGACTCAGGTTTGGTCAAATTATGATCCCTGGGGGTAGGGTAGGGGCACAATATGTGCCAGTTAAATCTAGGAATATATTGAGAAAAATCTTTTTCTAAAAAAAAAATCCTAGAAAAGCTGCAACTTTAGTGAAAGCACCTTAGATAGTGTAGATTCAAAGTCAAAATCATATTTATCAGGAGTAGGATGGAGCCACATGGGATGGTGGATCCAATTTTACAAAGGAAAACATTTTAAATTCATCAAAACTCAAATGTTATAATACAATGTATATGGTTTTACTTATATGCAAGCATTTTGACATATTCATGATTCTTAAAATTGTTTAGACTTGGCTTCTGGACAATTCTTGGGCTTCACAAGTTTGATGTAGATTTTTATCTCATTTGACTTGGATCTTCTTGAGAACTGTGATGTTCATTATGTAAAATGACAATACTGTGACAAAAAGGGATCAATGATAAACAGAATATCCAGGGAAAAAATTGATTTTTTAAAATACAGGATCTGTTAGACTACATTTTCCATGTTTGTTTTGGTATATTACTTTGTAAAGCTGATTTTATAATGTCTATTGTTGCTTAGGTGAGCAATGTGGCCCATGAGCCTCTTGTTTAGCCAAGTCTGTCGAAATCCATTGTCTTTTCATCCTACTTCTAAAACACCCCTGCGAATGTGTTCGGAATGTTTTCTTTATCGTTGCTAATTATGTAATAAAACCAGAAGTGCTCGAATGAAAGTTCACGAGACTTCACCGAGGTTTGTTCAGTTCCTGTGAAATTTCGAGCGGAAGTATAAGTGTTCGGATAAAATTCTCAAAATACGTAAGGACTGGTCGTTTTTCATATCATATCCTACTTTGATTTATGTTAAAACATGAAAATCTTTTATGATGTATGTCTTATTTCACCATCTAGCGGCTATTTATATAAAACGATGATATTCAAAACAGAGTTATCGTTCGTGTTAAACCACGTGTGGAGTGGTTGAAAATATAAACATTGGGTTGCTTAATAAAATCATAGCCATGTTTGATGCTTGTGATGTGCAATACCATGTTTTTAGAAAAATAATGGGTGTCTGTTTCGCATAAAAAACCTAGTATGTCGAGCCATTTTCAAGGAACATTCTGCATAAAATGGTACTGTCTGTTTCACCTATGATGCTCTTACTAGGTCAGGCGTGGATCGAAAATTAATCCTATGGGGGATCTCTGTTAAAGCATGTTAATTGTTGCAATTGTTTTATTGTCACATTTATTTCTAGAACACGTTTTATCCACCAATTAATGAAGATATAAAGTTTAAAATCAATAAACCTCTAGATTTTATATTTGATTACAAATACCTAGATTCTATGAAATAGACTATATTAAACACGAGGCATGATTTTACTGCGAAACTGAAAGGGTCATATAAAACCACGTGGTCTAATATTTAAATAACAATAACATGCGCATCGATTGTAAAAGCCACACTGAAATGTTTACAATCGATGCGCATGCAGTGTTAAACTTAAAGCTCGGCTAGCAATGTTTACTGTATAGGCCATCTTCGCTAGCCAAGGGTGACGATCCACGGTGTTTCTCTATTCTCTATTGAATAGAGAAACACTGTGGATCGTCACCCTTGGCTAGCAAAGATGTGTATAAGCCGTCTACATTATTAATTTTAGCAATAAAGTGAGAATGATTAGATTTAACAAAGCGTAATTTTTACAAGGTTATATTATCAACTTTGCAAGAAAATTCATTTAAATTACGGGAAAATTGTCATTCCATGGTATTTGCGCAACATAAGAGCTGTGTTGCAACCACTATTGAAATAAAACCAGTATTGAAATAAATTATTTCAATAGTGGTTGGGAATGTATTTCATTAGAAAAATCACCTTGCAACCACTATTGAAATAAAACCACTATTGGAATAAACTATTTCAATAGTGGTTGGGTACGCTTTTCATTAGAAGAATCACTTTGCAACCACTATTGAAATACAACCACTATTGACGTGATGATTTTAATAGAGGTTGGGTATGCATTTCATGATAAGAACTACTTTACAGACACCATTAAAGTTCAACTACTATTAAATTTATTTTTTTAATCGTAGGTGAGGATGAATTACTTTATAAATATAACTATGTTATAACTACTGTAACACATTTGGAAAGAAAGAAGTTGTATATCATATTTGCAAACTATTTTGAAATGTAAGAAATCTTACGAATAATGTCAAATACATAATTATGTAGTAATTTTCACTGCTGCGTAGAAGTAAATAACCAATTCTCGCAGATAAACATGCATATACATTTGTGTTTATCTGACAAACATTTCAAATACACAATTAAGGTACTAAAGGCTTGCATATTTTATGGTAATAATAATCAAGACTATGATATAAATGTACTCATTTTAGGATTTTCACTGTTGTGCAGAAATAACCAGTCCTCGCAGATTAACATATAGAATTGTTTTCATATTTTTTTTACCTTTCTCTTTCTATAGATATATCATGTTTTATGGAAATTGTAAATTATTTGTGCTAGAAGACAACGTTGTAAATTGCCAGAACTTCTATTCAAAACCCCTTGATATTAAAAAGTAATTTATAGCTTATATATCACTATAGATTTATGTAATAATGAATATCACTATTAAGATAAATAATTTTAATAATGGTTGGGGATGTACTTCATTTAGACCAATATTGAATGAAATGAATTATTTCAATAGTGGTTGGGTATGCGTTTCATCATAACCACTATTGAAATAAATTATTTCAATAGTGGTTAGGTATGCATTTCATTACAACCACGATTGAATTAATTGATTTCACTTGTGGTTAAGGAATCCTAAAAACATGTAAAAATAAGAAAGTTACCAATTTAGAAACATAGCAAACCACGCTATTGTAAACAGTTTGTATTGTAAAAGTTCTCGTCACGATAAATATGAGAATACTCCTTGATTAAGTCTTTCAATTTCATCCGACAAATTCTAACCTTTTCCATAGGAACTACAATGTGACTAAATATATTTCAATTTTATAAATACTTCTCATCAAATAATTAAAATGTAGAAATGTATAATCTCGAAACGAATTCAAATTAGCAAACGAGTATTGTATTTTCATTTCCTATATTCACTAACAAGAGGCCCATGGGCCACATCGCTCACCTGAGGAACAATAGGTATGATAACATCAGCTTAATGGAGTCATAATACAAACAATCTGGACAATGTACAATAATACATGTAGATCCTGTATAAATGAAATCCATTTTCCCCTGGATATTCTTATGTTTATAATCATAAGTCCCTTTTCTAACAGGATGATTTTATAGTCATATCATATTTTGAGTATTGCAGTTCTCATAAAGATCCTTAACAATAGTTTATATATGGGATATAAACGTACATCAACCTCGGAACCTTCTCGTGAGGCCAAAGAATTGTCCTGAGGCCAAAGTCTTAACAATTATAAAGAATCATCTCGCTGATTAGTTTCTGAGAAGATTTTTAAAGATTTACCCTATATATTCCTTTGTTAAGCTTTGACCCCCCATTGTGGCCCCACCCTACCTCTGGGGATCATGATTTTCACAACTTGGAATCTACACTACCTGAGGATGCTTTCACACACGTTTCAGCTTTCCTGACTGATTAGTTTCTGAGAAGAAGATTTTTAAAGAGTTACTCTGTTTATTCCTATGTAAAACATCGACCTCCCATTGTGGCCCAAACCTACCCCAAGGGTTATGATTTTCACAAATTTGAATCTACACTACCTGAGGATGCTTCCACACAAGTTTCAGCTTTCCTGGCTGATTAGTTTCTGAGAAGATTTTTAAAAATTTACTCAATATATTCATATGTTAAACTTCGACCCCCCATTGTGGCCCCACCCTACCCCCAGGGGTTATTATTTTCACGACTTTAAAACAACTTTGAATCTACATTACCTGAGGATGCTTTCACACAAGTTTCAGCTTTGCCGGCTAATTAGTTTATGAGAAGAAGATTTTTAAAGATTTACTCTATATTCCTTCGTTAAACTTCGATACCCCATTGTGGCCCCACCCTACCCCCGGGGGTCATGATTTTCACAAATTTGAGTTTACACTACCTGAGGATGCATCCACACAAGTGTCAGCTTTTTCTGGCCGATTAGTTTCTGAGAAGAAGATTTTTAAAGATTTACTTAATATATTCATATGTTGAACTTCGACCCCCCATTGTGGCCCCACCCTGCCCCCGGGGGTCATGATTTTCACAATTTTGAATCTACACTACCTGAGGATGCTTCCACACCAGTGTCAGCTTTCCTGGCCGATTAGTTTCTGAGAAAAAGATTTTTAAAGATTAACTCTTTATATATTCCTATGTTAAACTTTGATCTCCCATTGTGGCCCCACCCTACCGCCGGGGGTCATGATTTTCACAAATTTGAATCTACATTACCTGAAGATGCTTTCACACAAGTTTTAGCTTTCCTGGCTGATTAGTTTCTGAGAAGAAGATTTTTAAAGATTTACTCTATATATTCATTTGTTAAACTTCGACCCCCCATTGTGGCCCCACCCTCAGGTGAGCTATAAAGGTTAAGTTTACAATACAATAAGTTGTTAAAGTTGGTTTCTGGAAGAACAGACTTTGAAAATTTTCTCAATAAATATTGACAATTTTTTTACTTTTTTAATCTTTAGTTTTTAAGATCTGTGTACAAACATAGAATTGTTAGCAAATCTCTTTATCTTGCTTATAATTCGAAGCTTAACACTTAAATATGGTTAGTAAATAGAAATTGTAAACAATTAAACACAAGAAACATGCACTACATGTATAACAAATAAAGAACACAATTTATTTTTTCGAAATGAATCATATATATACATGCATATACCTACATATTTCCGTCAGCGATATCAAACTCTATTTAAACTGAATAAACTCGAGAAAATGCCGAGCATCTCAACAAAACCTATTGCATTAATCTATCATTACGCAAAAGATAATGCCGAATTACCGATAGAATGAATTGCATTTCAGTACCCCTACATCAGATTTTGCTTAATTTGCGCAGGTAAACAGTTAACTGTTTGATTTACCGAAGTCTCTGTTTGATACGTAAAAATCACGAAATACAGACGATAGTTTCCAGGTTACAAAGCATAAATAATGAAAACGAAACGAAAATCAGAACAAGCGAACACCAACGTCATGTGTGAAAACTGTCAACGCATTGAAATATTTAGCCTCAATTTACTTCACAAAATCGGCACCAATTTATTTTGCATGTTTCAAAATTTCCCTTCATACGCGAACTGTTGCACAACAAGCAAATTCATCATAGTCAGATCGACCCTTTTTCGTATAATGTCATGGCTGCTTTAAACAAAGAACCTCGTTTTAGAAGTATGGAATACGAGTCTAGGTAAAATGGGTATGCAAACCCGGGCCGTGGCAAAATAAAAGCCGGGGCAGATCGGCAATCGTCAATTCCAAATACGCATTATTTTGCAGCAATATTTACAGCGAATACAAATATACTAGTCCATCAACTATCCTGAAATTTTAATGAGATTGGCAGATTAATAACTGCCAATCTTTTGTTTTGCCCTGGTCAAGTCTTGCCTACCCATTTTACCGGATGCCGAGCCCGAAGCTATTAAACTGATTGAAACACGCCTTTCCTTTATTATTATTTTCGTAATAAGTCAGATTTGAAACAGAATTACCCCTTAATTTTGGCAATTTATATTTTCCTTCCCATAAGGATAATATATGCTAAACTACGTTGAATTTTCCTCGGTAGTTCTTGAGAAGAAGATTTTTAAAAATGCACCCCCCTTTTTCTACAATTTCAAGGTTTTCTCCGCTTTGAAAACATATCGGACTTTTATTTCTGCGATTTATATTCGCCCTCCCATAAAGCTGCTTTGTGCCAAATTTGGTTGAAATTGGATAAGCCGTTTTAGAGAAGAAGTTCAAAATGTAAAAAGTTTACAGACGGACGGACGGACAGACGGACGACGGACAAAATGTGATCAGAATAGCTCACTTGAGCTTTCAGCTCAGGTGAGCTAAAAAGTTAGGAATTTATCTAATTTAACATATTGAACTTAATCCTTTTTTCTCCTTTGTCCTAAGACACAACAACTCCATCTTCTTTTAAATTGTGTTGTGGATGTGCATTAAATGCGACACAAACTTGTATAACTTTCCTGAAATGCACAGTAATCATAAAAGCTGCATATGTACAAGAGTTGTCTGGTTTTTTTTTTTATCTTTGGGTGTCTGCTTATGAAATTTCTCAAGGGAACCTGGTGCTTTTTAAAATTAATCATTGGCAAAACTACTTTTTTTTTTTTTTTTTTATTAATGATCATTTTCAATTATTCCTACATCAACACTTATCTATAATGAAAAGACGTTTAAATAAATGACCAATGAGTTAGCGTTTATCAAAGTATGTGGTTAGAGTGAATTCACTCTTTGAAATATATACTTCAAGCATAAATTGTGGCCTCTTAATGATCAAATCAAATTTAGGCATCTGCTGTGTGGTTCTCAGAGGATGGTTTGAATAAACCGTGTTTTCTTGCAGTGAAAAAAGTGGTTATCTACCGTGGAAAACATCCAAAATAACCATAGGACATTTGACTTCAAGTAAGGTTAAATCAAACAGTCCTCTGTATCATATTGTCGTTTTAAATCAAACAGTCCTCTGTATCATATTGTCATTTTAAATCAAACAGTCCGCTGTATCATATTGTCGTTTTAAATCAAACAGTCCTCTGTATCATATTGTCGTTTTAAATCAAACAGTCCTCTGTATCATATTGTCGTTTTAAATCAAACAGTCCGCTGTATCATATTGTCGTTTTAAATCAAACAGTCCTCTGTATCATATTGTCATTTTAAATCAAACAGTCCGCTGTATCATATTGTCGTTTTAAATCAAACAGTTCTCTGTATCATATTGTCATTTTAAATCAAACAGTCCTCTGTATCATATTGTCGTTTTAAATCAAACAGTTCTCTGTATCATATTGTCGTTTTAAATCAAACAGTCCTCTGTATCATATTGTCATTTTAAATCAAACAGTCCGCTGTATCATATTGTCGTTTTAAATCAAACAGTCCTCTGTATCATATTGTCGTTTTAAATCAAACAGTCCTCTGTATCATATTGTCGTTTTAAATCAAACAGTCCTCTGTATCATATTGTCGTTTTAAATCAAACAGTCCTCTGTATCATATTGTCGTTTTAAATCAAACAGTCCTCTGTATTATATTGTCATTTTAAATCAAACAGTCCGCTGTATTATATTGTCATTTTAAATCAAACAGTCCTCTGTATCATATTGTCGTTTTAAATCAAACAGTCCTCTGTATCATATTGTCATTTTAAATCAAACAGTCCGCTGTATTATATTGTCATTTTAAATCAAACAGTCCTCTGTATCATATTGTCGTTTTAAATCAAACAGTCCTCTGTATCATATTGTCATTTTAAATCAAACAGTCCGCTGTATTATATTGTCATTTTAAATCAAACAGTCCGCTGTATTATATTGTCATTTTAAATCAAACAGTCCTCTGTATTATATTGTCATTTTAAATCAAACAGTCCTCTGTATCATATTGTCGTTTTAAATCAAACAGTCCTCTGTATTATATTGTCATTTTAAATCAAACAGTCCTCTGTATCATATTGTCATTTTAAATCAAACAGTCCGCTGTATTATATTGTCATTTTAAATCAAACAGTCCTCTGTATCATATTGTCGTTTTAAATCAAACAGTCCTCTGTATCATATTGTCATTTTAAATCAAACAGTCCGCTGTATTATATTGTCGTTTTAAATCAAACAGTCCTCTGTATCATATTGTCGTTTTAAATCAAACAGTCCTCTGTATTATATTGTCATTTTAAATCAAACAGTCCGCTGTATTATATTGTCATTTTAAATCAAACAGTCCTCTGTATTATATTGTCATTTTAAATCAAACAGTCCTCTGTATCATATTGTCATTTTAAATCAAACAGTCCTTAAGGTATTATATTGTCATTTTAAATCAAACAGTCCTCTGTATCATATTGTCATTTTAAATCAAACAGTCCTCTGTATCATATTGTCGTTTTAAATCAAACAGTCCGCTGTATTATATTGTCATTTTAAATCAAACAGTCCTCTGTATTATATTGTCATTTTAAATCAAACAGTCCTCTGTATCATATTGTCGTTTTAAATCAAACAGTCCGCTGTATCATATTGTCGTTTTAAATCAAACAGTCCGCTGTATTATATTGTCATTTTAAATCAAACAGTCCTCTGTATCATATTGTCATTTTAAATCAAACAGTCCTTAAGGTATTATATTGTCATTTTAAATCAAACAGTCCTCTGTATCATATTGTCATTTTAAATCAAACAGTCCTCTGTATCATATTGTCATTTTAAATCAAACAGTCCTTAAGGTATTATATTGTCATTTTAAATCAAACAGTCCTCTGTATCATATTGTCATTTTAAATCAAACAGTCCGCTGTATTATATTGTCATTTTAAATCAAACAGTCCGCTGTATCATATTGTCGTTTTAAATCAAACAGTCCGCTGTATCATATTGTCGTTTTAAATCAAACAGTCCGCTGTATTATATTGTCATTTTAAATCAAACAGTCCTCTGTATTATATTGTCATTTTAAATCAAACAGTCCTCTGTATCATATTGTCGTTTTAAATCAAACAGTCCGCTGTATCATATTGTCGTTTTAAATCAAACAGTCCTCTGTATTATATTGTCATTTTAAATCAAACAGTCCTCTGTATTATATTGTCATTTTAAATCAAACAGTCCTTAAGGTATTATATTGTCATTTTAAATCAAACAGTCCTCTGTATTATATTGTCATTTTAAATCAAACAGTTCTCTGTATTATATTGTCATTTTAAATCAAACAGTTCTCTGTATCATATTGTCATTTTAAATCAAACAGTTCTCTGTATTATATTGTCATTTTAAATCAAACAGTTCTCTGTATCATATTGTCATTTTAAATCAAACAGTCCTCTGTATCATATTGTCATTTTAAATCAAACAGTCCTCTGTATCATATTGTCATTTTAAATCAAACAGTCCTCTGTATCATATTGTCATTTTAAATCAAACAGTCCTCTGTATCATATTGTCATTTTAAATCAAACAGTCCTCTGTATCATATTGTCATTTTAAATCAAACAGTCCTTAAGGTATTATATTGTCATTTTCGTATTTTGAATTTTACAACATCTATTTCCTGCAGCTAAGTTATACAAACCTCAACTTTAATATAGCACTCGATGCTTTTTAATATGTAACAAACAAAAACTTAAAATTCTTAACATGGATTTTATTTAAAAAAAACAAAAAACTATGGACGGTTAATTTTCTTATAATTAAGAAATAATTACAATTAGTTGAGGTAAAACTACTGTAACATAATACATAGTAGAAAAAAGGACTTTCTATCTATCTCTATTATGCAAGCATCTTATCCGCTGAAAACACGGACTAAAATTATACAATTTAATAGAATCAGGCACTAGTTAATATTTTAAAAAACTCTGGTTACATTGACAAACGAAGTTATTCCTTATCACAGAAATGCTTCAATTCGTAAATAGAAAAAACAAAATATATCAACAAAATAGATACCATACAATCATATAGATAATTAACAAACAATAAATACATTAAAATTTGTTATTAAATCAACAAAGATAGAATTAATGTACATGTTTGTTAAATTTTAAAGCCTAAAACAACAATACCAGAAGTATCACAGAATAAGAGACCCCTAAAAACATTGAAAAAAATCACCAACATCCTCTGTCTCATAATGTTACAATGACGTTGACCAAACTATAGTTCTTTTCAGAAACAGGTGCTCTTGATCACAAATTGTCGACAAATGTGGAGAGGAAGTCGTTGTATGAGACAGAGCCCTTCATTTCCTGGTCAAACTCGCTCAGGATGTGGTAGAAATCTTCGTTAGAGACCCGAATGTTACAGCCCACCAGAGCCCGGCGGAAGTCGGAAATCCCCAGCTCACCTCGCCGATTTATGTCCAACTTACGAAACGCTCGCCGCAAGTTTTTGTGCTCTGACATTAACTGAAATAACATGAACAAAATTGAGTATATGTATGATAATTATGTATATATAGATTGGTATTTTTAAAGTATATCCAAAGACATCGGAGTGCGAAACAGAAAGGTACAGATTTTTAAGATGTAATAATAATTATTCATTATAATTATTCATTATACATAAAAATAATTTAAACAGATATTAGCTTTAATCTAAGTTTAATATACGTGGTCATGCACTGAGACTATAATGGTCCATGTATGATTCATTAAATATTACATTATGAGGGCAGGAACAGACTAATACATTAAGACAGTTTAGGATACCATAATGGATTGTTGAACTATTGCATCCTAAAGCTAAATATATTTCATCATTTTCCTTGGTTGTAACTGAAGCTGATTGTAGCATGTTACGC
This sequence comes from Magallana gigas, assembly GCF_902806645.1. NCBI lineage: Eukaryota > Metazoa > Mollusca > Bivalvia > Ostreida > Ostreidae > Magallana > Magallana gigas. The sequence continues at coordinate 1,218,425 of NC_047563.1, read as the reverse complement.
AACACTAACAACGTAATACAAAACAAACAATTCTATCTGATAATACAGACAAAATAATACAAAACTAAACAACTCTTTACAACAACAATTTAGTTCAGCGTGAAAAAAGCAATTCTTAAGGAGGCTGGGCGGTCAAAATATTACTCATTAGATCGACTTTCAAAATCTAGAGATAATTCATTTAGCCATAAAATTAGTTTGTCCTGCAACTTTCTCTACAGTGCATTGATTGCATAAAGGTAACCCAATAAATCAAAACTACATTCGGTCAATGAATCAATAAAGCCTCGTGCGTTCATCTGACGTTCAAATGCATTGTGACGTCATTTTTCTTGCTTCGATTAAAAGTTACATTATTTTAGTTTTAGATTTGAATATTTTCCTACATCTATATGTAAAGCTCTCCTCCTTAATGAGATTTATATAGGATAAAACTGACGACAACCATCCAGCCCCCCTAATCCATAAATAAATATGTTCTTAAAATGTGTCACCATCAAATTACATTTAATTTCAATTTTCTTGTGATCTGTGGAAAAAAAGAAAATTAATTAAAATCCAAGCAATATTAAATTCTATTCAAAGTGGTGCTATAGATAATATTTGAACTCCAACATGTTTTTTGAAAAACCAAAAAACATGACTAATTTTTCAACTGAGAAACTGTTTTCCAGGGACTTATTTTATTCCATTTCCCAATTGCACTCACAGCCTTGCTTCAAGGTTTGATAATTAGAAAAACAACCCTTGAGTTTGACCATATAGTTATGTATTCTTTAGTAATTTTGAGTGATTAGCCAAAGCAATGGTTGAGAGATAAAGAACAGGTATACAGTTTCTGCACATCGTAATCTACATATTCTTGTGGAGAAACCCCTAATTTGGCCTCATCATTGGTCTTTAGGATTACAGTTAAATATACATGTATAGGATGATTGCACGAATAACATCAATAACTGTATCCCCCATGCAGAATCTGCACCCCTTCCTATGCCCAATTATTTGTCTGGAGAACACGATACAATCCATTATAACCTACACCTAGGATGTTTTCACAGTTATAACACAAACTGCAGCACTGTAGTTTATGGGATTTTCTTTAAAATATCTATCAATAAATTACACTCCTCCTGGTTCCCGAATATATAATTTTTTTTGTATTGGTTTAAACGTAATGGAATCTAGAGTAATGGAGAAGCTTTCCTGTTGACATAAGCATGTCCTCTGATATAGATTTTAAGTGCTCGGTGCCAAGTTTGGTTGGAATTTGGAAGTTCTAAATAAGTCAAGAATGAAAATTTTATAGCAGATACTTGAAAACAAGTGATCTTAAATTCTCTGAGGAACCAAAAACAAAGAAAAATTAATACAAAAAATAAAATAAAATAATAATAATAATATTGAGATAGGTTTCACCAAAACCAATCTACCAGCAAAGATTCGTTTAAAACAATTAAGTAAAATGATCTTTTCTGTAGCATGAAAAAAGCATTAACTCAAACAAAATACGTTTTAAGTAAAGGGAAAAAATAATTAAACTGATTATTTAGATGTTTACTTTTTGATACCTGAATCATATAATCAAAAACATAGATCTTATTTTAAAGTGGAAATTGCTGGCATTCATTAGATTCAGTGATTTAGAAAATGAGCTCTTCTAACAAACAAGGTACAACAAGTCGGACACTACAACATGTTTTCACCTTTTGATGAATGTTACTGATTACCAATCCTACCGTGGCTGATTTAATATCACGCTGCTGTGTAAAATTAAAAACCTGCTGTTAGTAACAATTAGAACCACAGCATCTGGATAACTAACTCATTCTTAGTGGCAAATCAGCATATAAAAAAAAGCTGTTGTCATCATGTTAATAATTTCAAAATAAGTAAAATGCAACATTTCAAATACATGTAGATAAATTAACGTTAGTGAATTGGAATTGTAGTATAACACATATGTCATTATCTGACCCTGACACTTTTCCTTTGGCAAAATATAAAGAATAGTGCGTAAAAGACCGTCTCAGTTAATAACTGCATGATAGATCAAGTGACTTTTATCACAATGGTTGATATGTTGCTTGAAGGATAGTGAAAGTGTTTGTAGAAGAACGTAATGTATGCATATTATGGATATAGTTTTTTTGGACTGGAATAATGTCTGTAGGAGAGAATTATTGTTCATTCAACAGAGATAATTGGTTTCAAGAAAGAAAATATGTCTGTAGAACAGCGTTTTTGTCTGTTAGACAGAGATATTGTCTGTTAGACAGGGATATTGTCTGTTAGACAGGGATATTGTCTGTTAGACAGGGATATTGTCTGTTAGACAGGGATATTGCCTGTTAGACAGGGATTTTGTCTGTTAGACAGGGATATTGCCTGTTAGACAGGGATATTGCCTGTTAGACAGAGATATTGTCTGTTAGACAGGGATATTGTCTGTTAGACAGAGATATTGTCTGTTAGACAGGGATTTTGTCTGTTAGACAGGGATATTGCCTGTTAGACAGGGATATTGCCTGTTAGACAGGGATTTTGTCTGTTAGACAGGGATATTGTCTGTTAGACAGGGATATTGTCTGTTAGACAGGGATATTGTCTGTTAGACAGGGATATTACCTGTTAGACAGGGATATTGTCTGTTAGACAGGGATATTGTCTGTAAAACATGGACGATGTTTGTAACACAATGATTTTATCTGTAGGACAAAGATGGTGTTTGTTGTACAGGAATATTGTTTCACTGTTAAAGGTAAATAGTTTTCCGGATAGTTAAATTGTCTGTATGACAGAGATGGTGAAAGTAGGACTGAAGGGCATTAAGTAAGTGAATTACAGGGATGTGGTTTGAAAAACAAGGTTTTATATCCGTAGAAAATGGATATAGTCTGCAGGACATGGATACTGTACATGCGAGAGGGATATTATGGTACATAACACGGTACATGTAAGACAGGGATATTGTCTGAAGGAAACGGATAGTGCCTGTATGATACGTATATTGTCTGATGGAGAGGAAACGTTGTTTAAGGGACAGAACATGCTCTTTATATGGGAGAGATGGTGTCTATATTATATGGGTAGTTTCTTAAGAACAGGGCTGTTGTTCTTTGGAAAGGCATGCTGTCTGTAGAGCAGTAATATTGTTAATAGGATAGGGAAACCTTAAACAGAGATGTTTATAAGACAGAGATAATGCCTGTAAATCTCGACATTTGTCAGACCCCCCCCCCCCCTAGAAAAACGGTTAGTAGAGGGGGAATATTGTTTGACAGGAATACTATTTGTACATTATTGAGAGGGGTAATGATTGTAGGACAAAAATATTCTTTACCACAATGAATTTTGTATGCAGGATAGGAATAATGTTTTTAAGAAGAGATAACTGTCTTTAGGACCGGGATGTTGTTTGTAGGGCAAATAATATGTTTGTTAGACATGAGTATTCTTTGTAGGACAGGAATATTGCCTGTAGGATGGAAATATTGTCTGTATGGCAAAGATATTGTTTGTAGGGCAAATATGTTGTTTGTCGGGCAAGGATATGGTTTGTAAGGCAAAGATATGGTTTGTAGGGCAAATATATTGTTTGTAGGGCAAAGATATGGTTTGTAGGGCAAATATATTATTTGTAGGGCAAATATATTGTTTGTAGGGCAAATATGTTTGTAGGGCAAATATATTGTTTGTAGGGCAAAGATATGGTTTGTAGGGCAAATATATTGTTTGTAGGGCAAATATATTGTTTGTAGGGCAAAAATGTTTGTAGGGCAAATATATTGTTTGTAGGGCAAAGATAATGTTTGTTAGACATGAGTATTGTTTGCAAGACATAAGTATTGCTTTAAGGGCAGGAATATTGTCTGAAAGGCAAAGATGGGGTTTGTATGTCAAAGATATTGTTTGTAGGACTAGGATATTGTTTGTAGGACTAAGATATTGTTTGTTGGGCAGGAATATTGTTTGTACTGGCTGGGATATTGTTTGTACTGGTAGGGATAATGTATGTTCTGGCAGGAATATTGCTTGTTGGATATTGAATTAACATATGTTTTTACTTAAATATCTTATCAAAGTTCATACCATCGATTTCAATTTTAATTTCAATCTAACATATTATAGTATGAACTCTGGCTGAAAAAAAATATTTCTAAAACTCCAATCAACAGTTCACAGCAAAGACACCAACCAATGCTTGTTACTTTATGCAAACTGTTAAAATAAAACTTGTATATCAAAATTAGCTGTATCAATAAACTGTGAGGCAAACAGGGTTATTAATTTACTTCTGTTGCTATGGTTTTGGTTGTCAGGGATAGTCCATGACATAAAGGAAGGTGTTGGCGAAACATTACGTCGCTTTGGTAACTGTAAACACAAATATTAGTTTGGACATAAAAGATGTACTAGGTAAACAGTTCAACAACTTTCTATTTAAATGGAAACAAATATTCTCTTGTGTGATACTAGTACAAGCTGATACTAGATCATCGTAAGAAAAATATAGATATAGTGGGTGATGGTGATGGCTTGTTGTGAGTTTGCTGGATTACAATTTGTTCCTTGTTGGACTAGTTATGGTAATGGGTGACATAAAAATACCAGGTGTGGATTAATTAATAAGGTGACATATTGTATGTGTAACATATCAATCTTTTTGTTAATGAAATGGGGTCAAAAAGGTGTATACCTGGGGATCAGTGACCTTTGTGTTTGGAGGTCATCTAGCTTGTCTTGCCCACTTAGAATAGTATGTTGACCTCTGTAACATCACACAGTAATTTATTGTGAGGAAAAACTCTACAGCAAAGTACAAATGTGACTAAGTTTGACAGTGTGTAGAAGACACTAACAATCCAAGCGTTAGCCTGCAGTAGCAGTGTATGCTGTGGTATGCTGCAGTATGGTTGTTTGCTGTAGTATGCTGTATATGCTGAATACTGAAGGTAAATGCTGTAGTAATGCTTGCATGCAGCTAGAGATGTGTACAACACAAGTCAGTCTGTCACTCTGTACTCACTTTCACTTAGTTGGCCTTGGAATATATATCAACAATCATTATATATACATAACATATATCAACAATTAGTCAGGGTCCATCTAACACTAGATCTCATACACTCTAGGGCCAGGGTGTATCATCTACATTCAACAGTACATATCATGCTAGATGTATTAGTATAAGAGATACAGTGTCTATGGCAAACTACTTTATTTTTCATTGAATTTTATTGATATAAAAAAAATGAAACTGTTTTGGTACTTTTAATGTATATCGACTCTGAATTTCCCTAAATCTACCTACATTTGATGTGTTATCAATTACTCCTGCATTATATTAACTTGACATTCTATCATATCTACTTTGATAACACATAACACCTGTACTATATTCCTTCTTCATTGGTATATGTTATGTCATGGTGCATGTGTTTTTCTTCATATTCATGTTTATACATGCACGTTCACATGGATTATTTCTGTACTTTTTTTCATGCCATATTTTATGTTTGACACCATTTCAGTATTCTTTGAAGATGCATCCATATTCTATCATGTTTTACAGCACACCTCACTTATCTACACACACCTTTCAATTTCATGATGCTGTATACAGGGAAATATTCACCCCATTTTTTTTCCCATCCCTTTAGCCCTAGTTGCCAGTAGGCAAATTGAAATCTGTGTGAATTCTAATTTAAAATGATTTACTTATCAGAAAGAATATCAAATTTACATAACTGTGTCTGGGCAAATTCAAGATGGGGCGAAGTTGTTTGCAACTGTAGGAGGGTGAAAAAAATATGGGGCAAAAATAACCCTGTATACAGTAATTTTCTAAATTTTTTTTATCAGTCGCATGACATACATATACCTAGAATGTGGTGCATTTTTTAAAAAATGTGAATGCTCGTTCTTTAACTAAACAAAGCAGAGCACAATACAGAACTGAAGCATAGAAATATTTGTAAATCAGGAGTAGCAATGAATGTAAATGAATAAAAACATCATTAGGAACATGTTAATAAACTGGACTTAATCTTCAGCCTTTAACTTAATAGCCATTATAAAGGTAAAATCAAGTGTCCTTTCTTTAGAGACCTTAACTGATCTACACTTTTGACATTGTGATATGTCATTAAACATTATATTGAGTTATCAATGCTGTGATATGTGACCTTACAACTTGGTATTTGACCTTTATTCCTGTATATCTTACCAATAGTTCTTGACATTTGACCTTTATTCCCGGATATCTGACCTTAAGTTCTTGACATTTGAGCACATTAAGTTAATTCCTGTTTTTTTTATATCTATAATCCTGAACATTTGACCTTTAATCCTAGATATCTGATCACAGTCTGGAATATTTGACCTATAGCCCTAAATATCTGACCTATATAGTCCTGACCTTCAGTTGTGAGTTCTGACCTTCAATGGTGGACAACATTGACATTTACAATTGCTGACAGCTGGATTTTAGTCATGGATATTTGACCTTGAGTAATAGCCATTTGAATTAGATTTTTGACATTTACATATATATCGGTAGTTTGCTTTGTTTTCATTTGACCTATGAACTTTGAGATTTGACCTGGTTTACCTTTCTCTCTAGTTTGTGTGTGTGTTTGCTGAAGACCTGAGATTTGGACAGGTGAGGAGGGTTCTGAGAGTAGCACTTCATGAATTCCAGGTAGTGGAACCTACAGGTAAAAGTGACAGGAACAGGAAGTCAATATTCTGTATATGCCATAACAAAAGAAATAATATGTGTATAGTGCTCTTATTTTTCTTGATATACTGGATCAGTTTCACTTTGAATACTGGACACTTTCTAACATAAAATATCTCTTTTTCCTCATTCTTTTTTTATCAGTTGTTTCCCCTACCTTCCATTTCGTTGTAGGTCAAATCTTTGACACAGATCACGTTTGTCTTCTTCAGACATTGGAAACTTCATGGTATTTAAAACTTCCTAAACAAAGGAATTAAAAATACAGATTGTTTAATTTCATGTTTCTCAAAAAGTTCAAAACTATTTAAATCTCTTTCTGCTTTATAAAGTAGTCTTACCTTCATATCAGAGATGGAAATAGTTGCGTTGCCATTTTTATCAATGAATTTAAAAACTGTCTTTAATCCTTCCCAATTTCCAACCACCTAACAAAAGGAAGAATATTAAAGTATTTTTTAACTAATAGACATAAATTAAATAAACAATTTAATAGGAATTAGAAAATCACCATATCACCTTATTTTAATTAAAGATTTCTTCAGTTAAAATTTTGCGTTTAATATGTAAAACTATATTTGACGGATTTCTCCTTAGTAGAAGACATAAGTTTAAATTCTTTGTTAAGGTGGAATAACACATCATTACAAAATGGCTGACCTCTAATCGAAACAACATTTCGTTCTATTAAAAGGATTTCATCAAATGCAATATGTAACTTACTCAATAGCTGAGTGGATAAAGTGGATAAAGGTTTGTGATCCGTACATACCAAGTTCGAATACAGCAGGAACCTCTGTTGTTACTGAATTGAATTTTTGCGATATTCATTTTTTATCCCCAAACTGCAAATTTCCTGCTTATTTGACAAATTTTCAGTTTATCTATCATTATACCTTTTATAATCAAATAATTTACTGTTGATTTAAGTGATTTTTTCCAGGTGTGTTATTCCACCTTAATATAATAATGCCTAATTGATACTTTTTGGTCTAGAAACTTGTAAATTATTGCCTTATATTTGTGTGGTTTCATTGATGCATGTCTTTTAAAGCATCAATTTCTATGGATTTTGTAAAACAGTTTTGTAAATAAGTTTGTATGTAAACAACTAATGGCTCTATCAACACAAAAGACTGTCAATTTTTTTTTAATTTGATGAACATCCTTTTTTGTTGTTGATCCATTCACTTTCTCTCACCAAGGCCTTTGATTCACTTTCTTTCACCAAGGCCTTTGCTTCACTTTCTCTCACCAGGGCCTTTGCTTCACTTTCTCTCACCAGGGCCTTTGCTTCACTTTCTCTCACCAGGGCCTTTGCTTCACTTACTCTCACCAGGGCCTTTGATTCACTTTCCCTCACCTGAGACTTGATTTTGTTGAGGAGGTCCCTGGTTCGCTGACTTTTGAATGACAAGGCCGTGCCTGGGGCCTTCTCTGCTACAACAGTGTCGACGGTGGTGGTTTTTGTGTTGTTCTCTGTGACAGAAGCCACGGTCATGGTTTGGGTGGTGGTGGCTACCTCTCCTGTGTTGGTGGTGACGGTGGTGGTGGTTTTCTGTTGTTGGGATGACACACTCTTCTCCCTCCTTTCTCGCTGCACTCTTTTAGCAGTTTCTATCAACTCTCTAGTGTCACCTTCAGTACCAAATCACAGCACTTGTAGAATTTAAATATCACAGAGGCCATGATAGAAGCAATAATAAAACATAACACTGCATAGAGAGTGCAACATCATACAATTATTACTGTTATTTAGGTCAACACGATGATTTAGCTACCCGAGAAGTACAATAATGTACTTCAAGGGTAGCTATATCATCATATTTATAAAAAACCCAGATATAATAATAATATAATTGTATTATTACGTGATTCAACGATGATTTGATACAGACTAATCAAATTGTGTGTTATGAAAGGAAGTTTTTAGCTTGAAGCCATAGCCAAACAAATTGAGAAAAGCAATATTTCACTGGACGATCTATTTTTAGTCCAATGTATAAAAAATCAAATCTTATATTGACCTTCAAGGTCACATGCAGGTGAATATAACATTTATTCTTTTCTACTTTGTTGAATATTAGCCAATCAAAGAGGCAGGAATTAATCCACCACATAATAACAACCATTGGTACTCGGACCTAACGCTGGCCGAGACTCACTGTCTGTCTGTTCCCTCCTGACATCCTGCCCGGTCTGTTTGTGAGCGAACGCTTTGATGAGGGACTTGTAGCTGTACATTCCATCATTGGAAACATTGAGTCGGACCCAGACTCGATCCAGCTCCGAGTTTGTCAAGCTAACTCCACATCTGCAACAAAACAGAAATTTCCTTACAGACCTCGATCAAGCAAAACATCAATTCCAACAACAAGTTCCAATCAATAATATGATATCTTATAAAAATAGATAACTAAATTTAAATTTATATAGAGAAAAAGAAACTCACAGTCGAAGCAGGGCACCGAACTGCCATTTACTCATCCTGCCTGTCTTACGCCGATCCATGTCCTGAAAATGCTGAAATCCGAAACAAGATTACATTACTAAAATGTATGTCCTTGTTCGACCCAATAAATCAGATGCTGAATTTATCAAGAAGTTTATTTGACATGATTGTTCAATTCAATGAAACATTTGTTTTGCAAACTGATAAAAAATAAACTGTATTCCTACAGTCTATATAAGCTAATAATCAATAACGATGTTCAGTTAATACTAAAATACTCTGTATGGAAAAGCTTACCAATTAAGTAAAGTTTTTAAATATTAAAGAGGGTAAAACTCGATGTTTTAAGATGAATGTTGAAATATTATAATTTACAGCAGATCATAGTTTTACATGACTAGAAATATCTGAAGTCATGTCCTAACATACATCATAAGACATGATGTAGGGAATATCTATTAAATATCTTTAGCATGCCTGGGCTGAAACCGTGAATAATGTTTATATGTACTCATTTAAAGACAAAAAGTTAAAGCTCTCACCTTGTCAAAAGTGTGGAATCTATTGCGAAACAGCTCCTCTAAAATCTTCATCACCTACAACGCAATGTTTCTATTATTTTTTTTCTGAATTTAGTTTCAGCACAAAATAAACAGGGAGACAAATGCTCCATTATTTGGTACATTGTACAGAATAATAATGAATGTTACTCATACCACACAGAGCAGGCAAACAGCCCGACATTTACATATCCCCGTGACAAACTGACATTGTGATCAATTCAAAGAAGTGTAAGAATATGATGCACAAACTCTCTGTGAGGGTTGTCAGTGTTCATCATATTTAAAAAATTACTGCGAGAATCGCCTCAATAAATGGCATCATATAACATAGTCTTAGTATAGTAAAGTATTATCATATTCTAAGATGCAATACGTTTCAAATATTTCAAAATTTCGAATAAGATTTATTTTCACTTCAGAAAGTGGAAATTTACTGATTGCTTGCTGAGATAAATCAATATTTACAACAATCTTCATTTTGGTAGGAAATAAAACAAACTTCTTTCAGCTTTCATGGCAGTTAATTATGTTACCTTTGGATTTGTAAAATGATATCAACAACCATAGAGCAGACAAGAACATTACAAACAGTTAGTAACATTGTGCTATTATCAAGGAATTGAATCAAAGGACTGGTACAACAGGTTTTTTTGGTCCAACATGATTAAATTCCAAGTGTAGTCAATGTTAGAACCCAATCAAAGGGGGATAGACAGATATAGGTGGGATCACACAGTGAGTTCACTCCAGTGTGAAACATGTGGATTCAGTCAGGGGTGACAACTGTGGTATCACTCAAACATGGATTTTGTAAATTGCATACCTCTGTTGACAGATACTGAAAGCAAAACTTGTAAAGTAATAAGCCTTTCTATTAAGCACCCCTTATTTATCAGTATATCAGGAAAAAATACAGAGGCTGAAGGTAATTAATCAGTATATCAGAAAGATCACATAGGTTGTATCTAACAGAAACAAGAGGCCAGTAGGCCTTAACGGTCACCTGAGTAGCATTTAAACCATAACCTTGTCAAGGAGTCTCATATATGCATTTAATAAGGTTTCATTCTGGAGTAGAAAATTATAAATTTGTAAAGTACTTATGTACTTACATCAGTGACTAGGTACTTACACCAGTGACTAAGTACTTACACCAGTGACTGAGTACTTACACCAGTGACTGGGTACTTACATCAGTGACAGGGTACTTACACCAGTGACTGGGTACTTACATCAGTGACAGGGTACTTACATCAGTGACTGAGTACTTACACCAGTGACTGGGTACTTACATCAATGACAAGGTACTTACATCAGTGACTGGGTATTAACACCAGTGACTGAGTACTTACACCAGTGACTGAGTACTTACACCAGTGACTGGGTACTTACATCAGTGACAGGGTACTTACACCAGTGACTGGGTACTTACATCAGTGACAGGGTACTTACATCAGTGACTGAGTACTTACACCAGTGACTGGGTACTTACATCAATGACAGGGTACTTCCATCAGTGACTGGGTATTAACACCAGTGACTGAGTACTTACACCAGTGACTGAGAACTTACACCAGTGACTGGGTACTTACATCAGTGACTGGGTACTTATACCAGTGACTGAGTACTTACATCAGTGACTGGGTACTTATACCAGTGACTGAGTACTTACACCAGAGACTTGGTACTTACATCAGTGACTGGGTATTAACACCAGTGACTGGGTACTTACATCAGTGACTGAGTACTTACATCAGTGACTGGGTACTTATACCAGTGACTGGGTACTTACATCAGTGACTGGGTACTTACATCAGTGACAGGGTACTTATACCAGTGACTGGGTACTTACATCAGTGACTGGGTACTTATACCAGTGACTGGGTACTTACATCAGTGATGGTTCTGATGTTATCCTGGGGCTGGACACCGACTGCCTCCGGCTGGGAGTGCATGAAGGTCTTGGCTTTCTCCCTGAGTCGGTCCACTGCCGAGGACTGCACCATAGAGGCAGGGACGACCTGACAGACATCCAGTCCCCCCTCCTGCTTCCTGTTCCACGACCCAGGCCTACAACAAACACATGGTCACGTTATTCAAGGTCGTCATCAGTGTCAAATCTTGACATGGTTCTCTCAGTTTAAGCGCCATTCTGTCATGATAATTTACTCCAGGCATCTGCTGATTTCACAGCATTTCTGATCAGATAAATTCATAGTCCATTCACGGTCCCCGTGAGAAGTGAATTGGATATAAGACAATATGAAGTTAATGTTTTCAATTTTTCAATTGGGTCCACCAATTTTTAAATTACTGGGTATTTAAAACTTTGAAATTCCAAGTCCTTCAAGATTCATCACCCAATAGTACTATGTAAAGATGCTGACAATTAGAAGACAATGATACTAAGATACTGAACGCAGATGGAATCACAGCGATACATGTATGATAATGATAGAGGAGAATGGATACTAACGGGACGTCAAACATCTGGAGGAACTTGTTGTAGGGGATCAGTCCATCACTGTCCTGTCCCACATCACACTTAACCTGATCCCACTGGCGCTCAGACATGGGGTACCCTAGCCGCTTCTCTATCCCGCTGCGGAACTCGTGGGGGGTGATTACACCCAAACCATACTTGTCACAGGACCTGAAGGAAAAGCCAACCATTGAAATATCTCTCAACAAACTCCAACAGTGACCAGCCCCCAGTCTGTTGGTAAAAGCTTGCTTACATTGACAAGAACAAGTTGCATAAAACATCATGTTTGGCTTAATAATCTGCAATGATCCTTTTTTTCTGATATAAAGCAATTACTTGAAGTAGCCGATCAGCTTGAGGAAATCTCCGTGAAGTAAATCGACCAATCGAACGTCAAGTTCTTCTGAAGTCAAAGAGTGTTGAGGAAGGGGCCATGCTGGAAACTTCTTATCATGGAATCTGGAAATCATAGAATGGAATTCATCACTTATGACATTGATAAATCACAAATCACTGTACAGTTATAAAATAAATGATCTATACATATACTTTATATAATAAAGTCTATACATAAGTACTTTTTATTTCTTTACATCAAATGTTTAATTTTCCATTAACAGTAGTCTCTACATGATTCAAAGATATCAAAATTTTAGGCTACATAATATCATCTTTAAATTGATTGTCCATCACTATCTATTGTGATATTTTTCTTTGACATATGTTGACTTCGTCTATCATTGACTAAATCTCTGACACACATTTTATCATATACATGTCTCCCACAATCATGTACCACAGACTGGTTCTCAATATACTCGTGTTCTATTGACTGGTTCTCAATATAATCATGTTCTATTGATTGGTTCTCTGATACACTCGTGTTCTATTGACTGGTTCTCTGATATACCCATGTTCTATTGACTGGTTCTCTGATATACTCGTGTTCTATTGACTGGTTCTCTGATATACTCGTGTTCTATTGACTGGTTCTCTGATATACCCATATTCTATTGACTGGTTCTCTGATATACTCGTGTTCTATTGACTGGTTCTCTGATATACTCGTGTTCTATTGACTGGTTCTCTGATATACCCATATTCTATTGACTGGTTCTCTGATATACCCATATTCTATTGACTGGTTCTCTGATATACTCGTGTTCTATTGACTGGTTCTCTGATATACTCATGTTCTATTGACTGGTTCTCTGATATACCCATTCTATTGACTGGTTCTCTGATCTACCCATATTCTATTGACTGGTTCTCTGATATACCCATATTATTGACTGGTTCTCTGCCACTTACTGTTGGCTGGTGACAACCCTGTTTGTGACACTGTTTTCTGATTTACTCTGAAACTTGTTCAGGAATTCCTTGTAGTTCACCTGCCCACGAATTGTTCTCACTCCATTTCTGTAAAACAGTAATATACACATTAAACAGAATGTATTAAATGATAATGTGATCTTTCACTCAGGACTGTGATTACAATGAAATTAACAATACAGCTACCAACTCCATTTAGAGGATTATAGGTTAATTCATGATACATGCAATTACAATCATCCATCATTCACCCCTCACCTTGCTAGGAAGTTGTCAAGGTCGGTCACAGATATATTCAGACCAAACTCCTGGAGAACGCGACGGAAGTCGACACGTGAAATGTATCCATCACTCAGGTAGTCAAACAGGTCAAAAGCTGAGAGCATGGCATTGTAAGACTCCTCAAACTGCAATGAAATCAAATGAAGGGATTAGAGTTGTATCAATTACAGAGTAATCATACACCACTACAGGTCAAAAGCTGAGAACATGGCATTATAGGACTCCTCAAAGATTAGAGTTGTAATTAAACAACAGGTCAAAGGTCGTGTCAGCTATACGGCATTACACAACTCCTCAAACTAAAAAAAAAAACAATTAAAGCTAGGGATCTATCAGCTCTTAGCTGAATTGGGGTTCCCATGATTTATATGGAATACCAGTATATATATATATATATATATATATAATATTATATAAATTGGTACACTCAGTGTTGTACCCCTAAAAAGACGTACTTCATTTTAAAAACATATTATTTGAATTATTGTTTTATATAATATTATATCTTTATATCTGAATAGCTGCAGTAAGGGTATGTTAGTGTAGTTTACATACAATCTAAATCTAGTTGCAAACAATTGATATATCTGTTATCATTGTTTAAGGTGAATGCACCTACTGGTTTTTAAGGTAAGGTTTGCGGTTACAGGGAGATAACTCATACATTTTCATTGTGACATAACACCAACTACCCTTTATTTCAGCTATGACATCAAAATTTATATGACGTCATAATTGATTTCAGGTTTTTTTTATTTCCAGGGTTTTGCAGTTTCAATGAAAAATTCACAAAAATGAAGTCTGCATCATATGCTTTTGAATAGTGTTTTAGGAACATCAGATTACTCATATTCTAAGATACATTTTTCCTGAAATCAGTTTCCGTTTACATAATAGTAGTCCAAAATTAAGACTTTTGTTGCATTTTATTCTATTTTTAGATACATGTAGTTCATCAGAAATGAATAAAATTGAATCATGATATAAATAGTGACATTATTTTGGAACATTTTAAGCAAAATGTCCATATACATATTTTCACGAAATTGTTTACATTTCATCAACATGAAAATTGGAAATCATGAAATTTGACCTTTTGTAGTTATAAAATGGGATGGGCAAAATCATTTGAATTTCATGAGAAAGACTTTCGTATAGTGAACAAAATGGTATGTAACTTTGGTACAACTTCCAAAAAATGCAAGCCGCAAACCTTACCTTAAATAAAAATAAAAATCATCCAACTAACATCTTGTAATACATTATTGTTTGTATACCTTCAATAAGGACCCCCCCCCCATCCCAATTAACCTAACACTGTACTCAATGCATGAGTGCATCATCTTGTGGGAAAATATTATACCCAATCTCAACTCTATACCTCATAATGGTCAGTTACAGAGCGTGTGATGGAGAGCGAGGTCTTGCTGCGGATATGGGCGGACTGTGGACGACCACGGTCAGCCCTAAAGCCCACTGATGTACGACAGCGAACCTCGGTACTGGTGGTGCTTGTTCGTTGATGCACGACCTTGGAAAATCCCACTATCTCCATCATATTAAGTCTCGTTCTAATTATAGCTGTCTCAGAATTTCAACCTTGGAATCACTTAACTGCTTTCTGCACCAATATCCTATAATTCATTAGCTCTTTCTCTGCCCTTTCACACATTAATCACAGACCTTATAAATACATATACTCCAGGAATCTGTGCTCACATATATAGAATCCTTCATGTCACCATATTCATCACAATGGAGTCATGATCAGTACCATCATGAAATTACTCCACCGAGCTAAAACCTGACCCAGAAACCTCCCCTCTCCTAGTCAGCCGTACACACACAAACACTGAGTTACTATGCCTATATAAACATTGATTTCTCGGACCAGATCACTCTTAAATTCCACAACCTGGCATTTAATGTCATATCTTCTGACAACACTCTTCACTTTTAAACACAGCTCCAGGTTTAAAGGTCTGGGAACATTACCATTACTACCCGAGTTCTCGCACCTTTCTCAGGTAGATATCTATTTACACCTGTTGCTATGATGAAATCCTGATTCCACACTCCCAGAAAATTGATTTACCTACATACACCTCATTACATTGACATATTGATTTCACATGGATCGGTCCTCAATTACACAACCTATTGATTTCTGATCAGTTTCCAGAGATCTAAAACAAAATTTGTAGGGCTACAAATACCACCAACTTAATTAGCTTATGATGACATTTGCTCAAAACAGAGAAATTTAAAAAACTGTTTTCTTTGATTTTTGGAGTGCATTTAAATTTGATGTAACCAATTTGGCTGAGCAGGCTTTTAATGTAATACTGTAACCATTATGTCGATACCATTAAGACTCCATTTAATTTTTTTTTTCTAAATGCTTATTATATTTTTTAAAAATGTCTTTGTTAGTTTGAAAAAATTAGTAAAATGTTGGTTCTGGTTAAGAAAAATAGAACCCCACGGTTGGGTAGATTAACATTTATATCTAACAGGCAACCTAATAAAGTGATAATTTAAACTGTTGGTAAAGTATGCATTTTCTGGAGTCAAACACTACATGTGGATATTGAATATGCGGTTGTATGATTTACCTACATAAGATTCGACTTTTTACCATGTGCATGGGAACATTAACATTATATGTGGTTTAAAGCTTACTGAGTAACTAGTGAACATTTCCCCCATGTGTATATGACCACTTTACAGAAGAAATGTAATTTGGTGGTCAAATTCTTGTCATTTTAGGCCTTATTTAGCTGTATTTAGAGTCTTTATTGCTTTATACATCTTATCATTTTATAAAGTTGTAATTGTTGTATACACTTAGATTTTTAAATTCTTCACAAATTCAAAGCTTCGCGGTTTATAAAGCATAATCTGCCCCAATCCCATTTTATATCGTATAAAACAAATAAATATTGAATTCATTCCTTAAATATTTCAAAGGTACACATTTTTAAATCACATGAACTGTGTTAAAAAGGCAAATAAATATTTTCAAAAAATCTGAAAACTTAAAAAAATTGTCTCATTTATTTTGGTGTCTCAAAACTAATGAACAAGAAATTTATCAGGACCAAGATTACTCATATAAACTTTTTGGTTGGCTGTATTGTAGTGTAGACTGTCTATTTTAAAATAGGCCCTGTAGTATAGACAGTCTAATAGAACTTAACCTGTACTTAAACAGTCTACAACACACCCTATAGTGTAGACAGTCTATTAGAACTTAACTTGTAGTGTAGACAGTCTATTACTAACCTTGTAGTGTAGACAGTCTTTTACTAACCTTGTAGTGTAGACAGGCTATTACTCACTCTGTAGTGTACACAGTCTATTACTAACCTTGTAGTGTAGACAGTCTATTACTAACCTTGTAGTGTACACAGTCTATTACTCACTCTGTAGTGTACACAGTCTATTACTAACCTTGTAGTGTAGACAGGCTATTACTAACCTTGTAGTGTAGACAGTCTATTACTAACCTTGTAGTGTAGACAGTCTATTACTCACTCTGTAGTGTACACAGTCTATTACTAACCTTGTAGTGTAGACAGGCTATTACTAACCTTGTAGTGTAGACAGTCTATTACTAACCTTGTAGTGTAGACAGTCTATTACTAACCTTGTAGTGTAGACAGTCTATTACTCACCCTGTAGTGTAGACAGTCTATTACTAACCTTGTAGTGTAGACAGTCTATTACTCACCCTGTAGTGTAGACAGTCTATTACTCACACTGTAGTGTAGACAGTCTATTACTCACTCTGTAGTGTAGACAGTCTATGATATGAACTCACCATGTAGGGTAGACATTCTATTACTCACTCTGTAGTGTAGGCAGTCTATGATATTAACTTACCCTATAGTGTAGACAGTCTATGATATTAATTTATCCTGTAATGTAGACAGTCTATGATATTAACTTACCCTGTAATGTAGGTAGTCTATAACTCACCCTGTAGTATAGACAGTTTATGATATTAACTTACCCTATAGTGTAGACAGTCTATGATATTAACTTACCCTATAGTGTAGACAGTCTATGATATTAACTTACCCTATAGTGTAGACAGTCTATGATATTAATTTATCCTGTAATGTAGACAGTCTATGATATTAACTTACCCTGTAATGTAGGTAGTCTATAACTCACCCTGTAGTATAGACAGTTTATGATATTAACTCACCCTATAGTGTAGACAGTCTATGATATTAACTTACCCTATAGTGTAGACAGTCTATGATATTAACTTACCCTATAGTGTAGACAGTCTATGATATTAATTTATCCTGTAATGTAGACAGTCTATGATATTAACTTACCCTGTAATGTAGGTAGTCTATAACTCACCCTGTAGTATAGACAGTTTATGATATTAACTCACCCTATAGTGTAGACAGTCTATGATATTAACTTACCCTATAGTGTAGACAGTCTATGATATTAACTTACCCAATAGTGTAGACAGTCTATGATATTAATTTATCCTGTAATGTAGACAGTCTATGATATTAACTTACCTTGTAATGTAGGTAGTCTATAACTCACCCTGTAGTGTAGACAGTCTATGATATTAACTTACCCTGAAGTATAGACAGTCTGTGATATTAACATCAACCTATAGTGTAGACAGTCTATGATATTAACTCACCCTGTAGTGTAGACAGTCTATGATATTAACTTACCCTATAGTGTAGACAGTCTATGATATTAACTTACCCTGTAATGTAGACAGTCTATAACTCACCCTGTAGTGTAGACAGTCTATGATATTAACTCACCCTGTAGTGTAGACAGTCTATGATATTAACTTACCCTATAGTGTAGACAGTCTATGATATTAACTTACCCTATAGTGTAGACAGTCTATGATATTAACTTACCCTATAGTGTAGACAGTCTATGATATTAATTTATCCTGTAATGTAGACAGTCTATGATATTAACTTACCCTGTAATGTAGACAGTCTATAACTCACCCTGTAGTGTAGACAGTCTATGATATTAACTCACCCTGTAGTGTAGACAGTCTATGATATTAACTTACCCTATAGTGTAGACAGTCTATGATATTAACTTACCCTACAGTGTAGACAGTCTACACTACAGGGTAAGTTAATATCATAGACTGTCTACACTATAGGTTGATGTTAATATCACAGACTGTCTATACTTCAGGGTAAGTTAATATCATAGACTGTCTACACTACAGGGTGAGTTATAGACTACCTACATTACAGGGTAAGTTAATATCATAGACTGTCTACATTACAGGATAAATTAATATCATAGACTGTCTACACTATAGGGTAAGTTAATATCATAGACTGTCTACATTACAGGATAAATTAATATCATAGACTGTCTACACTATAGGGTAAGTAAATATCATAGACTGTCTACACTATAGGGTAAGTTAATATCATAGACTGTCTACATTACAGGATAAATTAATATCATAGACTGTCTACACTATAGGGTAAGTAAATATCATAGACTGTCTACACTATAGGGTAAGTTAATATCATAGACTGTCTACACTACAGGGTAAGTTAATATCATAGACTGTCTACACTATAGGGTAAGTTAATATCATAGACTGTCTACATTACAGGATAAATTAATATCATTGACTGTCTACACTATAGGGTAAGTTAATATCATAAACTGTCTATACTACAGGGTGAGTGATAGACTACCTACATTACAGGGTAAGTTAATATCATAGACTGTCTACATTACAGGATAAATTAATATCATAGACTGTCTACACTATAGGGTAAGTTAATATCATAGACTGTCTACACTATAGGGTAAGTTAATATCATAGACTGTCTACACTATAGGGTAAGTTAATATCATAAACTGTCTATACCACAGGGTGAGTTATAGACTACCTACATTACAGGGTAAGTTAATATCATAGACTGTCTACATTACAGGATAAATTAATATCATAGACTGTCTACACTATAGGGTAAGTTAATATCATAGACTGTCTACACTATCATAGACTGTCTACACTATATGATATTAATTTATCCTGTAATGTAGACAGTCTATGATATTAACTTACCCTGTAATGTAGGTAGTCTATAACTCACCCTGTAGTGTAGACAGTCTATGATATTAACTTACCCTGAAGTATAGACAGTCTGTGATATTAACATCAACCTATAGTGTAGACAGTCTATGATATTAACTTACCCTGTAGTGTAGACAGTCTATGATATTAACTTACCCTATAGTGTAGACAGTCTATGATATTAACTTACCCTGTAATGTAGGTAGTCTATAACTCACCCTGTAGTGTAGACAGTCTATGATATTAACTTACCCTATAGTGTAGACAGTCTATGATATTAACTTACCCTGTAGTGTAGACAGTCTATGATATTAACTTACCCTATAGTGTAGACAGTCTATGATATTAACTTACCCTATAGTGTAGACAGTCTATGATATTAACTTACCCTGTAATGTAGGTAGTCTATAACTCACCCTGTAGTGTAGACAGTCTATGATATTAACTTACCCTATAGTGTAGACAGTCTATGATATTAACTTACCCTATAGTGTAGACAGTCTATGATATTAACTTACCCTATAGTGTAGACAGTCTATGATATTAACTTACCCTGTAATGTAGGTAGTCTATAACTCACCCTGTAGTGTAGACAGTCTATGATATTAACTTACCCTATAGTGTAGACAGTCTATGATATTAACTTACCCTATAGTGTAGACAGTCTATGATATTAACTTACCCTGTAATGTAGGTAGTCTATAACTCACCCTGTAGTGTAGACAGTCTATGATATTAACTTACCCTATAGTGTAGACAGTCTATGATATTAACTTACCCTATAGTGTAGACAGTCTATGATATTAACTTACCCTATAGTGTAGACAGTCTATGATATTAACTTACCCTATAGTTTAGACAGTCTATGATATTAATTTATCCTGTAATGTAGACAGTCTATGATATTAACTTACCCTGTAATGTAGACAGTCTATAACTCACCCTGTAGTGTAGACAGTCTATGATATTAACTTACCCTATAGTGTAGACAGTCTATGATATTAACTTACCCTGTAATGTAGACAGTCTATAACTCACCCTGTAGTGTAGACAGTCTATGATATTAATTTATCCTGTAATGTAGACAGTCTATAACTCACCCTGTAGTGTAAACAGTCTATGATGTTCTCCAGTTTTGGCTGAACCTTCTTTTTTCGGCTGATATTGATCTTGATTTCCTCCCCTTTGTCTGGTTCCCCTGAGTCTTTACTGGTTGCCAGCTCTGCTGCTTTGTTTTTGTCCGTGTTGTCTGTTTCCTTGGTTGGCTCTGCTGTCTCTTGTGTAGTCTCGCCTGGTATATCCTGTGCAGAAGGCTCACTCTCCTCAGTCTGACTGTTGTGAGTTAAGGTCACGACCTTGGCCTCTGATTTCGGTCTGACCTTGAGCTCCACAGAGGTCTTGCTGCGGTGTGAAAATGTTTTGGGTCGGGTATCTATGGCTGCCCGTTTTAAGAATAGACTGGTCCTGATGGCTCCTAGACCCTCTTTGTCGTACCTGTAATGGTTCAGAATATGATTTTTACCGTATTTAATATTTTCTTCCTAGAAGCCTTAGAAAACAAAACAAGTTGCATAAAAATCATCTTGCATTAAAATCATACTGGACTTATTTCATTAGGATTTTCCACATTACATCTCATTACATGACAAAGAACTATATATGATAAGAGTTAAATTTGGCCCCCATAATTCGCTATTTTTTAAGTGTTTCGGGTACAATAAAATGTTAACTAATTCTTTAGAAGAGTTGATATAAAATATATTTTTCATCTATTTATTTGATTTATTTGCACTCACTGGCAGTATATGACGTCAGAAGTGACGCCATTTTTATAATTCAATCAAAATCAGCCAAAAATTGACATTTTTCTTATCTATTTAAGAATGGGAAATATAGAGCGCATGCTTGAACAAGGAAAATTTTTTTGTCATTTATTAGTCTTGGCTAGATACATGTCTGATTAAAATATTTTATTTGTTCAAGAATGCGCTCTATGTTTTCGGAAGGAAAAACTGCTTGAAAACAGCTGTTTTACGCTAAAAATGCAAAAATGGCGGTAAAAGGTTGTCTTTACAATATCGTATTTCTAAATTGTGGGCACTTGAACCAAAATGAATATTATGTAAACACATCACATATATATCTGTACTAAGAAAACAAAGAATGATAGTAAAATGATGATGTTCATTTTAGGGGGCCATTTTAGGCCCTTATCATATATAGTCCTTTGATGATTTTACTTCTATGTCCTGAAAACTGCTGAACAATGTCTTAAACAGATGGACAGACAGAAAAACCATGTGATTCCAACATACAACTCAGTCACATCTATGTAAGATGTTCAAGAAATCCAACATGCTAATTTACGGCAGGCATGTTCAATAATTTGTGTGACAATATAGTAAATAAAGTTTTATGGAGAAATCACGCACCGCTGCCATAGTGATGTGAATTCGCTGTCTGTCATGAAGATTCCGAGTTGAGCGTGTGCCTCTCGAAGCTGCGGGGGCACAATTCTTCCATTGGCCTGAAAACATGCAGCGGGAAAGACCTGTCTTGCATCGTCTCTGTAACAGACAGTGCTTGGGTAAGAACAGGTTACACAGGTGTATATGTATACTGTAATGTTGCGTATTAGTTTATCATACAACATATCTGCATACTTTCTTGTTGCATATTTGTGTGTTATAGCACAATTTGTGTACTGTATATGTTGTGTTTTATATCATAGCACAATTTTGTATGAATAATTACATTATATATGGGTGTATTACAGCACACCTAGGTTTAATTCATGTTACATATTGGTGTGTCATAGCACATTTTGGTGTACGTACATGTTTTGTTTTGGTGTATTATAGCACATTTTTGTATACTCACATGTTGCGTATTTTCTCCCTGAACAGCGTGTCGGAGTATGGCGCTGACAGGTAGGGGTTGGTTACTATGGTGTCTGTGCGTATAAGCTCGGCCTCCGGGTAGTGACGACATTTCTCTTTCTCTAGCCGCTGTAGCGGACTCACCCACTCCTTCTGCACTGTCTAGACACAGAAGACAGGTGAAAAAGGTGTCAAAAAATAAAACAATATAACAGACAACAGAAAACACAAACATCATGGTACAATGAACAACATCACAATCTCTGTTGTACGTGTACTTCAAAGTTCAACAAAATTTACTCAATTAAAAAACAAACGTGAAAATTAATCAAGTCCTTGTCAACTGTAACGACTGCGACTCTCGGTCTCTCTGTCTGTCTGTCTCTCTCTCTCTGTCTGTCTGTCTCTGTCTGTCTGTCTGTCTCTGTCTGTCTGTCTCTCTCTCTGTCTCTCTCTCTCTCTGTTACATATTTATTCCAGAGATTGCTTTCCAATAAATCTCAGGCTGCCATTGATTCTTGTCTATTCTACAAAGCAAAACAACAAACACGCAAAGGACAAAACAGCAACAGACACACAAGAGTTGGGGGAACAGGCAAGGAGAACTATTTAAGAGGTGACATTTAGAACAACAAAAACAACAACAACAACGAGTGCGTTATCCATGCGTGCCCCGGATTACCGCTATACCAGACCAGAGCATTAGGATAGAGAACCAGTGACTAGGTATAAATCAGGTCAATCATGTTAGCACTACTATAACTACAATATCAAGTATTTCATGCAGTCTAAACAGGCATTCTGTGGGACATTGGATTTATTGTACAAGTAATGAATTAGAAACATACAGCTGAAACATTTAGAAAGTTACAGTGGATTTGACAAAGATGTCATGTAATACATATATGGGTATACACATAATATTGTACATCTCAGGGAATTCTGGGAGTCCAAAGTTAACGACATCAACATGAGGCTCCATCACCATGGAAACTTACCAAGCCAGGGAGACGTCTGTTCACCACCTTACAGAGAAATGCCTGCAAAGTTACCACAATAGGCGGGCCATCAGACAACTAGGATTCTTATTAATCACGGATAATATGATTACCCTCAGTGGTATTAATGTTACTAAATGGTAAACAAATTGAAGGACACATAATGAAAATCTGTCATTTCTTCAAACAATGTATCTTGATTAAAACAAAGATAAGAAATACATGTATCAGGAGAAGTGATGTCTGTAAATTGAGATTCCAGTGAATCAAGATCCTGTAAATTGAGATACCAGTGAATAGAGATCCTGTAAGATACATGTGTAATATCGATCAGTTTGTGGACATGAGATATCTGTGAACTGAGATATCTGTGAACTGAGATATCTGTGAACTGAGATATCTGTGAACTGATATCTACCACCCCAGCACATGTTACAGTGGACACCTTAGTAACTTAGTACTAGAACCAGGACATGATGTTTGTAAATTTAATACACCCACCGTCATATACATCTTCTTGTAAACTCTTAGTCAGAAATTTGTAAATTTAATACACCCACTGTCATATACATCATCTTGTAAACTATTAGTCAGAAATCAACAGGAAAACATGTTGAACACTTAATCCCAGAAACCCTAGGCTCGACTGTAGCAGTCTCTAGCTAGCTGAGTCTTCAACAGTGCATCATGTCACATAATCATATATACATGCTCCAAGACAAAACAACAAGTTTGTGCATTTGAGTGTTTGAGAGTGGGCTGTAACGCATGCTGTTCAGACTTTTAATGAAATGATTTCAGTGCATAGATGTATATTCACATACCATTTTGTTAGCCATTTCTCTGAGTGCAATGAAAAATCAAACGATAAAAAATAAGAATGTCTCTTTTAACCATTGCTCATCCTAAATAATTTAAATCTTCAAATGACAATATGATAATTTTTTGACATGTTAGGGAACATTCTACAGATCAAAGCGACTAATGGCCTTGTGTAGATAGCTCTGGAACTGTCACTGTCTGGCCCACAACAATTACAGTACCTATAACTACCCTCTGTTCTCTAGTAAACTCTTTTCTATCACAGCTAAAGTACAGATTCAAAATGAAAACAAATAGAGCTTAAATTCTTGCGCAACACTTCTTTTAGGAACTTGCTTAAACCACGTTCTGGCCATCAAAAGGCCTGACAGTTGGCTACTTGTGGATTTGAATGCTGTAATCAGCTAAGATGATCATCTCGAGAATGTAATTAATTAAGAGATGTATAGGCTACACACAGCAATATATAAGTTAAGCATTGCTACCAAGGGAGTATGGGAGCTACATAACAAGCTCTACATAATGCATCACTTCAATCACATCATGTAGCTGAACCTTCTCTACTGAGGGAGCGGGAAGCTACATGTATATATGTTACCATTGATGGCTAGTCTATATCTCACCACACTGAGGGAGCGGGAAGCTATATATATGTTACCATTGATGGCTAGTCTATATCTCACCACACTGAGGGAGTGGGAAGCTATATATATGTTACCATTGATGGCTAGTCTATATCTCACCACACTGAGGGAGCGGGAAGCTATATATATGTTACCATTGATGGATAGTCTATATCTCACCACACTGAGGGAGCGGGAAGCTATATATATGTTACCATTGATGGCTAGTCTATATCTCACCACACTGAGGGAGCGGGAAGCTATATATATGTTACCATTGATGGCTAGTCTATATCTCACCACACTGAGGGAGCGGGAAGCTATATATATGTTACCATTGATGGATAGTCTATATCTCACCACACCTACCTCATTATCCTTGAAGCAGGCCACAAAACTGTCAAAGGAAATGTGTTCCTTCCCGTCCAGTCCAGTTCTAGTCAAACAGAATACAGGGATAGGTAAAGCACCCACCATCATTGACATTGTAGTGTTTTTCTAGTCAATTAACTGTAAAATACTTCAGAGTTCAAGCTATATAAATTCAAACTCAGGTTTCATCACAAATAACTTCTATATGTCGATTCCTTATAAGTAGATCAACAACTAACCTTAACAAGAATCATCTTTGACAAGTTTGAACATTCTGCTCTCTGGTGAACCCATAGTCTATAGACTTTACCCTTGAATAATTCAAACTGACTTATCCTTTGAATAATTCAAACTGACTTATCCTTTGAATAATTCAAACTGACTTTCCCTTTGAATAATTCAAACTAATGACCCTTTGAATAATTCAAACTGACTTTCCCTTTGATTAATTCAAACTAATGATCCTTTGAATAGGTCAAACTGACTTTCTCTTTGAATAATTCAAACTGACTTATCCTTTGAATAATTCAAACTGACTTTTTCTGAATAATTCCAGCTGACTTATCCTTTGAATAATTCAAACTGATTTTCCCTTTGAATAATTCAAACTGACTCACCCTTTGAATAATTCAAACTAATGACCCTTTGAATATTCAAACTGACTCACCCTTTAAATAAGTCAAACTGACTTATCCTTTGAATAATTCACACTGACTAATCCTTTGAATAATTCAAACTGACTTATCCTTTGAATAATACCATCTGACTTATCCTTTGAATAATTCCAACAGAATTTCACCTTGAATAATTCAAATTGGCTTACCCTTTGACTAATGAAACCAACTTACACTTTGAATAATCATACAAACTTACCTTTTGAATAGACTTATCCTTTGAATATTCAAACTGACTCATCCTTTGAATATTCTAACTGACTCACCCTTTGAATAATCAAACTGACTCATGCTTTGAATATTCAAACTGACTCATCCTTTGAATAATTCAAACTGACTCATACTTTGAATATTCATACTGACTCACCCTTTGAATATTCAAACTGACTCACCCTTTGAATAATCAAACTGACTCATGCTTTGAATATTCAAACTGACTCACCCTTTGAATAATTCAAACTGACTTACCCTTTGAATTATTCAAACTGACTTATCCTTTGAATATTCATACTGACTCATCCGTTGAATATTCAAACTGACTCAACCTATGAATATTCAAACTGACTCACCCTTTAAGGAATTTGTTGAATTGTTCCTGTGTGAGATATCCCACCAGACTGTACAGAATCCTGAGCAGGGCTTCCCTGTAAAAACAAGTAAACAAACAGTAAAATCTACTTAATGTCTCAAACTTTCATTCCTTTACTTGCAGTTCACTGTTACTTGTACCTTTTTTATTTACTGCTGTTTGAAACAATCTATACAGTCCTTATATTTGGGGGTTTTCTTGTATATTATTGATACTTTGACACAGCCCTTTGCTTACTTATTGGTATTCATTAATACCTTGATACAAGTCCTGATCTACCTATGAATTTGTGTATTATTGATCGTCTAATCCTGCCCCTTTATTTTACTTTTATTCATTCTATTAATTGATATGTTATTGATTCTGTGCCTATGATAGTTTTCTTGTGTGACCTTGATAGCCAGTCTTGTTGTTTATTTGAATGAATACACCAACCCTTTATTTGTTTACATGTTTTTCCTACCTTGATACGGTCCCTTTCCCTGTAGGGTCGTTGGCCTTGAACATGTGCCTCAGTCCATAAAACCCTGTTGTCAGTTTGTCCTTGATCTTCTCTATCACCTGTCATGGTCAACAAAAACAAAGGAATTAAAATATTCTTATTTATTAAATCTGATTGGCACAAACTGAGAACACTGGTCTCATCAGCTCTGATACAATAAAGTTCATTATATCATTTAAATAATGATAAATAATTGAATATTTACATAAGACATATTTTTTGCATGTAAAGTGTGTAGAAAGCTATGTACTGCAGATATAACACGGTAAAAGACACACAGGGTACTTAAAGGTTAAATGATGATTTTTAATATGACTTCATATACTTTGAACCCTGTAAAAGTGCAATGTCACAAGTGAAAATTAATGTTCAGGCTTGTGGCTGTTACAGTGGCTCTTCCATTAATTTGAATTTACATTTGCAGACATGGCAAGAAGTTAAAGAAATGTACGAGGGTTGTCCAAAAAGTTCGTGGACAATCTCATTTCTGTCATTTTAAATGGGTTTATATATACATATTGTATATTGAAATGTTTGTCATAAAATTTAAAATCAACCTAAAATGGTTTTGAATGTTATCCATGAAATTAAACTAAATTTTTAATGTATCAAAGGGTCATGTAAAGAACGCCTGGCCCAGTGTAAAAATTGTCCAAACTTTGTAATTGAGTTTTTAGATATGAATGTTTACAGTTTCTATAAAACATGTCAAAATTTTATAAGCTTCTATTATGATGTAGTCTGTATGGTGTACCTTATTTTCATACGTCATTTGAAATTGTTTTCAAACTAGCAGAGGACTTTTAAAAGATATTACGGCAAGAACATGTCTTTAAAAACGCCAAAGAAAGCGACGTCGGCATGTACATTGCTCTGAATTTTATACATATACATTATTGCACTCTATATTGAAATATTATAATAATTTCCTGA
Organism: Magallana gigas; assembly: GCF_902806645.1. Taxonomy (NCBI): domain Eukaryota; kingdom Metazoa; phylum Mollusca; class Bivalvia; order Ostreida; family Ostreidae; genus Magallana; species Magallana gigas. The sequence goes on along the minus strand of NC_047563.1, from coordinate 1,190,068 downwards.
AAATGGCGCCGTTATTTTGAATATAATTTTATGTGTTCACAAATTTTTTGGATAACCCTCGTAAAAGTAAGCATTAAATCATAATTTTTTAAAAGATATAATATTGAAACTGCAACGGTGTGTGCAAGCAAATTTTCATAATTAAGGTGCGTAACTCAATTAATTTGTATGCCCACACCTTTGCAGTTATGAAACTATATTTTTCAAAAAAGATAATGACTCAATTTAATGCTTAAATAAAAAAATAACTGAAGCATAATTTACACATCAAAATCATTTTGTATTTTATTGAAATTATATATTTGATTGCATTAATACTTATTAATAAATAACCTTGAAAAGGCTTCCTTTTGTACTTAAGACAACATGCAGTTCATTTCAAACAATTAAATAAGTAGCAATCAGTACAAATCTAAGTTCATTTTGCATACCCCCCCCCCCAGTCCTCACTTCCTTTTAAGTAAAACTAATAATTGACAAGATGACATTTTGTGATTACAGACTTGAAGTAGAATCAGATGAACTAAGGTAGCTAAACACAGTTTCATATAAAAACCGGGAGGTTTTCTCTAGGAAAAAGCATGATGGGTAGGGATTTTTTCTGCTATTTTTATGCAGAGTACATGAAAATTATTTTTTTTTCATTCTCAATTGCATAATATAGAGGTTTATCTTTCAAATACATGAAAAAAGTATGTAGAAAAATTATGAAAATTTTATTTTGTGAGACTCTAAAATAAAGGGAGGTAACTCCAAAAACATCTGGATTTTATGCGTGCAGAATTTCATGATTTTTTTAGCAGGTAATATAGCTCCTTAAAAAGCTGGCGAATGTACCCTGAAATACTATAAAACAATGCCTAAGGACTTGCTCTTGAAAATGCACAGAAATTAAAATGGCTGATTTGTTTGCATTCTGCTGATAGGGGGAGCCTAAAATGCACAGGTGTACCGCATTTAGAGGCATCCTTTTGTCAATTTTCGTCAAGATTTGAGTGCAAAATAAATTTTAGCATTAAGTTACATTTGCATTATTCTTAGATATTTACAAAATTCACAATTTTATCTTATTTAATTTTATACGCGTCAGTTTTGCTTGTCCCTCATCTAAAAACATCTTGTAACGTTACATATAAAACTGTTTTTTCCACCCTAAACTATCATTTGGTAGTCTAAAAGACTAATACATCAATAAAAGAATTATCCGATTACTCTCAAATACTCTTCTTTTGTAGAATATTATATAAGGAGAAAGAATTTACAGCATTAAACCAAATATTATTCAAGCTTTGTACACTAAATATACACGAATAAGCATCAACTAAAGACCTTTAAACTTGGAGAATTTCAGACCATGAGAGATAAACTTTACACAATTTATATGTTTATATACCATTTATCAAACAAGACAGAATTTCATTCTTTTGAACAAAAGAAAAACGAAAACTCTAGTTAGAAGAATTAGACCTTCACTATTGACATTTCATTTAACTTTTTGTAAATAGTTAGTGAATACCAGAATTTGTTAAAATTTTGCCGGGGACTCCACATAACCTCGCTATATCGTAGAATTTGCTATATCTGTGTTTGTACTAAACGAATTATACTGTAAAGATGGAGTCTATACACAAAACTATAAAATATCCTCTAAGAAATGAGATCCACACAACAACACTATATTACAGTCTGGTCTCTTTCTGACAGGCGAGTTGTATGAGTATAAATGTAATATGGTACTCACCTCTCCATTAGTGCGTGGTGTGGCAGATTCCTGGCGACCGCGAGATCGGGGTCCCTGGGTGTACTCTGCAAAATCAACTACAATGTATCAGCCTTGCATCAAATATCTCCAGTATGAAGTATTCCCATTGTACAAGAATTGAAAAAAATATGAATTTAAAGTTCTGTTTTTGCAAAAAAAATAGTATGCTGGTAGGGAAATGATGATATGGAAGCATGAATTATTGTATGCACAAGTTTATAATGTTGGGTAACTAAATATCAATTAGCACTCAAACAAACTATGATTTGTCAAATAATTACACTTCTGGTACCATCACCATGACATAAACATTCATTATTCTAGTACAAAACACATAACCAAGTTCACCATTTGATCACTTCAAAATATTCCTGCCCTGAAAACATCACTGAAAACAAAAAGGCTGGATTAAGTCAATCATGGATATATGTAACATATCTGTTAGAGACATGTAAGTAATACTAAAGAAGTTAATGGCAGCAACACATTGTCAGCAGGTATATATAGGCCACTCATCAGAAACCTGACTCTTCCTCAGATATTGCGTCCAACAGGAGGTTCAGTGGGGGGAGCTTAACAATTTCTGGAGGTTGAGAAGAACTCTGACTCTGGGCTACAGATGTTTGACTGCTGTCAATCTTTGGCAATATAAGGTGTCTCTTTTTCTTGTGGACTGACTTTTTTCTTACCAGTCCCATTCTTTCAGCAGCCGAGTGTCGGTATTTAAAAGGAGGGAAAATTTCAGTCACTGAAATATTACATAGCTGCTAATGCCCGTAGTCCAACAAACAAAAGGAAATAAAGGATAAAATAACATTATCTACAATTCGTTTTCTGGTTAAGTAATAATGCAACACTATATAGCACTGTCGTTTAACCTGTTAACGCTACGTTGTATTTGTACATGTAGCGACCACTGCAAGTGAACATATCTTTGAAAGATAAATGCTTTTTTTCTTTTCATACTTACTCTCGAAAAGTTTAACTGCAGATATATACATATTATTATTTCAAAATACCGGCGTAATTTACTAAATTTAGCATCAATATTTGCAACATCGTTCGGCTGTTTTGTTTAGTTAAAACGGTACCGGAATCAGCTTTTGCTATCTAAAATTAAAATAAAACGGTTCCGAACAGTTGATTTTTAATCCGATCCTGACTTCATGTCAATTAATTAATTGACTACCACTATTCCATATTCATATTTAATAACTATAATTTACTTAAACCAAATCTCTTTATAAATAGGTCGGTTTATATCTCATATCCATAAAGTGTCACCCCAAAGTCATAAACCTTTCTTTCTCTCAGAACCCCCACACACACGCGCACACAAATCAATAGAAAATGTATAAATTATCATTACTACATTGATAAAATTTATTATCATAATTTGTTATTTTCTACATACTGTTACAAAAAAATAAACACAGAAATTTTCTAATCTTTGGCAGATACATGGTAAAACAAAGTAAACTTAAAACCTTAGTACATAAATAGCCTATATTAAAACAATTTTTTTTTTGGGGGGGGGGGGGTAAATGTATGTTGGTTTTTTTTCATGCTTCAAAACAAATTCGTCTGTGGACGCTTAACATAAAGTAAATGAATGAACATATCTCTATTTTAATTGTGTTTTTGTGCCAACAAAAAATAGAATTGATCTGAATAAAAATTTCATTCCTGATAATTATTAAATTATTTTTGTAAATAGTCATTCAAAAACGATGCTTCTTATTTGTAGGTTGAATTGATTTACTAAAGCATATTTGGTGACTATGAATGGTGCCCATGCAGGGAATAATCGAAAACTAATCGATCATATATCTTTTTAATTTTTTCGATGACATAGATACAAAAGACTTTCAAATCACTAGTGTAAATCTACCCTTTATATTATTCCTTTTTACTAGAACAAAAACATGAAATTTAATACCCAAACCCCTAGCTAACCCCCAGTTTGTTGTAAAAGGATAAACTTTCTAGATCTTCAAATCTCTTTTCCGATAACTTTTCCTAAGTTTAGCTGATCGATTTTCTGAAGATCGTAAATTATCGACTGCATTTTATAGTTTCAAAAGTTTCAAAAACGTTCTTGAAGTATTTGCATCGCGGGGATTTCCCCGGCGGCTGTTTGGAATCCTGGTCATCATGCGCCGGGATTCCAGAGCTGGGTCAGAGTGAGGCTAGGACAGACCCTGGAGTCTGGGTCAGACCCTGGGGTAGTCAGATATACCGATGTCCGTGACAGCCCTACATCTGTCTTATCAGGACATTTAAGTGGCGATTGTTAACAACAATGGTGTGTTCGTTTACATGTGTTTTATCTTATCAACAGCTATCTAGAAACAGACCGGGGAACCGTCAAGGATCGACTCCATTATTCCGGCCGTCAGCCGATGACAGCTCCACCTATTGTTACCTGACATTCTAATGATTTAGCAAATTTCAAACAGCATTAAAACAGTGAATATTGTTGTGTGACGTCAGCGCATATTTCTTTGAACTCGGCTTAGCAAGGAATAATTTTAACACTTCTACAAGAGTATTCAAATGATACATTATATTCTAAATGGCCAAGGTTTTCCGATTAGATCTGTAGAATCTACATATCAGTAAAGTACATGCATTATTCATGAAATTCACACACATCGAAGATCTAGATAATGATCCTTCAAGAACGTGTAAATGATGCATACGTAGAATTCATATAAATTTATATATTGATAATGTAGCTATGAACACCCCCCCCCCCTCTTGTAATGCATTCTTTATAACTGCATGTACAACAAGCTGCAAACTGCCCCTTTTTATTCAATGGACCAACTTTTAATATGATCGAAGACAAAGCAGTTATTGAAAGTTACATGTAGTTGACAAATTAGATTAAGAAGACCCCCCCCCTTCTAAAAAAGAATATGAGGTTTAACGATGATGTTGTTATATTTTTTTCTCCCAATTACAACTTTGTATACGGTGCTACGTGCCTTTAAGAAGTGTCAAGCAAAAGAGAAAGTGAAAAGGCGTGCATATCAATTACCCTAATAATTGAATTCTATAAAATCTCTAAGGCAAGCACTTATGGCTACATACAGAAATGAAAGGCCATATGAACTATGCATTGTTATCTCGATATAATCGTTGTCATAATTGTGGAGATACGACCCCCACCACCCTCCCTCCCGCGATAACATCCCCCACTCCCTCGAGAACTGTGATTTTTACCTGGGGGCCACTGGAGTATCCGCTCTGGGGCACTAGCTCGGTTTGCACTGCTGGGTGCGGGTTCCCTTGCCCCGGACCCAGGATCCTGGAAGGAAATCTTCCCGAACTGCCCTGCCCTGAGTCCCCGGGCGGATCCAAGCACGGCCAGATCATCACGGTTACTCATTCTGGACATAGGGTGCTCTATGACGGGCAGGTTAGGGAACCGCCTCTGTCCCGCGGAGACCCGGGGGACCGCCGCCATGGAGGTCATTGGAGGATGTGTACTGATGTATCCGCTACCTCGACAGTATGATCAAACAGTTCACTGGTCACTTCACCTGTTGTTTACATGCCACTGTTTTAAATGTCGGCCTCTAAACCCGCCGCCATTTTAGTGTACATAATCTCCATGGGAAACCACCTGACTGTAAGGTCTTCTACGGACCAATTAATTCAGGTCTACCGTGGCTACAAAACGTGTCTTCTCTTTGTCAAAAAATATCGACCTTTTTTAAATCCCGGGCCCACTTGAAATTCTAAGAGGCTTTGGATATATACCTGATTCTATGGAGTTTAATGTCCACGTTAGCTGTTACCTGTGTGGATATGTGTGTGTGTGTTGTATTTCCTAGTCATCATATTTCAGCAAATTCTGAATAACTAGCTGTTTGACCTGATATATGAGAACTTCAAAACAGCCCTACATACAGTTGAACAACCTTTTATAATTGGTGTTTTGAACACAGAGAGAGAGAGAGAGAGAGAGAGAGAGAGAGAGAGAGAGAGAGAGAGAGAGAGAGGGGTGTTACACGTTACATACTATACTAGTACTTATCTTTGGTAGATGCCGTAAGTGGTTTTAATTTCTTATAGATGTAATTCCAAACATGTCAGAATTGTGTTTTTTTATGTACACAGGAGAGCTTTTTACTATAAATTACTAGTATGTCTTAAAAATAAGAAAAACTCCAAAGTATACAGTAGGCCTTTTCAACAGCCTTGTCGCGTTTGAACTCTTCTGTGAATCGCAGGAGTTGTCGTTCTTTGATTAGGGCTAGGTAACATCAAGTCGGTAACAAGTCATTATTTCACGAAGATTTTATTAAATATAAACTATAAAAAGAAAAATTATAAAAAAGGAACAACAACTGAAAAAAATGTAAATATCAAATAAGATAAACATACACGGTATATAAATATACATGGCGTAAAACCTGAACACAGAAAGCAATTAATATGATAGGAACCCAAAGAGACTGGGTACTCCAAATATCAGTTAAACCTCAGCAATTTGGCGGCGGAATCCAGTAATACTGTTATAGAGATGTTAATATAATGTTATAGGTTAATGCAGATGACGTACTCACTGGGCTACCACACAAAGTGTGCGTCACTGAATAGCTAAAAACACGCTGTTTAATATCTCAAAACAACAAAATGGCGAGAGTTTCTGTTGATGGAGGGATATTTCTTGCTTGATATGACTGAAAATTATGAGTTATTGCAACGTTACGACATTATATTCCGACGAAACGTGTCGACGTAACAAAAATGGATGCATACGTTACGAGAGTTTCTGCATACGTAACGAGAGTTTCTGCAGACGCAGAGAGTTAATGTTGAAGTGACAATTTGACGTTGATTGGTGAAAATCAATGTTGATAATACGGGAGTTGAAGATGCAGGATCGAGACTTTATCCAAGAAAAAGTACACAATAATTGTGGATGTAAAATCAACTCATTACATCAATATTTGTCAGTCTTTATTGCATCAAGTAATCGTCAGTATCTACTGGTGGACACCCGTCCGTATCCTCTTCCGGTTCCTCGCCGAGTTCTATAAGAGACAGAATTTCCTCTGCAAGTGACACAATGGCGTCACGATCAACTTCAGGTGTCACATTGCTAATGTTTCCACTCGGCAGAAAATCTGAGTCGGTTTCACTAGGAGTGGAACCCTCCATGCTTGAGCCATTTCCCCCAATAGAGGTCTCTCCTATCCCTGAATCATCAAGGTAGGTATTGTCTATCTCATCGTCATAATACGGATTGTTCTCTAAGTTGGAGAGAATCCTGTGTATATTTAGAGCTCGTTGCTGCTCGTATAAATGTTTGCGTAGCCCTATCACTAACGGGTCGTCCATTGCAAAGCGTTCCTCCTCCACCAGATAGCGTATAGCTTCCGCTGCGCAGTCTCTGTATCCGGTCAAAACTACTTCCGCTTGTTCAAAGGCAGACAATCCCAGCATGGCCGGATGTTGCACCTGTTGTCCCGGCATCAGTATTGGACTGCTCTCACACATGTTACCTGTAAATAGAAGATACCGTCTTATTCACTGTCGAAACTAATTCAAACTCTCTCTGAAAGTAAACTTATACAGAGCTTACTCTCTGTATAACACGGGAGGCTGTAAGGTAGAGGAAAAGGCCGTGGAATGTTTACATAAAATCAATACATCTCCATGAAAACCTGCAAACATTGAAGCGTTCCCCCATTAAATCAATAAGAGAATAATCATTGGTAAATTATAAGTCAGGCAAAGCGCGGTGAATACAAATTTACCGATGATACAAAAAGATACTGATAGCAAATTGTACCATTATAATCTGTCTCTCTCGTTATGCAAAATAGTATTAAGCTATACGAATTTCAAAATTATTCCAAATAACGGTCAAATATTCTCTAAAATTCAACATTTTCAATGGCTCTAAACTTGAGGAGACTTCAACAGTTTCATTTTACAACTGGCTGTGTTAAGAACATCACTGCCCAAATCATTTAATAGAGTGCTTAATCAAAACATATAAATGCACATAAAAATATAACAACTTCTGTAGGGTGTAAATTAGAGCAGATCTCTCCTACTCATGGATAAAGACCTCCTCCAACCCTACCCCCCCCCCCCCCCCCCCAAAAAAAAAAAAAAAGATACGCGGCAGTCACAAAAGTTTTAGACGTACGTTAGAATCAAAACACGATTTAAGAACAATCTGTGCATGGAGAATGATGCACCCCTCACTGTCTGACTACTGTCCAGTTCACGGAGAAACGTCAAACAATCTCTACAGACCTTGTGACGGTAAATACAGAGTGTCCCTCATGTTGCAGTGTTGGTTGTCAGGCCGAGCGTCTGTCGTACGATAGAGTGAGAGAGAGAGCCTAACACTCAGATAAACACAACAGATGTTCCCCGCTCCCACACTACCCACAATAGACACGTGTGAATGACACCACATGTGTCGGAATGCAGGGGGCGTGGTGAGGGAGCCGTGATCAGTCTATCACACTACCCGCTGTATGTGTGTGTACACAATGAAAGCGTGTATACATGTAGACACGACAAGCGCCGACCACGCGGCTTTGTTTGTGTCACTGCGGCTGTCGGTCAGGTACACACAGGTAAACCAGCGCCACCCCGGGGAGATCGCTGACCTTTGTAGTGTACCTTGTTCCCGGACAAAGACGAGAACACGACAGCCTGGGAACACTGCACGCAGAATTCACACGCTTATTACAGCAACTCTGGCCATCTTTATTCTTTGAAAAGGAAGGCATTTAAAATGACGAGTTATTATTTACTCTGCATTCTATAGATATGGCGATCCTATAAACAGTGTAAGAGGAACATGATATAACAAATATTGCTATCGCACAGGGCAGCTGGCAAGCGACACAAGAGTGCCGAATGCACCGCGTGTTCTTGTACATGCAACCAGGAATTTAAATTTTATTTTTTTTTTATAAATTTCAAAGAACTATGTATGATATTAGTCAAATGTGGGCCCCATAATTTGCTATTTTTAAAGTGATTCAGGTACATTAATTTGTTGTGTTTTTTAATAAAAGAGTTGACATGAAATATGTTTTTCACCTTTTTATTTGATTTATATGCACTCACTGGCAGTTTAGGACGCTATTTTAATAATTCAATCAAAATCAATAAAACATTGACACTTTTCTCATCTTTTCTCGAATGGGAAATATAAAGGACTCCTTGAACAAGAACAAACTTTTTGTCACTTATAGGTATTGGAGAGATACATATTTGGTGGGAATATTTTGATTGTTCAAGCAGTCGTTCAATGATGTTATGTGACTTTATGATGTCATATTTCTAAATTGTGGGCACTAAAGCAAAATGAAAATTATGAAAAAACTTCAAATATATATTTGTACAAATAAAACAAAGATGACAATGTTCATTTTAGGGGGCCATTTTAGCCTCAAACCATATATAGTCCAAATTTGTTTACATAAACTTTAGCTCAATCATCTTCAGTTCATGGAAAATATATCTACATTTTTGTTCAAGAATTCCTTCAACGGTTCGGGTACCCCCCCCCCCCCCCCGGCCTTTAGTCTTGGTGACCAACATGGCCTTCATTGACAGCTAGACTGATTGACAGCTCTACCCAGAGAGGCGATGGAAGATGTCAGACACGGCCTCTTTCACGGTTCGAGGCGATAATGGTTTCCTTATCTCCCAAATGAAGAAAACAGTATCACCTAGAAGCCGTGGCAGGACCAACAGTGACGTAATCAGTTCGATAGGTGATTGGTTATCGACAGACCCTTCACAGAACCTGTCAAAGTTGTGTAATCCTCATTCTAACCACTGAGTGACACTTGATGAACTCTTGGTATAGCAATTATTCTGAGATAAATATGGTAAACATTCCCAAAGATTTTTGGATGCCGGTTAATATTGAACTGATTGAATCAATATATTGCATTAACATGAACACTAACTGTGATTGCTGTCTTTTATATTGGCCGATTTATGAACACGGAATATTTCTCCCGGAACCACTGTTTTAAGGCATATTTTGTAAACAGACACTTCCGCTGCCTGGAACATTAAAACAGCACATCCGGGTGTTTTATTTGTGATTCTACATGAAGATCTATAAAACATTTGCATTTCCGATCATAACGCTTTGTTTCTAGGAATTCTCACGGCCCGGTTTTCATGGTTGATTCTCTAACGCGTGTCGGACCATTGTGAGGTTCCCCCATCCCAAGCTGACACTCTGGACGATCTTGATCGAACATCGATACAGAAATGGGGGGAAGGGGGGGGGAGGCGGGCTAGCATATACAATCATTTCACCGTAGAAAAAATAGATATTTTAAATCATATAACATAGAGAATAACCTATGCTTTTATTATCATTGCCATTATACTATATTGCTATCTAACTGTTTAAGATTGTGATTATTTATGTCTACATGTATTTATGTATACACATGTACGTTAAAAAAATGTACTGACATACATAGATACATATAATTCAAACTTGTCATATCAACTAAATAGGATACTAAAGTTATGTCAAATAAATAGGATATTAATTTATGTCAAGTTATGTCAAATGGAAGATAGTTTTGATGAATAGAACAAGAGATACAGAGGATACTTAATGTACATTAAATCAAAGTCCAATCCATGAGGTTTACAAGATATTCATATTTGATTATTTCAGAGCGGACAAATACAAAGTTATTACACTTACCAAATGCTTTAGCCCCGACGCCGACCTCGTACTGCGTTTGAATCTGCTCTTGATGCTGCGAACCCTGGAATAAAATAGTTCTGTTTACACATAAACTAGGTTTAGTTAATTGATGTCCTCTCTACCCTGCGTCCACGGACCTCTAACAACATGTGGGATTTGGATATACATGTAAGTTGTGGGTCAACTGAAGGACAACAGTCCACAAACACCGCCCAACCACCCCCGCTATATACATGAAACACCGCCAAACACCCCACAACGTCTTTACATCTTAAGTGAAATTAAAAAAAAATTGTAAAAGGAGCGCCACATTTACCGTGTGTAGATATCTTACATCCATCATACACCAAAGTCTCTTTACATTTGGTATGCTGCAAACGGAGAGAATTTTTAGATGCGCGTGAGCCAATGAAATGGGACAAGCTTTGATGGAAGACGCGCGTTCGCGGAACATCTGTCGCGTGCGGCGCATGAATAGTTAAAAGGAGCTAACAAAAGCGGGTCCGCCGTGGCTGATCGGTCACAGATGTAAGAGGAAGGAAGGGGTCTCCAAAATTTAAGTTCTAGCAAGTCAACCCCCCACCCCTAAAAATAGACACAATAATCAACTAATATTATGTAGGTACAGGTATATTTGCTTTGACCCTTTGCAAATATACTTTCAGTAGCTGTTGTATTGTTGATGCTCTAAGTTCAGTCAAATGTATATCGTAATATAAAAAGCAATTTATAACGAAGGAGATATGATGATACATGAATATATATATATTTTATAAACAGTAAGCAAACTTCTATACTCCCATATGTATGTACATGTATGTGTCTAATGCAGGATTCCGACCCCGATGTATGGATACCTAATGAGATTTCTGCATGTAGAAGTAACATGGCTGTCTAACAGATATGGGTGTTGTCACAGACAAAACAGACGAATAATCCTCTAAAAAATCTAAATATATAAAGGTACATACCTGTTTAAATAAGGTCATTTTAAATCGAATTTGCTGAGTCGGATTTTCTCAGGTAAATGTGAAAAAACTCCTAAACCTTCCAAACGTAATTACAGCAGATCTTGAGACAGGGCAGGTGCGCGGGGGAGCCTAGCCTGGCCCGGCATTACCGCACGATGATAATCCAGTTCACCTGAGCATGCAGCCAAAAACACCTGCTGGTCCTCACACATCAAAGCGACGCGCGTGCAGCTGCCCAGCTGTCAGCCAATCAAACGCCACGGATTATTGTGTACACCGGTACAGTCTGTTTATAAATTCATAATGATAAATAGAAATCAGAATTCAAAATAAGATATTTTATATCAGCCTTTAAAATTAAGTGTAGTAATATTTTGTAAGGTATGTGCATACTAGCATTTTCATGAATTCATTCATACACTCTCTCTCTCTCTCTCTCTCTCTCTCTCTCTCTCTCTCTCTCTCTCTCTCTCTCTCTCTCTCTTCTAATTCAGGGTCATGCGATCAGTATTAGCTTATCGATAAAACGTGTGCACCACGTGACCGTCGTCCGCCTCGCGTACGCCGCACGTGTCCGCTAAATTCCACGGCAGACAACCTGTGAAAGACATTCCGACGAATAAATACTCTCTCAATATGGATCACAGTTCTGATGTCAAGGAGAAACAATAAAATAATAAACATAGCAGTAACCTTCAAATTAGCGTTAGTTCATCTTCATGGAATTTTACATGTATTGAATACCTTGAAAAAAAATCTAACTGTCGGCGGCAATTTCCTGTACTGAATAATGATAAAAAAATTGCTACGGCTGCATGAAAGCAAAATTATAGATTTGAAACGTGTATCACCGTGGAAACGAGTTACTACAAAATAAGAAAATATATGAATAAATAAAAAAAATCAACTAAAAAATGAAATTAAAAAAAATCATAGCTTTAGAATTTGAAAAAAACTTGATTTCATATTCTTTATGTGGAGAAGAAAAATATCCCTATGATGTATACAATCCGATTTTGTACCGTTTTGAACAATATGCTATAAAATCTTTTGTCCCAATATTATTAACTTATTGCCACACATAACAAAAATTCTACGAATTATTAAAGGGGCATGGTCACGATTTTGGTCAAAAATTATTTTTTCGATTTTAATATTTGCAATGTTTTATCAATGCATTTTTAATAGGCAACCAAAATTTGAGTATCATTTGTTGAGTTTTAAGTGAGTTACAGAGCTTACAATTCTGTGCTTTGTAAACAAAACTTTTGTTTTCATTTTTATGTTAAACTTAAAATTCCAGTTTTAGACCTAAAACGAATGTGTTAAATGTTAGAAATTGTTTATTTATGCTTAAAATAAATAAGAAGATGAACAAATCTGCTTGAAACAGAATTTTTACTGGTATATTGAACCTATGTATTCAAAAAACAGGACACGAGCCTTGTTTATATGACAAAGAATTGTGAGCCCTGTATCTTGCTCATAACTCTACAACTGACTCTAAAATTTCATTTGCTCATTAGAAAAACATTCCTAAAGCATTGTAAATAATAAATATATAAAAAAATGAATTTGACTAAAATCGTGACCATGCCCCTTTAACATTTGAAATTTCTTTAAAATTCTTTTTGATACTCATGCGAGACTAATAATTACCAGATTACGACGAACGGATCGGAATCATTCATATTTCTTTATCGCCTTAGTGAAAGATCACTCTATATATACAATATCATATTGAACGGAACATATCATAGTACACAACTGATGGGGACCGGGGGTTACAAATTATACAGTGACGTAATGAACGGAACATATCATAGCATACACAACTGATGGGGACCTCATAGTATACACAACTGATGGGGACCGGGGGTTACAAATCATAGTGTGACATAATAAACGGAACATATCATAGTATACACAATTGTCTGCATATACATGCAATAAATGAACAGTAAATATGGACAAACAATGTACCTATGAATACTTACACACATACAAAGTGTAAACACGTAATTGACGTTCGACATCGGAAAAAAGATAAAGTAATAGTATTCAAACACACGCATATGATGGAGAAACAGAAAACTATTTATATAGAAGTACAAATGCTTAAATAAAACGTAAAAACAATAAAGTAAAAATGCACATGGATTAATAAATGGTAAACACGTATATGCATTAGTAATATTGTAACTTTTTCAGTAATGCTGGACTCGGTTCCAGCTTTCATGTCTCTGAACAGTCCATCGGAGCAGAGGGGAGTACCACTTGGGGTCCCCAGGGGTGGGGAAAGGCACGCCCGGTGGCAGTCCGCATCACGTGACTAGGGAGGTGTGGTAGGTCAGGAGCTTGAACCGGGACTCCTGTGGGGGAGATAACTCCGACCGGGATTCCAGTGGGGGAGATAACTCCGGCTGGGACTCCTGTGGGGGAGATAACTCCGGCTGTGTGTCCTTGCGACCGTAGGACGGGAGTGATTCTGGTCCTCTTTCTGTAGGGGAAAAAAGGTGAACTAGTTAAAAACTGAACTTTATTTATTTTACAACGATTGATAAGCAAGTTCTACAACGTATATTAATATTTCTCGTTGGCACGGATGTTAGCGCGAGGGGGTCATTGGTGTGGGAAGAAGAAAACCCACGTGTCCAAGCGGGCGACCGCCATACCCTATCACATACAACCATTGTCGATCACGGGGATCGAACTCGGGTCGCAGCGGTGAGTGCATTGTCCACTACGATACTTGGACACCTAGGTGAACTAGTTAACTAGGTTCTTAATGATACATCAGTGATCGTTTTGAGATAATATCCACAGGGTGTATGATTTTGAGAGGAAGTAAATGTGTTTTTTTAAAAAGTTTAATACGTTATATAACAGTGACATTGAAGTTGGTGTATTTGAAGAGTAATATCTACGATTACAGTGTACTCCCTCTAACTAAAAATTTATTCACATACCAACCAAACTTACATAACATGATCCCGTGAATGTCATCAACGTTTTATTATTACATATTACTACTATTATTACATACCCAATATCAGCTAATATCACTGACTTGATTTAGAATGGGTTTTTTTTTGTATTTTAAAATATAGAAAAACTTACGTTTTTCTATTCCGTCGGTAGACATATACTGTGATTGCTGTTACCATGACAACAAGTATTCCACAGAGAATGGCGACAACTGTCTGCCAGACGTCCCAATAGTTCCTCTCTAGATATACATATAAACAAATGAAGATAAAACATGTTCTATTGAAACAAATGAATCACAGGATTTTAAAATTTGTAGATTAAATTTATTTTAAAAAATGGGTGAATATAATGCACGTTAGTATTTGGTAAGAAACTCTCGTGAATTATTTGCAAACTAGAAAAGTGTTACTCTTTGTTCTTTACCATGTTGACAGTGGTCGCCATGGTAACCATCCTGACAGATACAGGTGGGCGTTCCCTCGACAGCGGAGCAGGTGCCCTCATTCTTACAGGGAGATCCACAGTAGGCTTAAAAAGGATCTCAGTACATGTATTATTTGTCATTTAGTTATCATTACATCTTTGTAAATATTGCCACAATCCATACTCGTAATCAATGCAATCTAAGTTATATAACTCCTACCGATATTATTTACTTTTACTGCTACACATAACCCCTATCAAGTCGTCATTCAAATGTATGTACCGAATGCATGACACATAATATTTCTAAATGTAACGCAAAACAGCATCTTTGACCATTAGCCCTATAGATGTTTGTAAATGTAAAGGTTTGTATGTATATGTAAAGCCCCCCCCCCCCCCTTCTCCGACCCCCCCTCCCCCATTGTCATGTATCGTTAACTGATGGTTGGTATGTATATGTAAAGCCCCCCCCCCCCCCCATTGTCATGTATCGTTAACTGATGGTTGGCATATATATGTAAAGCCCCCCCCCCCCATTGTCATGTATCGTTAACTGTAAAGCTCCCCCTACCCTCCCATTGTCATGTCTCATTAACTAATAGTTGGTATGTTGAGTTCTATATGTAAAGCCCCCTTAGTGTCATGTATCTTTAACTGATAGTTGGTATGTATATGTAAAGCCCCCTTAGTGTCATGTATCTTTAACTGATAGTTGGTATGTATATGTAAAGCCCCCTTAGTGTCATGTATCTTTAACTGATAGTTGGTATGTATATGTAAAGCCCCCCCCCCACCACCCCCCCCCCCCCTTAGTGTCATGTATGTTTAACTGATGGTTGGTATGTATATGTACAACCCCCTTAGTGTCATGTATCTTTAACTGATAGTTGGTATGTATATGTAAAACCCCCCTTAGTGTCATGTATCTTTAACTGAAAGTTGGTATGTATATGTAAAACCCCCTTAGTGTCATGTATCTTTAACTGATAGTTGGTATGTATATGTAAACCCCCCCCCCCCCCCCCTTAGTGTCATGTATGTTTAACTGATGGTTGGTATGTATATGTACAACCCCCTTAGTGTCATGTATCTTTAACTGAAAGTTGGTATGTATATGTAAAACCCCCTTAGTGTCATGTATCTTTAACTGAAAGTTGGTATGTATATGTAAACCCCCCCCCCCCCCCTTAGTGTCATGTATCTTTAACTGATAGTTGGTATGTATATGTAAACCCCCCCCCCCCCCTTAGTGTCATGTATCTTTAACTGATGGTAGGTATGTATATGTAAAGCCCCCTTAGTGTCATGTATCTTTAACTGATAGTTGGTATGTATATGTAAAGCCCCCTTAGTGTCATGTATCTTTAACTGATAGTTGGTATGTATATGTAAAGCCCCCTTAGTGTCATGTATCTTTAACTGATAGTTGGTATGTATATGTAAAGCCCCCCCCCCCCCCCCCCCCCTTAGTGTCACGTATCTTTAACTGATGGTTGGTATGTATATGTAACCCCCCCCCCCTCCCCCAATGTCATGTATCTTTAACTGATCGTTGTATGTATATATAAAGCCCCCGTAGTGTCATGTATCTTTAACTGATAGTTTGCATGAATCTGAAAAGCCTCGCTTTTGTCATGTATCTTGTATTGATGGTTTGTATGATAATTTATATGCCTCGCTATTGTTTTGTATCGTTAACTGATAGTCCCCAGTACCATCACAACCCCTGATATTGTGACGTGATTCACTCTCTAATACCTATATTGCACGCCCCAGTACCATCATCACTCCATCCGGGGCAGCAGGTCTCGACCACGTGATACCTCACAGCGTACCTCTCTCGGGGGGTGTAGCACGTCTGTACCCTAGAAAGGTGTTATAAAGTTTATATCATATACAGAGATTACTAGTATGTCTGAACCTATCAATTTGGTTACATGTATTCACTTAATCTATTTTAACGTTAATTGTAATCTTTTGACATTAGATCATTTGTCCCCATCTTTATTATATCTAACTATCTAGAACTTAAACTTACTTGTATCTGAAAAAAGGAAACCATTTCTGTGATTACCCAAGCAAGTAATACCTTACCTATATCACGTGAACTGGTCAAGTTCAAGTGTCTACATCTTGTTGTGTACCTGTACTCACATACAACGCGCGCACCGCCTCCAGTCCAGGTGTTTACATTTTGTTGTGTACCTTTTCGTACCTTTTACATATTCACCTTCTGCAGTCCAAATGTCTACATCGTGATTGCTCACCTGTAGCGCGTGCACCTTCTCCAGTCCAGGTGTCCACAGCTTGTTGTGTACCTTTCCTGACAAAGGAAGGCCTGGTTATATGACGTCATATACGTTTCCGCTCTCTCTCGTTTGCAAACATGACTGAAATGAAGCATTTTGTCTGTAGTTAATGATATACTAGTATTGTAACTGTCCAAAATATATTGTAACTGTTCAATAGTATGCATGTATATCGTTCTATGTTCACAGTTGTCACTGATCAAAAGTATATTGTAACTGTCCAATAATATACATGTATTGTAACTGTTCAATTGTATATTGTTGTATGTTGTAACTGATCAATAGTAGTATATTGTAACTGTCCAATAATATTCATGTATTGTAACTGTTCAATTGTATATTGTTGTATGTTGTAACTGATCAATAGTAGTATATTGTAACTGTCCAATAATATACATATATTGTAACTGTTCAATAGTATATTGTTGTATGTTGTAACTGTTCAATAGTAGTATATTGTAACTGTCCAATAATATACATGTATTGTAAGTGTTCAATAGTATATTGTTGTATGTTGTAATTGATAAATAGTAGTATATTGTAACTGTCCAATAATATACATGTATTGTAAGTGTTCAATAGTATATTGTTGTATGTTGTAACTGTTCAATAGTAGTATATTGTAACTGTCCAATAATATCCATGTATTGTAAGTGTTCAATAGTATATTGTTGTATGTTGTAACTGATCAATAGTAGTATATTGTAACTGTCCAGTAATATACATGTATTGTAACTGTTCAATAGTATATTGTTGTATGTTGTAACTGATCAATAGTAGTATATTGTAACTGTCCAGTAATATCCATGTATTGTAAGTGTTCAATAGTATATTGTTGTATGTTGTAACTGATCAATAGTAGTATATTGTAACTGTCCAATAATATACATGTATTGTAACTGTTCAATAGTATATTGTTGTATGTTGTAACTGATCAATAGTAGTATATTGTAACTGTCAAATAATATACATGTATTGTAACTGTTCAATAGTATATTGTTGTATGTTGTAACTGATCAATAGTAGTATATTGTAACTGTCCAGTAATATACATGTATTGTAACTGTTCAATAGGATATTGTAACTGTCCAGTAATATACATGTATTGTAACTGTTCAATAGTATATTGTTGTATGTTGTAACTGATCAATAGTAGTATATTGTAACTGTCCAGTAATATACATGTATTGTAACTGTTCAATAGGATATTGTTGTATGTTGTAACTGATTAATAGTAGTATATTGTAACTGTCCAATAATATACATGTATTGTAAGTGTTCAATAGTATATTGTTGTATGTTGTAACTGATCAATAGTAGTATATTGTAACTGTCCAGTAATATACATGTATTGTAAGTGTTCAATAGTATATTGTTGTATGTTGTAATTGATAAATAGTAGTATATTGTAACTGTCCAATAATATACATGTATTGTAAGTGTTCAATAGTATATTGTTGTATGTTGTAACTGATCAATAGTAGTATATTGTAACTGTCCAGTAATATACATGTATTGTAACTGTTCAATAGGATATTGTAACTGTCCAGTAATATACATGTATTGTAACTGTTCAATAGTATATTGTTGTATGTTGTAACTGATCAATAGTAGTATATTGTAACTGTCCAGTAATATACATGTATTGTAACTGTTCAATAGGATATTGTTGTATGTTGTAACTGATTAATAGTAGTATATTGTAACTGTCCAATAATATACATGTATTGTAAGTGTTCAATAGTATATTGTTGTATGTTGTAACTGATCAATAGTAGTATATTGTAACTGTCCAGTAATATACATGTATTGTAAGTGTTCAATAGTATATTGTTGTATGTTGTAATTGATAAATAGTAGTATATTGTAACTGTCCAATAATATACATGTATTGTAAGTGTTCAATAGTATATTGTTGTATGTTGTAACTGTTCAATAGTAGTATATTGTAACTGTCCAATAATATCCATGTATTGTAACTGTTCAATAGTATATTGTTGTATGTTGTAACTGATCAATAGTAGTATATTGTAACTGTCCAGTAATATACATGTATTGTAAGTGTTCAATCGTATATTGTTTTATGTTGTAACTGATAAATAGTAGTATATTGTAACTGTCCAATAATATACATGTATTGTAACTGTTCAATAGGATATTGTAACTGTCCAGTAATATACATGTATTGTAACTGTTCAATAGTATATTGTTGTATGTTGTAACTGATAAATAGTAGTATATTGTAACTGTCCAATAATATACATGTATTGTAACTGTTCAATAGTATATTGTAACTGTCTAATAATATACATATATTTCAACTGTCCAATAATATATTGTAACTGTTCAATAGTATATTGAAACTGTCCAATAATATACATGTATTGTCTTATAATATATTGTAACAGTTCAATAATATATTGTAACTTTTAAGTGATATATTATAACTATTCAATAATTTATTGTAACTGTTCAACAACATATATAATATACTTTCCCGTCAATTAATATAGGTTTTACTACGTATACTCACCCGGAGAGACCCCATGTATCATGTCCCATCAACAAGATCCCGGCGGCGAAGAAAGCTCTGATCATGATAGTGTTGGTTTTGAAATATTGGTAAACAAGTTGACATGCTGCGCTGACTTTTTTTCAAAACAAGTCTTATCGTCTAATGTAGCCTCGGTGACCTTTAAGCACCCAGTGAACCTATCAGGTGCGACCCCCAGATGTCTGCTAGTACCTACTGATCACGATGTTTATCGATTTATACAGCTAGAGCATCGACGAAAATAAGTGATTCCTTGCAAAATTAAAAAAAATGAATTTCAGAGTCTAAATTCATCCATAACTTAGCGCATAACAAAAAATCCGAAATTCTCATTAACAAAAATTATGGAATAAACCATATTGAGGAGTTATTGATATCTGGCCATATTCGTACTGTTTGTCAGATATGCCCGAGGAAACTTGAATTATTCATCCAACATGTCTATAAAAGATCTGAACAATACATTGAATATACGTAATGAATTAACAATCAGGGTAAATGGGTTAATGGGGAAATATGCAGTTTTAGATGGGATGAAGAATGCGTCAATATTCACAATTAAAATCCTGAAACGAGTAGTAGCTTAAGCAAACACTGACGAACAAGTATCATTTAAATAGGAATTCTGCATTAAGCCGCTGTTGTCAGTAGCGTAACTTGGGCTGTTATTATCATAAAATCAAAAAGCTTTTCACTCACCTCTGTGATCACCAATTGATGATCAGGGCATCAAGATTGCAGAGTTGCAATGTAATGATCGTAGAATCGCCAGTTAATGTGATGTAAAGTTTGTAAGACTGGCACTCCATCGCCGGAGAAACTGACGCCCTCAGTTTTTTCTTTGGTAGTTAAGGATCAATACAGGTATGTAAGGATCTCTTCTTGTTCCATCCTTACTGGAACGTGTCATTGTATCCCAAAGTGGCTTAACATATAGGTAGCGATCATCTGATGGTTTACCAATACGGTGAAAACAGCAATAAGTGATGGAATTCTCACAACGTACTAGCGGCAGACTTCTTCTGGTTTCTTTAGCATCCTTGGCCTATTCTTGCTATCAGGAGGCGTTCTCCGGCTTTTCCGGAGCTGCTGTTGTGAATGCCTCATATTTTACATTTTCTACTCCAAGTCTTCTATTCTGTGCAAGGCGCTGTAGACTTCAGAGAAAATGTCTCTCCTTTAACTTTGACGTAAACAATGGAGAGTGCTACCTTAATTTAAGAAGTCAAGTGACACCGGGGACAGAACTGCAGGGAGGGAGTCCTCTACAGTCCTTCGATATCAGTCTCTGGAGTGAAGTACGTATTTTTCTAATACTTCTTACAGTGATTTCTAGTATAATGGTCCTCTCTCCGATTTCCTATAACAAATGGTGAACTGTGAACACTTGAATGTATAATACCGAGAAAGATGAACTTATCAAAATCTTGGAGAATAAAAATAAAAGATGCAAAACAAGTATTCAAAAGCCAAACAAATTTATTTGCAGTGTACTGTACAGTAAATTTCGTTTAGTACGAACACGAATATAGCGAATTCTCGGATGTAGCGAAGTCTTTTCCAGTCCCCGGTAAAGTTCTTAACAAACCTTTAAATTCTTACGGTAATAACGAATTCGGATATAACGAATTTACGGACATAGCAAACTGATTTTGAGTCCAGTAGAAGTGAATTATAAAGAAATTTAACACTTTTATAACGAATGTCTTTACAGTTTAAAAACGTTTGCACTACCTTTTAATATGATTTGATTTTAGGATATGATTTTCACTATTATGTTATTGAACATATATATATATATAAAGCACTGAAACATTGCTGTCAAATAAAACTATCTGTCTTTCATCTTCAAACTTATTATGTGAACTCCATACAGATCCTTGCAGTTCTAGACAATCCTGTTACAATTCTAATTTTGAATTTCTAAATTCTAAATGTAATGAGCACCTTTCTCTGATCCAAACTTACAGTATGAGTAATTTTTTCAACTCAAAAAAATCCCTTTTCTTGTTTGTTTAAGTTTTGTGAAGTATTTCAGTAACACGTCTACATATCCATGTCAAGAAGGTATTTTTGTTTTTAAAATTGAACTTATCTACACTCTTTGCGGCTTGCAAAAGTAGGAAATGATTGACATGGATTTTTTAATCGATGCCAATATTCCAACATTTGTGATATGATATTAAAACCAAGAAAAAATCTTCCCAGTTCAGCATAAACTGCAAAATTTACCCCTTTTATGAACTCTGCAAAACTTGAATTTGATAAAAACAAGTTTTTCACAGAAAACCTTAGAACATATTTCATCGTGATCAATTGAATTATTACAAAAACATGCTGACTGAGAATATTAAATGAACCCTATAATTCATCACCATATTTTTGTATAGGTTTAATGGTATGATCAAAAACATGAGTGTAATTTTTAACGCAGGAGTTTAAATCCCCCCCCCCCCCCCCCAAAAAAAAAAAAAAAAAGAAAAAAAAAAATTCTTCAGACGTTTGAAATAAGCTTTCGGTGTTAATATTATTGATGTCATGTCAATGTTCAAAAGGAATTTCTAAATTCTAATTGACATCATTAACGCTTTGATCAGTTATGGTGAAAAATATCATTCGCTGGTTTTAATTTGTTGTAATAGTTTGTTTTGTTTAAGCTAATTTCAGCAAGTCTACGAGATAAACCAGTTAAATGCAGGCAGACTGTCTAAGACAATCATTTTCTATCAATAGAACAATGCACACAAGAACTAGTGTTACTTAATTTATAAATACATACTGTAAATTTGAAACTAAGTGCATTTGAAAGTAACAAATTGCTGTATAATACATAATTGATTATTTTTAAAACTGCCCACATAGTCAATGTAATCCTTAAATGGCATAACGATAAACGACCCTGGAATATTTACTTTATTCCTAGATGTTTTTTCTCTCCAAATGTTTTACAATCTATGCGTTATGAATAACGTTTATGGACACACTTCTAAAAAGGTCATTAATGAGACGTCACCCAAGCGTTTGGAAAGGATCTTATTCCATTTCTTTCACATGAAACTTTACAGCATATCCTGTTATAGCACATGTGTTCTACAAGATTAATGAAATTTGTACAAACAAAGCAATATATTGAGCACTAATTTTAATATAGAAACACTGAAATATAAAAATACTGTATATGAATACAGACATTATCGATATCGACATGTTTGTAATTAAAGACTGAAACTACATACACGTGTTTTGCACAAAGATGATTTTCGTTTGACTTTTGACATTAAAACAGTTAATCAATAAGATGCGCGTATTCAACCTTCAGGAAATGATATTTCGGCGGATGAAATTCGAAAATGACTAGATATTAATGTTCTTATCTTTATAGTTAAAGTTTGTCTTTTTCAAAACTCAGGCCTAATGAACTCTAAACTTGTAATACTTATTAAACAACAAATCTTCACTCCACATTTTTGTGTGAAAATTTTATTCTTTTACAAACATTTTACTAACCCATGAAAATAAGAGAACACGAATTTTATCATCCTAACATAACAAAACTTAAAGTAACAGTTGCGCTTCTTCCTTATTTGCACTTTTATTTTCACTGAAATAGGAGTTAATATGGAATCATTTAATTTTGTGGGGGCAAATTGTCGTGGATTGTGGGGATTTTCTTATTCTTGGGGATGTAATTTCGGGCATGCGTCGGTTTTCAGGTTCAGTAGGATTAATCTTTTATCAGTAGTTTTCGTCTAGGGTTATAATCCGTGGGTAAGGGCTACTCATGAATACCATGAAAATGATTGAGCCACCGCAAATTCTTGAGAATCCGCAGTATAATCTTAAATACACTGTTTTCACCAAAAATTGTACTCCAGGCAGCAGACAGGCCTGTTTTACTTGTCTTACACTATGTTATAAACACACGCTACTTGTCTTACACTATGTTATAAACACACACAGCTTGTCTTACACTATGTTATAAACACACGCTACTTGTCTTACACTATGTTATAAACACACGCTACTTGTCTTACACTATATTATAAACACACGCTACTTGTCTTACACTATGTTATAAACAAACGCTACTTGTCTAACACTATGTTATAAACACACGCGACTTGTCTAACACTATGTTATAAACACACGCTACTTGTCTAACACTATGTTATAAACACACTACTTGTCTTACACTATGTTATAAACACACACAGCTTGTCTTACACTATGTTATAAACACACGCTACTTTTCTAACACTATATTATAAACACACGCTACTTGTCTAACACTATATTATAAACACACGCTACTTGTCTAACACTATGTTATAAACACACGCTACTTGTCTTACACTATGTTATAAACACACGCTACTTGTCTTACACTATGTTATAAACACACGCTACTTGTCTAACACTATGTTATAAACACAAGCTACTTGTCTTAACTATGTTATAAACACACACTACTTGTCTTACACTATGTTATAAACACACGCTACTTGTCTAACACTATGTTATAAACACACGCTACTTGTCTTACACTATGTTATAAACACACGCTACTTGTCTTACACTATGTTATAAACACACGCTACTTGTCTAACACTATGTTATAAACACACGCTACTTGTCTAACACTATGCCATAAACAAACGCTACTTGTCTAACACTATGTTATAAACAAACGCGACTTGTCTTACACTATGTTATAAACACACGCTACTTGTCTTACACTATGTTATAAACACACGCTACTTGTCTAACACTATGTTATAAACACACACTACTTGTCTTACACTATGTTATAAACACACGCTACTTGTCTTACACTATGTTATAAACACACGCGACTTGTCTTACACTATGTTATAAACAAACGCTACTTATCTTACACTATGTTATAAACACACACTACTTGTCTTACACTATGTTATAAACAAACGCTACTTGTCTAACACTACGTTATAAACACACGCTACTTGTCTTACACTATGTTATAAACACACGCGACTTGTCTTACACTATGTTATAAACACACACTACTTGTCTTACACTATGTTATAAACAAACGCTACTTGTCTAACATTATGTAATAAACACACGCGACTTGTCTTACACTATGTTATAAACACATGCGACTTGTCTTACACTATGTTATAAACACACGCTACTTGTCTTACACTATATTATAAACACACGTTACTTGTCTTACACTATGTTATAAACACACGTTACTTGTCTTACACTATGTTATAAACACACGCGACTTGTCTTACACTATGTTATAAACACACACGACTTGTCTTACACTATGTTATGAACACACGCTACTTGTCTTACACTATGTTATGAACACACGCTACTTGTCTTACACTATGTTATAAACACACGCTACTTGTCTTACACGATGTTATAAACACACGCTACTTGTCTTACACTATGTTATGAACACACGCTACTTGTCTTACACTATGTTATAAACACACACAGCTTGTCTTACACTATGTTATAAACACACGCTACTTGTCTTACACTATGTTATAAACACACGCTACTTGTCTTACACTATATTATAAACACACGCTACTTGTCTTACACTATGTTATAAACAAACGCTACTTGTCTAACACTATGTTATAAACACACGCGACTTGTCTAACACTATGTTATAAACACACGCTACTTGTCTAACACTATGTTATAAACACACTACTTGTCTTACACTATGTTATAAACACACACAGCTTGTCTTACACTATGTTATAAACACACGCTACTTTTCTAACACTATATTATAAACACACGCTACTTGTCTAACACTATATTATAAACACACGCTACTTGTCTAACACTATGTTATAAACACACGCTACTTGTCTTACACTATGTTATAAACACACGCTACTTGTCTTACACTATGTTATAAACACACGCTACTTGTCTAACACTATGTTATAAACACACGCTACTTGTCTAACACTATGTTATAAACACACGCTACTTGTCTAACACTATGCCATAAACAAACGCTACTTGTCTAACACTATGTTATAAACAAACGCGACTTGTCTTACACTATGTTATAAACACACGCTACTTGTCTTACACTATGTTATAAACACACGCTACTTGTCTAACACTATGTTATAAACACACACTACTTGTCTTACACTATGTTATAAACACACGCTACTTGTCTTACACTATGTTATAAACACACGCGACTTGTCTTACACTATGTTATAATCACACGCTACTTGTCTAACACTATGTTATAAACACACGCGACTTGTCTTACACTATGTTATAAACACACGCTACTTGTCTTACACTATGTTATAAACACACGCTACTTGTCTTACACTATGTTATAAACAAACGCTACTTGTCTAACACTATATTATAAACACACGCTACTTGTCTTACACTATGTTATAAACACACGCTACTTGTCTAACACTATGTTATAAACACACACTACTTGTCTTACACTACGTTATAAACACACGCTACTTGTCTTACACTATGTTATAAACAAACGCTACTTATCTTACACTATGTTATAAACACACACTACTTGTCTTACACTATGTTATAAACAAACGCTACTTGTCTTACACTACGTTATAAACACACGCTACTTGTCTTACACTATGTTATAAACACACGCGACTTGTCTTACACTATGTTATAAACACACACTACTTGTCTTACACTATGTTATAAACAAACGCTACTTGTCTAACATTATGTAATAAACACACGCGACTTGTCTTACACTATGTTATAAACACATGCGACTTGTCTTACACTATGTTATAAACACACGCTTCTTGTCTTACACTATATTATAAACACACGTTACTTGTCTTACACTATGTTATAAACACACGTTACTTGTCTTACACTATGTTATAAACACACGCGACTTGTCTTACACTATGTTATAAACACACGCGACTTGTCTTACACTATGTTATGAACACACGCTACTTGTCTTACACTATGTTATAAACACACGCTACTTGTCTTACACTATGTTATAAACACACGCTACTTGTCTTACACTATGTTATGAACACACGCTACTTGTCTTACACTATGTTATAAACACACGCAACTTGTCTTACACTATGTTATAAACACACGCTACTTGTCTTACACTATATTATAAACACACGCGACTTGTCTTACACTATGTTATAAACACACGCTACTTGTCTTACACTATATTATAAACACACGCGACTTGTCTTACACTATGTTATAAACACACGCTACTTGTCTTACACTATGTTATAAACACACGCTACTTGTCTTACACTAAAGTATACACAAAGCCGACTTGTCTTACACTTTGTCATAAACAAAGCCGATTTGTTATCTAGTATGTCAAAATAGAACGCGACTTGTCTTTCAGTATGTTATAAAAAAGCCAACTTGTCCCCCAGTATGTCATAAACAAACGCGATTTGTTTTACAGTATGTTATAATATGTCATAAACAAACTTGACTTTTCCTACAGTATGTCATACAAAATGATGACTGGTCCTACAATATGTCATAAAGTTAATTACATGTTGTATTGAATTGAATTCAGACACTTCTGCAGATGGGGAGCTGTAGAAACCACAGTTGTAGGAAGGACTTGGTCTGTAGCGAGGAGGGAGAATACTCCTACCGATGTTTGACTGACACCAAGTGTCAATGGAATAA
Source organism: Magallana gigas (assembly GCF_902806645.1). Lineage (NCBI taxonomy): Eukaryota > Metazoa > Mollusca > Bivalvia > Ostreida > Ostreidae > Magallana > Magallana gigas. Next base: position 1,162,608 of record NC_047563.1, on the reverse strand, counting down.
GGGCTGCACCAGCTGTATACGAGGTAATGTAGACCTGACCCTCATGGTCAATGGAATGAGGGATGTACCTGCTGTATACAAGGTAATGTAGACCTGACCCTCATGGTCAATGGGATGGTGGTGTACCAGCTGTATACGAGGTAATGTAGACCTGACCCTCATGGTCAATGGGATGAGGGATGTACCTGCTGTATACAAGGTAATGTAGACCTGACCCTCATGGTCAATGGGATGAGGGATGTACCTGCTGTATACAAGGTAATGTAGACCTGACCCTCATGGTCAATAGGATGAGGGATGTACCTGCTGTATACAAGGTATTGTAGACCTGGCCCTCATGGTCAATTGAATGAGGGATGTACCTGCTGTATACGAGGTAATGTAGACCTGACCCTCATGGTCAATGGGATGAGGGATGTACCTGCTGTATACAAGGTAATGTAGACCTGACCCTCATGGTCAATGGGATGAGGGATGTACCTGCTGTATACAAGGTAATGTAGACCTGACCCTCATGGTCAATGGAATGAGGGATGTACCTGCTGTATACAAGGTAATGTAGACCTGACCCTCATGGTCAATGGGATGGTGGTGTACCAGCTGTATACAAGGTAATTTAGACCTGACCCTCATTGTCAATGGGATGAGGGATGTACCTGCTGTATACAAGGTAATGTAGACCTGACCCTCATGGTCAATGGGATGAGGGATGTACCAGCTGTATACAAGGTAATGTAGACCTGACCCTCATTGTCAATGGGATGAGGGATGTACCAGCTGTATAAAAGGTAATGTAGACCTGACCCTCATTGTCAATGGGATGAGGGATGTACCAGCTGTATACAAGGTAATGTAGACCTGACTCTCATGGTCAATGGAATGAGGGATGTACCTGCTGTATACAAGGTAATGTAGACCTGACCCTCATTGTCAATGGGATGAGGGATGTACCTGCTGTATACAAGGTATTGTAGACCTGGCCCTCATGGTCAATTGAATGAGGGATGTACCTGCTGTATACGAGGTAATGTAGACCTGACCCTCATGGTCAATGGGATGAGGGATGTACCAGCTGTATACAAGGTAATGTAGACCTGACCCTCATGGTCAATGGGATGAGGGATGTACCTGCTGTATACAAGGTAATGTAGACCTGACCCTCATGACCCTCATGGTCAATGGGATGAGGGATGTACCAGCTGTATACAAGGTAATGTAGACCTGACCCTCATGGTCAATGGGATGAGGGATGTACCTGCTGTATACAAGGTAATGTAGACCTGACCCTCATGGTCAATGGAATGAGGGATGTACCTGCTGTATACAAGGTAATGTAGACCTGACCCTCATGGTCAATGGGATGAGGGATGTACCTGCTGTATACAAGGTAATGTAGACCTGACCCTCATGGTCAATGGGATGAGGGATGTACCAGCTGTATACAAGGTAATGTAGACCAGACCCTCATTGTCAATGGGATGAGGGATGTACCTGCTGTATACAAGGTAATGTAGACCTGACCCTCATGGTCAATGGGATGAGGGATGTACCTGCTGTATACAAGGTAATGTAGACCTGACCCTCATTGTCAATGGGATGAGGGATGTACCAGCTGTATAAAAGGTAATGTAGACCTGGCCCTTATGGTCAATGGGATGAGGGATGTACCAGCTGTATACAAGGTAATGTAGACCTGACTCTCATGGTCAATGGAATGAGGGATGTACCTGCTGTATACAAGGTAATGTAGACCTGACCCTCATTGTCAATGGGATGAGGGATACGGCGGCTGTATGCAAGGTAATCTTTGCTTGACTCTAATTGTCTTTTGAATGAGCGATTCTGCGGCTGTAAACGAAAACCATTAGATCTCTAACAAACGAAACTGAGAAATCATTGGTTGTTATAGATGTTTGTTATCATAGGTTGTTATCATAGTTTTTGGTTTTTTTTTTTTTATAGATTTTTGTTTTTAATAGTTGTTATCATAACTGTTATTGACGGTTGTTATTGATGTTTTTTATCATGAGTTGTTATATCATTGATCGTTATCATTGGTTGTTATAAATGATTGTTATTATTGGTTTCAATCATTGGTTATTACCATCGGTTGTTATCACTGAATGTTATTGTTAGTCATTGGCAATTTTCATTGGTTGTTATAGATGGTTGATATCATTGGTTGTTATAGATCTTGTTAGTTGTAATGAAAAGTTGTTATTGTTAGTCAATATTGTAGTTATTTTCATTGATTGTTTAATTGGTTGTTATCGATGGTTATAATTGGATTTTATCAATGATTGTTATAACTGGTTATAGATTGTTGTAATCATCAGTTGTACTCTCTGTTGTAAGGTTCCGGTCAGTCAATTTAGACACTGGTTGTTATAGATTGTTGTAATCATCAGTGGTTCTTTCTGCTTTAAGGTTCTGGTCAGTCTATTCAGACACTGGGTGTTGGAGACGTTTATTATGTTCCTGTTGGTTGTTATTGTTGGTTGATATAGATTGTTGTAATCATCAGTTGTACTCTCTGCTTTAAGGTTCTGGTCAGTATATTCAGACACTGGGTGTTGAAGACGTTAATTATGTTCCTGTTGGTTGTTATTGTTGGTTGTTATAGATTGTTGTAATCATCAGTTGTACTCTCTGCTTTAAGGTTCTGGTCAGTATATTCAGACACTGGGTGTTGAAGACGTTAATTATGTTCCTGTTGGTTGTTATTGTTGGTTGTTATAGATTGTTGTAATCATCAGTTGTACTCTCTGCTTTAAGGTTCTGGTCAGTCTATTCAGACACTGGGTGTTGAAGACGTTAATTATGTTCCTGTTGGTTGTTAATGTTGGTTGTTATAGATTGTTGTAATCATCAGTTGTTCTCTCTGCTTTAAGGTTCTGGTCAGTCTATTCAGACACTGGGTGTTGGAGACGTTTATTATGTTCCTGTTGGTTGTTATTGTTGGTTGATATAGATTGTTGTAATCATCAGTTGTACTCTCTGCTTTAAGGTTCCGGTCAGTCTATTCAGACACTGGGTGTTGAAGACGTTAATTATGTTCCTGTTGGTTGTTAATGTTGGTTGTTATAGATTGTTGTAATCATCAGTTGTTCTCTCTGCTTTAAGGTTCTGGTCAGTCTATTCAGACACTGGGTGTTGGAGACGTTTATTATGTTCCTGTTGGTTGTTAATGTTGGTTGTTATAGATTGTTGTAATCATCAGTTGTACTCTCTGCTTTAAGGTTCTGGTCAGTCTATTCAGACACTGGGTGTTGGAGACGTTTATTATGTTCCTGTTGGTTGTTAATGTTGGTTGTTATAGATTGTTGTAATCATCAGTTGTTCTCTCTGCTTTAAGGTTCTGGTCAGTCTATTCAGACACTGGGTGTTGGAGACGTTTATTATGTTCCTGTTGGTTGTTAATGTTGGTTGTTATAGATTGTTGTAATCATCAGTTGTTCTCTCTGTTTTAAGGTTCCGGTCAGTCTATTCAGACACTGGTTGTTGAAGACGTTAATTATGTTCCTGTTGGTTGTTAATGTTGGTTGTTATAGATTGTTGTAATCATCAGTTGTTCTCTCTGCTTTATGGTTCCGGTCAGTCTATTCAGACACTGGTTGTTGAAGACGTTAATTATGTTCCTGTTGGTTGTTAATGTTGGTTGTTATAGATTGTTGTAATCATCAGTTGTTCTCTCTGCTTTAAGGTTCTGGTCAGTCTATTCAGACACTGGGTGTTGAAGACGTTAATTATGTTCCTGTTGGTTGTTAATGTTGGTTGTTATAGATTGTTGTAATCATCAGTTGTATCCTCTGCTTTAAGGTTCCGGTCAGTATATTCAGACACTGGGTGTTGAAGACGTTAATTATGTTCCTGTTGGTTGTTAATGTTGGTTGTTATAGATTGTTGTAATCATCAGTTGTTCTCTCTGCTTTAAGGTTCTGGTCAGTCTATTCAGACACTGGGTGTTGAAGACGTTAATTATGTTCCTGTTGGTTGTTAATGTTGGTTGTTATAGATTGTTGTAATCATCAGTTGTATCCTCTGCTTTAAGGTTCCGGTCAGTCTATTCAGACACTGGTTGTTGAAGACGTTAATTATGTTCCTGTTGGTTGTTAATGTTGGTTGTTATAGATTGTTGTAATCATCAGTTGTACTCTCTGCTTTAAGGTTCTGGTCAGTCTATTCAGACACTGGTTGTTGAAGACGTTAATTATGTTCCTGTTGGTTGTTAATGTTGGTTGTTATAGATTGTTGTAATCATCAGTTGTACTCTCTGCTTTAAGGTTCCGGTCAGTCTATTCAGACACTGGTTGTTGAAGACGTTAATTATGTTCCTGTTGGTTGTTATAAAGCACCGGGAGGTAACATCGGATTTCTAGATTTCGTGGACATGCGCGGTAATATCGACTGGTTGGATATGGAGGCGACCATCCGGAAATGTGCTACCGAAACAAAAACCAGAGGATTCTCTTACTTTGGGATTGAGTTCTATGCAGAATGTTACATGAGAAACACCACTTTAGAGTTGTCCTATCAACAGGTGACCGCGGGCAGTTGTGAGACGGATTGTGTTTGGGGGGTAGGGAGAGACAATGTTCTATATTTCTATCAAATTGTATGAACAACACAAAATAGTTTATTGTAAATACTGCCATTGATTGTAAATTGGCGATCATTGTCTGATGATTTCTAAAGAGTAACATGATTTGTACAACAGTCACTGTCTAATTTTCTCATTGGTTCTTTCTAAATAAAATTTGTCAGTTATTATAATACATATATTTTAGGGAAGTGATCGAGCTTGAGCGAGTACATGAACAGTTTTTTAGAGATTCAAACAAGGTCTAAACCAAAAGGTATTGCAGAATAAGATTTTTAAAATTCTTTTTGAATTTTCCTGAGATTTTTAAAATTCATTTTGAATTTTCCTGAGGTAATATGAGTAAAATTATTCAAAATGAAGTTCACTTTTGCGAATAGTTTTGCAATACCTCTAGTTACTATTTGGAGCAGTTTTGAGCGTAAAATTATTCTAATTGTAGATGACGAAATTTTACGTGTTCTTACTATGGTTAGAAGTTTAATGTAACAGTGCAAATTGAAGCATTGTTTAATTCCTTTTAAAACTAAATCACTGTTGTCAGTATTACGCCACAGCAAAATAGCACTGAATGACAAAGAATTTGTTACAAAAGAAATAGAAAATTGGTATTAAAAAAGGAAAGTAAAAGATTTGTAATATTCCTTAAGTTTTCAAACCACTGACAGTAGCAAAGCCAGAAACGGTCATCTACGATTAGTTCTAAACTGTAGGCATGTATATCTACAGTGACATCAATTTAAGTACAGGTAAGTACAGGTAAGAATATGCTTCGATAGCTAAGAAAATGTTTGAAATGCAAGATTTATATTTTTCACGTTTGATCTTAAATCTGCTTATCATATCGAAAATTTCAAAGAACATTGAGCTTTTCTGGGCTTTTCATGGAAATTTTAAAGGAAAATTCATTAAAATGGTTCTCATGTTTTGCGCTTTGGTATATGTATTACAGACAACATATTAGCTTAAGTTCTCAGGGAGCCTGTCCAGTTGAGATCAAAAGGTTTATGAATAATTACCTTTTGGTATGATGGTATTCTGGTTGATTATTGTTAAGATAAAGTGCAAAATCTTTTAGAAATCATATTAAGCAACGTTTTGATTAGCTAGGATTTTTTGTTCTCTGATGATAATATGTCGAAAGTTTTCCTACTCAGCGCTTGGCTTATTGTGGATTAGGAAGAAGGGAAAAAATTCTATCAAAAAACACAGGGTCGAGCTTGTTAAACAATGTTTAAAGATAGATTTGAAGGTTATCAAAATAATTATTTTCTTTCATTATAAAGAATTGGCACATAATTGTGGTTCTTTTTTTCCCAATGAAATCAGCAATCGGAAATTCTGTCATAATTAAAACAAGCTATTTGATCGATTGCTTAAGGAGGAGAGTGATTTGAAACTCAAAGGTTTAAATTTTAAAATTTTTTTTTTTTAAATTGAATTTTGGCGGGCAAACTTTTAGTCTTTAAAACAAATTTTACATTTACCAATATGCTTCCTAAAATGAGCCTATAAAATAGCAAAAACGTTCATTTTTAATGATATCACAATGATCACCATACGCGCTCATTGTTTGCATTATCCACCCCCCTCCCAAAAAAAACCAAACAAACAAAAAAAAACCCACCGAGGACAAGAGAAAAGGAAGCATGTTTGGTAGTTACACACAAAACGAAAGTCGGCAAAGTCCAAATTGCCAAAAAGGGAAGTTTTAACATTAAAAAAAAATATATTTTAATAAAAGTTTCTGAGATGGGAATCATCAACTGTGCCTTATTTATATCATTCAGAGCTTTGTAAAAAGATGAAATAAAATATTTAAATTTCAAATGTAATATTTAATATTTTTTCTCTTTACTATACATAAGTTAACGACCAAAAGTAGTATTTATAAGTGTATTTTGGGCTGACCACCGGCCTTTTTTGACTTAAAATGTTATTAGTTTCCCCTTCTGAGCTTGACGGTCTTTGTCTCAACATCAAAATAAATGATAGCAAAGGCAATGCGCGCTTTGAATTTGACGTGCGCTTTGAGAGAAAAATGGACGACATGTGTATGAAAATATAATCGTTGGATTGAAGTCGGTGAAAAGGATAAGCAGGCAACCTTAATGTAAGAATTTGCTGTTTTTCATAAACCCATTAACTTTATCAATTGTTCAATGAGACGCAGCAGAAAAAACAAGAAAAATTTTTAGCATCAAAGGTAACAACCAAATACAAAACTTTATTTTCTCAAACAAACAGAATAAAGACAGAATAAAGAATCGCTATGAATGCGTAATGAAAGTATTAGATTTTTTAACTTAAAGAACCCTAGACAATATGAGTTTAAACCCTAGACAATAGGAGTTTAAACCCTAGACAATAGGAGTTTAAACCCTAGACAATATGAGTTTAAATCCTAGACAATAGGAGTTATAAACCCTAGTCAATATGAGTTTAAACCCTAGACAATAGGAGTTATAAACCCTAGTCAATATGAGTTTTCGGCTCGAACACTCACTCAGTAATTTCAAATAAATATATGTAATTAATGTTCAGGATTTCTTTGCACAGATTTTCAGACTAACGTTCTTTGGACCATAGAAACGAACTTGAAAAGAATGTTGATTGCAACTGGAGACTCTGCATTAGTTCTATCATACTTCATTAATTTTGCGTAGAAATAATCAAATTTAAATCTTCTTATGATTATTTATTCATAAAATTTTAAGCAGCCTGCGGTGGGTAAATCATTTGTATTATTTGACTAACAATATAACACAAAATAACCAATTACAAAAATTAATTGGGTATAAAAACAATGATCTCCAATAAAACAAAAAAACTTGTTGTTGACAACACATTTTTAATTCCTTACTTTTAAAAGTATTGTTGTTAACGTGGAACAAGTATTTACGCTACATATGCTATTTCTTTCAAACAAACTGAAAGACGAATACATAATTAATTTAGCAAGTAAAACAGTTGACAAAAGTCAGGAGATGCTTATCGTAATTCTTAAAACAAGACTAGCGATTTGTCTAAGCTTAAACTTTGCAACACATGCAATCTGGTTTGTTCTTTAAAATGTTAAAAATCCTGCTGCTGTACTCATCAAGAAATTCAGGGTTTGACAAAAAAGCCACAAAATCTTCCCGGAAATCATTCAGTGTTAATGGTGAAGGGAAATATTTAATAAGCATCTCTCTGCTGTGTCGCTCATCAATATTCGCCAACACTGCCCAAAATTTGACAAAATCTTCCTCGCTGAAAATCATCTTTAACTTAAGGAAATCTTCTGTTGTGAAAAAGTTAAACCATTTCTTGATTTTTGGTCTGACAACTTTGGCGCGTTCTGCAGGCGAATCTTGAGTCATTATCCCCTCCATGTAACTTACTAACTGGTGGACGGATATATCTTTCCCGGGTCCACACTTAAATACATGCTCACTCCACCACTTCTCCTGTTGTGAATCGGATAAAGCTGTTTTTCTTGCACTAAAAAGTTTACGTAGTCCTTCTAACTTTTCATTTGTTTTCTTCATGTCATCTTGGCTAATGACGCCATCCTGGTCTGCATCCAAAAGTTTAACCCAACAACGCAGTTTACGTCGTATAAACCATTTCTCTGTGCGAAATTTTAAATAAAGCATGATCAATGTTTAATATAATATCATGATGGCATTTTATTCCCAATAACTTTGGAGAACTTTTTATAATGATATTAAGGTCTGTATTTTTTATTTTGTGATTCTTTACAGAATTTTTGATGCAATGATATGAAAACCGTATTAGTCGTCTAGAACTCTAGCCTTTTTTGAAGTATAGATTGATTTAACATTTTACCATCACCACAACACACACGATGTAATATAGCGTGTCACAGACGGGTAACACTATTTAAATCAATCATTTACCTTAGTTACCATATAACCGTGAAACAATAATCAGCTTGGTCATCCGATGGTCATTTGAAATATCGTCCGATTATCATTTGGAATGGTCGAGACAAATCATATTATGTTTGGATTATCAAAATTTCAGAAGCTTTACATGAACAAACCGGAAGCTGTTAAGTACACTTGAAGGATTTAAAACACCAGTCTCCAAGCTATGTGCCATGTGCCACGAAAGTCTCTCTCTCTCTCTCTCTCTCTCTCTCTCTCTCTCTCTCTCTCTCTCTCTCTCATGCGTGTTGACTAACAATCAATAGACTATTAACCTATTCAGCGGTTGATATTTAGCAATTGATATACTAGTAGTTAAAGTTGAACGAGAATGGAATGAGCATGATGTTTTTCTAAAACAGTTAGATCTTAGGATCAGAAATGTATAGGCACTGGATTCAATTGGAGAATAGACGTACTCGTTATGCAGGTTTGACCTAAATATCTATCCACATTCATACGAGTATTTTAAAGCAGTTTATAAAAAGGCAAACTTAGTTTATAAAGTAAAACACGGTTATAGCGAACACGCTTATAGTGAATTGACGCTTACAGCGAAGTGGTTTTCATTCTCCATGACTTAATTACATGTTGATATAACGAATTACGCTTATAACGAAGGAAAATCTCCGTTTCTGGCGCTTCGTTACGAGCGTGTTTTACTGTAATTGTTTAAATCGATAATCTTTTAAGTTCGTTGTAATAATTTAGTTTTCTCTAATTTTTTGAATAAAACTTGGTCATTTGACGATATTATGATAGTAAATTCAACAACATTAAAACGTACTGTCACAGCGGATAAATATTTTATTTACGGTAGTCTTACTGTGACCCAGGCAACGTTATAATTTATTGCCTTCGTATTTTTTCACCAACTGAAATTAAATTATTATTCAAAAGAAATACTTGCTTTGTAAATGCATCATAAAGGTGACGTAGGAAATGACATAGGCAGCGTACGGCATAAAGACAGCCAGCTGGCCTATCTTGGCATAGTAGTAGAAATTGTAGAACTCTGAGATACAATTTAATTTGGTAATATTTGCATTTGATGGAATGATTTTTGTTGCTCCTGAAAAATACCAAACATTTAGGGATTAATTGGAGAGAGAGAGAGAGAGAGAGAGAGAGAGAGAGAGAGAGAGAGAGAGAGAGAGAGAGAGAGAGAGAGAGAGAGAGAGTAAATGTTTAGTATGACTATAATATTGCATTACGAAGTCAGATATTTTTGTCACTTCTATTGAAATGACTTAATCATCAGCATCCATACAACATTAAGACATCAACAAATAATGAATAACATTTTGTTGTGCAACATGAACAGTCCTACCTGCAACGCAGAGTGCAAAGTTAACAATGTAGATCCCACAGTAAAGTACAACAATGCGACCATCCCATAGCTTTGCTATCTGTAAGTCGGCCGTGGTTATTCGTTGAGTTCGACGAAGATGCACTAGTGACCTTAACCTTATTAGAAGGACGATGAGAATGGTTGCACACAGAAAGCCCCCTTCCGCCCGAATGAACACGGTCAAATCTTCCTCATGCCAGACTTTTCCTTTGCTGTCCAACTCCTGGCTGACGCATTGGCCACTGTATTTTAACCCTTAAATAAAACAAATGCACGTTAAATTATAAAATACGACGCTTATAATGATTATAAACATCAATGTATGTGATCTTGACGCAGTAAAATAAAAAGCTACTCACCAAACACAATGTAAAGTATAGAAAAGACCAAAACCTGAAGCCAAATAATCTGCTGGCAAACTGTAAAATAAAATATACAAAAATGCTTCTAAAAACAATAGTTAAATCTAAATTAAGTACCGAAAATAGCAAAAATCTAGCTTGACAAATGTATTATCACCACAAAATGAAACAACCGAAACACAATCCACGGTCCACTGACCCCAGTACATCGGAGTATTAGAAGTTGATATATTTCAGACTTACTTGACATTTCAAAACATTCGTGAAGTTTCTCCCACAAGTTCCTGTCATCTTGTTTAGATGAATAACGAGTTTTTGGGGATGAACTAGGGATGGGGGTCCAAGGTTTGGAGAAGATGTCACCATATGCCGGAGGAAGGTCTTAAACCCAAAAATAAACGCCTTGCAGATTTTCCATTCTTATTTTGCTTATGTGTGTGTTTCAATCAATTAGTTGTGAGAAAAAAAATATAAATTTGTAAAAAATAATATTTGTCGGATTGACTCATCTGTTAATTACACGCTTATAAACTTATCCCATCTTTATACGTTAGAGCTTGAAATCTTTAGTGCATACGTCACACATGTTTTTAAATTCTATATTATGTTTTCGATTCTTTAATAAAAATCTGAAGTGTTGATGTAAACGTATAATTTTAGATACATTCTAGTACGTATTTACTACCGGTTTCAATTTGATCGACACAAAATAACCATTAATACTCCGTATCTCCTTACAATGATATTTGATTTTTTTGATTTGCTTTATAAACCTATATACAGAAAAATACCAATCTAAATGTAAGAAAACAATTGACTGTACTTTGGTCCTGTACGTCAGAGGATACCCCGCCTTCTCCAGCGCTAGAACTGGCGAGGTCTGCTTTAGATGATTTAGGAGAGCGATTCTTTTCCATAATTCCCTTGCCAACAATTTATATCCAATGCTGATTCCTCTGATAGAGGGGGAGGAAACAGAAACACGACCCGACAGAGACGTCTGAGATTCAACAGGTGCAAGACGACAAGTGGTGTTAACAATGTTGTGACATTCCGTCCGTTGTTCACTTCCGGTCAGATGAGTTCACCAATACGTACACATCCTGAGTGACACTACATTACATAACAATAACTGCAAGATATAGGACACTGTTGTATTCCGCAAACACATTGCTTCAGATGGTGTTTCGTAATTTCATCGCTCGTCGATGTTGTTTTTCGCGGCGAAAACAATTGCTCTCTGAAAGACCCCTGCCATATCATTTTTTTATTTTTCATTCCAGTTAAAACTTTTAATGGAATATTCAAACAAAAATCCTACCATTTCTTGTCAGAAAAATGTCCCTTATTAAAGTTATTATTAAAGTTATTCCGATAAGGTATGCATGAAACATACACAAATAAAATTAAGAAGAGGCCCATGGGGCCACATCGCTCACCTGAGCAACAATGGGCGTTTAAAAGATATTGTGCCGTATGGTCCCTCGGTAGAATAACAAAAAATAAATATTGTAAAGTATTCGAATTTTACACTTATTTTTGCATACACGTAATCTTTGACATTGTACCTTCATGAAATACTATGTTTTACCAGAATAAGAAAATCCTACGCAAGATTTAAAACTAAACATTTGGTAGGGGTACACTGTTAAGTTCTTAACTTCCAATTCCCTATATTTTCGTTCTGCCCCCCCCCCCCCCCACACACACTTTGTAAAGCGATCAAAATATATGAGAGCATATAGGTACATTTTTTTCATCAACTACTTACTAGTTATTGTATTTAAAAAAAATTCTCCATTATAATTAAATGACTGTTATTTACGTACAAACCAGGATAATTTTCCGCTGTGATATTTTCTTGGGAATAGCGATAATTACTTTATCCCCGCATCAGAAATGTTTTAGAACTATGGAAACTGTAGTATATAGCTTCAATTTCACTCCTCATTTCCTTATTTTCATATCAATTTTTTACATACTCCCAAAAAAGTGGGGGGGGGGGGGGGGGCAACTCCATGTGATAATTCAATTTTTATATGTAAATTTTAAAAAATTGGTTGCTGCGAGAAAAACAAAACCTATTGCATTAATCTACCATTACGCAAAAGATAATGCCGAATCACCGATAGAATAAATTGTATTTCAGTACTTTTTTGATACATCAGATTTTGCTTAATTTGCGCAGGTAAACAGTTAACTGATTGATTTACCGAAGTCTCTGTTTGATACGTAAAAATCACGAAATACAGACGATAGTTCCCAGGTTACAAAGCATAAATAATGAAAACGAAACGAAAATCAGAACAAGCTAACACCAACGTCATGTGTAAATACTGTCAACGCATTGAAATATTTAGCCTCAATTTACTTCACAAAATCGGCACCAATTTATTTTGCATGTTTCAAAAATTTCCCTTCATACGCGAACTATTGCACAACAAGCAATTTCATCATAGTCAGATCGACCCTTTTTCGTATAATGTCATGGCTGCTCTAAACAAAGAACCTCGTTTTAGAAGTATGGAATACGAGTCTTGGTAAAATGGGTATGCAAACCCGGGCCGTGGCAAAATAAAAGACGGGGCAGATCGGCAATCGTCATTTCCAAATATTTACATTCAACATATATTTTGCATGTAAAGCTACTGCAGGCCCCGGGGCCATAAAAGTTAGACGAGCTCACTTTTGATCTCAGTCTCACTTTTACAAAAGGAATATATAGTGGAAAAGTGAGACTGAGATCAAAAGTGAGCTCGTCTAAGTTTTATGGCCCCCGGGCCAGATATAGCACAATAACACAGACAGGGTACTAATAGGTTAAATCACGAGTTTTAGTTGTGACGTCACAAACGTTTAACGCTGATAAATACAACGTCACAAGCGAAAATCAAAGATCACGCTTGTGGCTGTTACTGTGGCTCTTCCATTAATTTGAACTTACCCATAGGATAATACAGTAATTTTGAAGTATAATTCGCATTTGCGTACAAGACAAGAAGGTAAAAAAAAAAATGTAAATATAAGCATTAAATCCTTATTTTTTGAAAGATATAGTCTCATAACTGCACCGGTGTGTGCAAACAAATTTTCATAACGCGCTAACGCGTGTTATTCAATTTGTATGCACACACCGTTGCAGTTATGAGACTATATCTTTCAAAAAATAAGGATTCAATACTTAAATACGCATTGTTTTGCAGCAATATTTACAGCAAATACAAATATACTGGTCCATCAAATATCCTGAAATTTTAATGAGATTGGCAGATTAATAACTGCCAATCTTTTGTTTTGCCCAGGCCAAGTCTTGCCTATCCATTTTACCGGATGCCGAACCCGAAGCTATTAAACTGATTGAAACACGCCTATTCTTTAATATTGTTTTCGTAATAACTCAGATTTGAAACAGAATTAGCGCTTAATTTTTGCAATTTACATTTTCCTTCCCATAAGGATAATTTATGCTAAACTACGTTGAATTGGACTCTTGAGAAGAAGATTTTTAAAAATGCACCCCCCTTTTCTACAGTTTCAAGGTTTTTTCCGCTTTGAATACAGATCGGACTTTTATTTCTGCAATTTATATTCGCCCTCCCATAAGGATGCTTTGTGGCAAATTTGGTTGAAATTGGATAAACGGTTTTAGAGAAGAAGTTCAAAATGTAAAAAGTTTACAGACGGACGGACAGACGGACGACGGACAAAAGGTGATCAGAAAAGCTCACTTGAGCTTTCAGCTCAGGTGAGCTAAAAAAGTAGAATACTTTGTCAACCGACATTTTGTGAGTGACGTCAATATGTAATATCGCAATCTCTTTCAGAAGGTAACACGATTTAAAAGAAAGTCATGTCTGAGTTTTGCTTATGCGCACATTTACAGCAACCCCCAATATTTCTAACGAAACGGGGTCTAATTATTTTTCCTCTACACATGTTGATAAAATTTCTTGATTGTTGTTGTTCATTAAGGTCTATGGGTCTCTTTACTTTGTGAATATTGCTTCCCCATAAAAATTGGTAAATTTCCTTATTTAAAATCTTTGTTAAATCAGAGTCTGGGTTAGGTAAAGAGAGCACCAGATGATTTAATTTGGGCAGAATCAATGTTTTTATTACTGAGATTTTACCAATTGGGGTTAGTTTTCTTAATTTCCATTGGTTTAAAATCCTTTTAATATCTGACAGTTTAGGCTCATAATTAAGGCTAGATATCTCATCTAGAGTTACAGAAAATGTTATTCCTAATAAATCAAAGGTTGAGTTGTTCCAATTTAGTTTCCATCTTGTATGGTGAAATGCATCTCTTGAAAATTTCTTACTCCCAATCCAAACCATTTTAGTTTTTGTGTAATTAATTTTTAGTCCTGAAAGATCTGCAAAATAATCTAAAACTCTTAAAATACCATCCATAGACTGAGGCGAACCATCAAAAATAAGAGAGGTGTCATCAGCATATTGAGAAAGCTTATATTCTATTCCATCTATAACAATTCCTCTAATATCCCTATTATTTCTAATTAAAATCCCTAAGATCTCCGCGCATAATAAAAAAGATATGGAGAAATGGGGTCACCTTGTCTACAGCCCCTTTGAAGATAAATATAGTCAGAAGTGAATCCATTTTGCAAAACACATGATTTGGCGCCATTGTAAAAGGTCTTTATCCATTTTTTTATAGATGGTCCAAATTTAAAAAAATCCAGTGTTTCAAAAATAAATTTCCAAGATATAGTATCAAATGCTTTTTCGAAGTCAATAAGCATTAATAAACCTGGTATTCTATGTAGTTCAGTATAATTCATTAAATCATGTATGAGTCTTATATTTTCTCCAATAAACCTTCCTTTGATAAAACCAGTTTGGTCTTTCTAATAGTGACTTAATCCTATTAGCAATGCATCCTGATGCTATTTTGTAAACAACATTTAGAAGACTTATTGGGTGCCATTTTTTTAGGAACTGTTTTTGTTTTTCAGCTTTCGGCAAGCAAGTTATGATTCCTAACTTATTTGGTTCTGTAAAATGCAGTAATTCGTTTGAGTTATTAATTGCTCTCGTAATAAAAGATCCAATATTATTCCAAAAAAAATTGAAAAATTCACTAGTGTATCCGTCAGGTCCTGGACTTATATCATTTTTCATGTTTTTTAAAAAATTGAAAACTTCTGTGTTTGTAATAGGACCTTCGATATTTTCTGATTCCTCTTGATTTAGTTGAGGTATATTAAAGTCTTTCAGTTTTTCATGTATATTTTTTGTTTCTATTATGTCCTTTCTTGAATAAATTTGTAAAGAGTTATATGCATAATATATAGACCTACATTATGTTCTTTCTCTTTAAGACACAAGCTATTACATTGTGAGATATGTGTACTTGTATCCTTTGTATCTATTTCTGCTGTCTTTGTCTTTGTCAAATAAATCTTTAAAAAAAAAAAGTTCTATTGGTCTCGTGGGTTTTTGGAAAAATACCCCCCCCCCCCAAAAAAAAAGAGGAAAAGCGTGTGAGCAACCGCTAACTCGTTTTTTCACAATGTCGCTATTTAACCATACCTGTCTTTATTTGGAAGCATTAAGTTTTTTAACACAATCTATAATTCATCTATTACATAATGACAGATTTCACATGTTAAAAAAATCATTATGTTACACGTTAATATATCATAATATTTTTTGCGCATGTGATTCATAACGATGTCACCTCTCAATTATAAGATCATCCAAAATGTTACCTTTTATTTGCTGCTATATTACTACTTACTAGCGACTTTTGATCAACCGATGAAAATGATCATTAAGATTTTAAAATAGCTTTCTTTATTTTCAGGTATTCATACAAACATGTAATGGTCAAATATTGTGCTACAATAAACATACACAGTTTGGAAATGAAAATGTTGAAAACCATCTCAAAAAAGATCATATTTTATAATGCATATTATAGTAATAACTAATAATCAATTAGTTCATCATTTAAATTTTTAAAATTGTTATCAGTACAACACAACAAATCTCATTTACATTTGAAATGATAGAATCACCAAACATGTGATTGCACAAAACTACAGAACACTCAACAATACACTGTAAATACATTCATTTCCGAAACAATATAAAATGTATGTTACAATATAAGTCCCATATCATTACAGACTTTACAAACTGATCAACACATGTTGGGTCAAATGTTTAAAACATGAATTAAAATTCTTTGCAAAAAAGTATTTGTGATTTTTAAAAAACAAATTGTTCAGTATAAACACCGAAATATCTTTATCCACATACATTTACAAATATTCAACAATTTTACAATTGTGGATATTACAGAAAACTGGATATAACATGAACTGGTTATGGAATTTATGAACATATTAAGATATTTTTATCCATATGTTTCCATGTGGTTGCCGACTTTAATGACTAATCAACAACAATGGAATCAAAAACAAACAAACAACACATAAATTATTGTTCTTAAGGAACCCCGACACAATAATCTCTGCAATAATTCCAATTTTGAGAATTTTCAAAATTATCAATATCTTTTACATGATATCTTAAACAGAGGTATTTTGTCAAAGTTTGACGAATTATAATTTACAACACGTGCCCTCTGGTCGATGCTTCACTACATTAAACACCCTGTTGCTGTATTCATCAAAGAAATCAGGATGTGACAAAAATGCAACAAAGTCCTCCATGATATCACCCATGGATAATGGTGAGGGGAAATGTTTGATATACATTCTTTTGTAGTGGCTCTCGTCATCGCCCTTATCTAGGATAGTCCAAAATTTCACGAAATCTTCTTCTCCCAAAATCAACTTTTTTTTCATGTATTCTTCAGTCGTGAAGAAGTCAAACCATTTTTTGACAACTGGTCTGATTTTGTTAGCCCTATCATGCGGAGGTCCAGTTCCCAACGTTCCTTCCATGAAAGTGACGTATTCTTCAACGTGAATGTCTTTCCCGGGTCCTCGCTTGAATACATTATCGTCCCACCACTTCTTCTGCTTAGAGGCGGATAAGGCCATTTGTCTTGCACCAACAAGTTTACGAAGCCGTTCCAACTTCTCATTCGTTTTCATCATGTCGTCTTGGCTGATGACGCCATCTTGGTCAGCATCCAGAAGTTTAGCCCAGCGTCGTAGCTTGCGTCTGATAAACCATTGCTCTATTTGAAATAGGTGATAGTTGATCATAGTAGCGATAACATTAGTCTGTGTTTGCATTAAACACGTCCAACTTTTAAATCAAAATGTCATTGAGCTTAGAGTCGGTCTGATTTTTAATTTCTATCAAATTGTTGCAATACTGATATAATAACTATAGTGTCCTTTCTGACATACATTATTTTTCAAATAATATCTAAAGTAGTCATATTGTACATATATATTATTTGAAAAATGGTCAGTGGTCACAAAGAAGATGGGGAATAAGATTGCGCAACTACCCATTTGGTTGAGTCGTGAAATACAATTTCAAATTTAACATTTTTTTTTCAATTAAATATATTTTAGATGTTATGATACAAGTTTACAAAAGGGTTGTTTCTAACTATATTCAATATGAAATATTTAAAAAAACGATAGGAAAAAATAATAAATCCTTAAGTTTTGGTGGTATCGAACCCACAACCTAAAAATCCAAGTTCTATAGAGTTACCTATTGTCTGGTGCTCTAACCACTAAGCCACTTCATTCACAACAAAGTGCGTTGTTTAAATGCTATATGAGGCATTGGCTACGAAATTACGGATTTTAGTATTTTTCTAAAACGTTCAATTGTTGGGCTACAAAATGACATTTTTAAAGTATAGTAGGTCATCTCTCCACATTTTTGCTGATTAAAATTGGTTTGAATACGATTAAACTGCATGTTGATTATGACAAAATTATGTAGTTTAGACCCACTCTATAAAAGAAAAGGCATTGAAGTTATAAAAATGACACTATTTGGAGGTTTTGACACGTATACGCCAGTTTAAATCAACTTATTACAAGTATTTAAAATATTTAAGGCTTACTAACCGATGTTACGTTAAATATAAACTGTTTTTAATTTTTTTTAATCAATCAGATTTAATGGTATTTTAATTTTTCAGTATCTAATCATTTCTCATATGGGCATTTTACACGCCTTATTCATCCATCTTCTCTGGTTAAAAGTTATTTTTTTGTTGTTGCTTTTACTGTTTGCAATTCGTCATCCAAAATTAAAGTAAGCAAGATACAGAGCTCCCAATTCTTTGTTGCGTAAACAAAGCTTATGTGGTGTTTTTGTTCCCATTTTGAATAATAAAAAGAATATTCTGTGTACGTTTAGGCCTAAAATGAATAAAACAAACGTTTGTTACTTATTAGTCATGTTTAAAACGAACCGGTAGATAAAAAAAAAAGCTGTGTTCATGACAAAAAATAAAGAGCTCTATACCTTGCTGTGCACTCGACATCTGACACTCAAATTTTGGTTGACTGATAGAAAAGGCTTACTGAAGCCTTTTGAACACTAAAAAATGGAGAGAAAAAATGGATCAAATCGTTACTATGCCTCTAAGGCAATGCATTAAGTACAATATGTACTAAAAGATATACATCTGGATAAAACATATATGATTTGTATTCAGAATAGATCCAATGAGTATAAACAACAAGTTCTGTACGTTTACTTGAGAAAATTTGAGTGCGAGTCAAGTTAATTAATTAATATTAACCATATCTACTTATAGATAAGGTAATGTTCTTAGGAATCACAGTGATTAGAACATTTTATAAAAGCAGGATACGCAAAAATAAACAACTACATACTTTGAATGGACATCATGAAAACCAGAGAAAATATGATATAGGCGGCGTACGGCATTAACACAACAAGCTCCCCTATCTTGGCATGGTAGTAGAAATCATAAAACTCTGAGTCACAGCGCACTGTTGTGTTGGTTTCTTGCGTGTATAAATTCATGATGTTTGTCGCTCCTGTTAAAGTAAATAAACTAATTGGACTATACATGTACGTGTTAACACTTTGCGGGATACATAAACATTAATTGATCCATATATAACAAGACTTTTAATCATTGAGTATCACCCAGAGGATATTGTGTGATATGATTTGCCCACCTCCTATACATAGCCCGAAATTGGCAATGTATAAACCCATTCCAATGAAAAATAGATAACCGCCACATTTTTTCTGTCCTTCTAAATCAATTTTCAACTTTCGTTGAGTACGGCGATTATCCCTCAGTATGAGCAATCGAACCATTAACACGAATAGAACGGTGGCACAGAGGACGCCTCCTTCAGCCTGCATCAATCCAGTTATGTCATTGTTGTCAATCATTTTCCCTTTTTTGTTGTATTTCTTTACGCTGCAGGATCCACTATATTTTAAACCTATTGATAGAATGGTGTAATCATAACAATAGTTTTTTTTTACATCTTGGGTGGTCAAAACGTACACCAAATCACTAATTTCAGAGCCTTTGATTTTTTTTTAAATGACAAAAATTAAAGTTAAATTCAATTAATAAACTTACCATAAGCAATGTAGGATAAGGAAAAGGCTAATACAAGAAGCCATATAATCTGCTGGAGAACTGAAAAAATATCTTACATATATAATATAGATCATTGATAAAATACACAAATAATCAGGCATGTGTTGTATTTCCATGTAAATATAGCATTATTGGATTGATATAAATAAGAGTTTAAATTTCACGACAACGTATATAAGTGCCATACAATATTAGATCGCACGATCCTAGTCTGTATGCCTATTGGCCTTGTCTGATCATTATTATAACAAAGCTAAAACAAGGCGCTTAAATGGTACATACATTATGAAAATAATCAGAAAAATGTAGCTGATGATACATTATTACAGAGATCGTATTTCATCAAAAGCGGTCTCAAAAGTGTGTAAGATGGCCTTCATAAAATTCAACAATTGATTCTGAGACTTGTTTCAATTTTATCAATGCTAGCGGGTATTTTGACTATCGAATGCAATACGACATCACATCATGCAAACAGCAACATTGGTTGAAAAAAAAATACAAATGAAGATTTAAAATTAAACAGGTTGGTGTTCTATAAAACATACTGGACATCTCAAACCAGTCGTGGAGTTTTTCCCACAGATTCCTGTCATCCCTGTAGTAAGGTTCTCCGCAAGATCTTTCTCGCCTGACAGGTGACACAGTTCTAACGAATATGTCATCGTACGCCGGGGGTGGATCTATCAACGTTAAAAGAATATGAATGCTTTAAACATTGCAATATGAAACTTTGAAATTTAAAGCAGGTAGGATTACTATGATAAGCAAAATATTTAATCAAAATGACATTGTCAAAACATGGGTTTTATTATGAAAGTATTTGACTATGAAATCATTTTAATTGAATATATTCATTGGTGATTCGATGAGAGTTATGTAATTATTTTATAAGATTGTTAAAAATGCCAAAAATTATGGTGTTGTTAATTTTGCCGACTTTCTCATTATTTTTTATTATTAAATATAAATAGTACTAACTGTGTTCCTGAACGATGTCCGCAGTCACTACTCCATCCCCATAAACATCATTTGGATGTCCGCCATTATTGCTGCATGAAGGCGAGTACTCCGGAGGAGGGCCTTCCTTCTCCATGTCATTAAATGAATTCCTAGGTATATCATTCACTGACATTACCTGTAGTTCAAGATTAAAGCCAATTTTACCTAACCAGTCTTGTGGTTGAAATCCTCCAGGTAGAGCGGATCGCGTTTATTTGAGGTTGCAAAATTCTACCCGGTGGAGAATCTTGTATCGATTTCTGATTTTTTCCGCGAAGCCTGGCCGAGTATAAACGTACATGTACATTGTATTCCATACCCAGTGTCGTCATAGTGGCTATAAATAGACAAGTACACAGAAGACACGCAAGGAAACGATGTTTTTAAATGTAAACAGTTTGAAGTAGTTTGATCTCAATTAGATTTAAAGCCAATACCCAGTGTCGTCATAATGGCAATATATACAAGTAGATACACGATGCATGCGACGATACGAGGTTTGTTATACAGGTTTGTTCTGAATAAGATTTGAAGTCAATTGCTTGTCCAGATAATAACTTTGTAAACACTTTAATATTGATTGATCAATATTAAATGACATACAATTTCTATGGGGATCAAGTAGTGCATTCATAATTTAAAAAAAATGGATATAAGGTTATTTAATATTTGATGGGAGAAAGATCGATAAACGAATCTTACTGATTCAAACATTCAAATATCTTAATTAAATACATCTTACTTTTTTATTATGCAAGCATCTATATAACGCATAAGATTGTTATTTACACTAATGTAAATTGAGACATTTTGCCAATTTATAAGAATAAAATGTCTGCACCAGAGTACCTGCTTACACCTTTGTTTTTTCAACTCGTGTGATAAAACGTCCGTAAATTATAAATTAATTTTACCTGACAAGTAACTATTGTCTAATTAAAAAAAAAAAACTCCTTCATTTACAATAAACCAGCTAAAATCCGCAAAGATGAGAGTTCGGTGGTGGACACGCTTTGGCGGATCCAAGTCAGTGTGAGTTAGCATCAAAATATATCCTTGCAAAAAAATATTTATAAATTTAAAAAAAAAAAATTATCCTTAAAACTTGCTTACCAGCTCAAAACAAAACGAACACCCCCTTTTGCAAAATTAACAGACAACGATGCAAAACAAACGATCACCGATGCAAAACCAACAGTAATCCACGGATATTATCGCTAGATGGCGTGCAAAGAGGTATAAGCATTATTTTGAAATTTACAAATTGAAAAATTGAATTATCGTTGAGTCCCCCACTCCTTAGTTTTTAGGGAGATTTAAGAAATCTTATTGAGTAATCGGCAATTAAATAAAATAATAATTCAATGTAAAAAAGAGGTCGAGAGTAAAGTACTAAATCTCCACAGTCTCAGTCTCAATTTGAAACACACAGATAATTGTATGTTATAGAGATTTGGGAGGGGGCTATTACTCTGCGGTACTTGTGATGAACATTTGGTGTGATAAGAAATTTGAAATTTTACCCTGAAATATAAATATGGCGTTTTCATTGTGAATCTAACTTACCGGGTATTTAAGCATACAAAACTAAAAGAAAATGCCCTTGTAATACGCAATGATGCAACACTACGATACTACAAATGTACTTTCACTCGAAAATTATTTTCTCAGAAAATTATCAACTTATTTTTTGTAATTATGAACTGTTTTTTACACCAATCTGGACCGAATCTCAGTAAATGCTGGCATCATTAAGAACAGCAATGTTAGGATCATAACTTAAAACGTTAAATTGTTATTTAATTATTGTCAAAAAAATGACCAGCGTTCAGTATTCTCAATACTTTGATTCATCGTAGGTATAGCGCTTTGACAAACCATCTGGTTACGTGATAGTAATAGACTTGGTTACGACATAAGCGTTGAGCGTATACACTTGCAACTTTATATCAACGCAAAAATGTATCGTATTATGTTAAACATAGCAAAGAACAAATCATTTTTTATCCAGCATTTGGAAAGCTGGCTTTATTTATATCAGTACACATTTGTTTTAACAGGAAAGCATTGACATACATGTCTGTCCTCAATGTTTCTTAAATAAGAGTTCCACACAAATCCAGCTATATCACAATGTTCTCTAGATCTTTGCTGATTTTGACAGAGTCTGCAGCTGGGCTAAACAAGACTGAATGTTCTTCTTCTCCTGCAATAACAAGCAGACATCATCATCATTGTCATCAATTCATATCATTGCTTATATCCCATCAATTAGCACTGATTAGGACATGGTTTGTTTGAACGATGTGGTTTATGAATTAAAACTGATTTGTATGTCATGATAAAATTAATTTGGTGATGTGATTTGTAAGGTGTCATTTGCAGGGTGTTAGTACATGTTCTAATTTGTACATTGTGGCTTTTTATGTTATGTCTGATCTGTAAGATGTGGTTTGTGAGATAGGACTGATCTATAGGATGCGGTTTGTAGGATGTGGTTTGTAAAAGGATTGATTTATAGCATTGAAAGTGGTTTTTAAGGTAGAATTTGTTGTTATAACTAATTTGTACATAGTGGTTTGTTCAATTAGATTTTAGGATGAGGTTTGTAGGGTTTGGTTTGTAAGATAGGACTGGTCTATAGGAAGTGGTTTGTAGGATGTGGTTTATAGTTTTAGTAAGAACTGAAATGTAGGGTGTGGTTTGTAAGATAGAGACGATCTAACAGATGTGGTTAGTTAGAAATGATTTGTAGGATGTGTTTATTATGGTGTGGTTTGTAAGATAGCACTCTATAGGATGATGCTTGTAGGATGTGGTTTGTAAAATAAAAATGATTTGTAGGATGTGGTTCGTAGGTTTAAACTGATATGTATAATGTGGTCTGATAAAGTTGACATGAAAATATTTGGTTGCAATATTTCTTTTAGAGCTCCAAAACCAAAATGCTTCTGGGGTATTAAAAGCTGTTACGACTGTAACAGCTATTTGCTTTTAAGGCATTACCCATGTATAGACTTCTAAATACATGCACTATATCTTAAAGTAATAAATTGGTAAAAGAAAATATAATAACCTAATCAATAGAATAACATTCTTAAGTATCAAATTCTGCAAAGGGACTGATTAGAAGGATGTGGTATGTAAGTTAGGACTGATTAGAAGGATGTGGTATGTAAGTTAGGACTGATTAGAAGGATGTGGTATGTATGTTAGGACTGATCAGAAGGATGTGGTATGTAAGTTAGGACTGATTAGAAGGATGTAATGTGTAAGTTAGTAAGGATGTGATGTGTAAGTTACTGAAAACGTATTATATTTGGCATGTACAATATCTGGTGGAATTAAGTTTTTGAACAAGTTGGCATAGAGTTGATTTAGCGTATTCCTGAATGTGACTATTCTTATACATATATGCATGGCATTTAGTGATGTACTTGATTTAGCGGAAGCAGTATTCTGCCAAAATTCCACAGAAAAAGCTAAATAGAATACACAGCAAAATGTAATACCTTTACAATATAAAGGAATATTTAGAAGGATGTGATGAGTAAGTTAGGACTGATTAAAAGGATGTAATGTGTAAGTTAGGACTGATTGTGTAAGTTAGGACTGATTAGAAGAATGTAGTTTGTACTCACCAGATCAGGTGTAATGTTCTGTACGACTTGATTTGTGATCCAGTCGATCATGTAATCCTTTTCTAACTCTGCTTTTGTTGCTGCTAAAGCTACCTGGCAATCCTGTAAACAAAGTTTCAGAGGGAAAATAACAAAGATTCAGAGGAAAAAAACAAAGACAAACAGGAAAAATAACAAAAAATTTAGAGGAAAAGAAATAAGGTTTAGAGAAAAAATAACAAAGATTCAGAGGAAAAAAACAAAGACAAACAGGAAAAGTAACAAAAATTTAGAGGAAAAGAAATAAGGTTTAGAGAAAAAATAACAAAGATTCAGAGAAAAGTAACAAAGTTCCAGAGGAAAAATTACAGAAGTACTCAAAGAACAAAGATTCAATGTATATGTTTGAGCCTCAATAAATCTCCTCTTAATATAAGACCATTTTAAATGTCTGTTAATGTATAATTTTGTAAACTGTAAGAACAGTCTCACCAGGCGAGATTTGACTTCAGTAAATGCTTGCTTTAGTCGATCTCTGTAGTTGTTCTCCAGCTGAAGATCAACGTTTTCCTGCCAACAAAAAAAGATGATAATTTACTGAAACAATGCCATACAAACAGACAAAGATAGCAGTGTGCAAAATTAACGGTAGACCGATAGACAAAATCTATAGAAAATATGCCCGGTCTATAGTAACTCGAATATTTGTAGACCAACTTGTCTATAGAACGAACGCAGCCTGTCTTCTAGTCGATTAAACGTTTTACTCAATACCTTTTTAATTACACTGCGATAAGAAGCAGAATGTAATTGCCATGTGCTATTTAAAAGTCAAAAACAATATTCAGAGCATGTCATTTTTTGACAAAATGAAGTATTCACAAGGTGCTAGACCTGGGAGAAAAAACCCAGATAGTCATACACCATTCTAGTTTTCGCATTCGTGAACCCAGACTGCACACCTGGAATTCATGACCGATGTTCAGTTTTCCTTACGTTGTCTTAGATTCTGCGCTTTTGTTTCCTTTTGTATCGTGTTATCTACAGTATTCAAGGGAATAGGATATTTTATATATCTATTTTCCTTTACTTTATCTGAGTTTATTTGATTGGTATTACAAAATAATCATTACAAGGCAATGTCACTGTGTGTGGGTTTAGAGCCGGGCACCCTTCACCATGTCCTATAGTAAGAGTTCCTATTGTGTTGTGAAGTACCAGGTTATTTCACCATGTTCACCCTGAATAAAATTACAATACAAATAAAGAATAATATTTGTTGTTGTTTTTAGTCTATCGGAAATCAGTCAGGTCTAGAGATTTTGGAAATGTTGTAGACCGATTGTCTATAGTACAAAAAAGTTAATTTCGCACACCGAGATAGTTCGAAATTTTTCTGAGAGAGAGATTCAACATGGTCCTTTCTAACTGACTGTATGTGCAATATGTGAAAGTTATAATTCTTTGTTTGTATGTATGGGCACTGACATAAACTTGCTCACCTGAGCAACACTTGCCTTAACTCTGATCAAATTAGCATTACAGTATCAAAATCAGACTATCTTGACAACTAAGTACAGTAGACCTTGCTTAAAATTTTTCAAAAATCTGCCGATTTCTATCCACATATTTTATTGGTACCGTATTTTTCGGGACATATGTCGATGTGGGGCACAGGCCAAACTGCTCATTTTCAGACAAAATTCGGGAAAAATCTTTAGACTGGCCAAATTAGGGAATAAGCCGATTTTGAATCGATGATTACTATAGTGAAAGTATGACCGCTGACTATGGAAGTCATCGTATTAAGTATATACTTTCAGAATATCGATGTAGGAAGTCAAAAGAGTAATTAAAGTTTTTAAATTTGCTTAACATATAAATTTTAAGCAATTTTTAAAATTATATGTGTTTTTTGTCTGATTGGTCTCTTCCGTATTCATCAGTATATCGTTATGTATTGTAATTTTACAAAGAGTAAATTTAACTGCAACACCAACCTCTGTGGTTCTGACTGATAGAACTAAGTATAATATTTTACCAAACCTTTTATATTTTATTAATACCTTATTGCTAAATTTCATTTAATCAAATTATACTTTGAAAGCTACTTGTAAATACGAGGTATGGCGTCCATTAGCTCAACATATGGTTTTCATATTCAAAAAGAGTTATCCCCGTAACCACTATGAATAAGAAAACGAACTACCACACATAAAATGATTAATTTGTTCATTTCCATTAATTAATTAAAAAGTAACTTGCCGTTATGTAGATAAGTTGGAATGTTAAAAACACACTATGTGCCTCCAGCATGTCCAGGCTGTGTTTTAGTCACGGGTTTCACACCTTTGTATATACACATGACACCAGAATACCGTTATTTCATCCAACAGAAATTAATTGTAAAAACACAAGGCATTTGATTTATTCTACACCAAAGACCAGTGATTCCCATGAATGCAGACATGAAGAATTCACAAAAATTCCGTCATATTACATTCTACCTGGTTTCTTTTTCTTTTTTACTACACAATAAATACCTCGTACATTTAATTACTCATGTGGTCATTACAAAAATTATCAACGGGACAACTATCGAACAATAGTTCAAACGGATAAAAAAAAAAAACAACCCTCATAATAAACTGCTACAACAATACAATGAATAAAACAGTGAATTTTATATTTAACTGTTTAATTCTTTTCAACTTTGAGCCTAAGATAAGCCGATCCCGGGGTATAGGCCGGGGCTGAATCTACACTACCTGAGGATGCTTCCATACAAGTTACAGCTTATCTGACCTAATAGTTTTTGAGAAGAAGATTTTTGAAAAATACTAACAAATTTTCAATAATTCTAAATTATCTCCCCTTTAAAGAGGGTGTGGCCCTTCATTTGAACAAATTTATATCACCTTCACCCAGTGATGCTTTGTGCCAAGTTTGGTTGAAATCTGCGCAGTGGTTCTGGAGAAGATGAAATGTGAAAAGTTTACAACAACGACAATGGACAAATTTTTATCAGAAAAGCTCACTTGAGCTTTCAGCTCAGGTGAGA
This sequence comes from Magallana gigas, assembly GCF_902806645.1. Taxonomy (NCBI): domain Eukaryota; kingdom Metazoa; phylum Mollusca; class Bivalvia; order Ostreida; family Ostreidae; genus Magallana; species Magallana gigas. The sequence goes on along the minus strand of NC_047563.1, from coordinate 1,135,118 downwards.
TAGAAATTAATGTTTATATTTAATAACTTCTTATCTAAAATAATAATGATAAGATATGGATATTTTTCACCTTCTATGTCAATTAGAAGAAAAATTACAGATGTGAAACAATATCAACAATAAAACACACATGTACAGTGAAAACTTTTAAATCTACATTACTCTCGTCAATCTGACCTACGTTCTAATTTCTTTCATCAATTAGATTGTTCATTTAATTCTGAACCTTCATTTAGCATTTAATCTCCATTTTATTAGTGTCAGACTAGTTTTACATTGTGTTAAAACAAGAGGCCCAGGGGCCACATCGCTTACCTGAGCAACAATTGCCTTAAGGGCATTGGCAACGAAGTGCTCCGGATTAAAAAAATCCGCACCTGCATTTTCTCTTTTATACAATGAAGTAGAGTTACCCCTCTTGAATTGTTTTCCAACTGGGAGTAAACTCCCGTAATATGAGCTCTTTTTTAATATTATGGTAAAAAAGCAGTGTTTCCGAGGTAAACAAAATATGTCATGTATAAAGATGAAGCGATATTTATATATCGCTCTGCGTCAACAAGCAGGTTACATGGGCCTCAGGAAAGAGAGGAGCGAATTCCTATATGGCAAACATTGTGAGAAAGATTTTAAAAGACATTTACTATTGACAGACGACCGAGGAAAAGGGGGGGGGGGGTCAGACCTACCGCGACATCTTTAAGATATTGACGAGCAAAATAAAAAAAAGAAGTGAACCAAACATTGATTAACTCCGATACTCTTTAACAAAAGACAGTAGACCGAGAGTCTAAATTCATTTATTTTCATACCTATTGTTTTGATACTATAGTACAATACACACATATACATGTATATGCATGAAATATCATATACACATAAACTATTCATAGCTGCTTTATTTTGTGGACAATGAGATTATTTCTAAATTAAACTGACCTCAGTTTTAAGTCAGAATTATCAATGACTCACATTTTAATTATTAATTTGTAAAAGAGACATTTCTGACAATAAATAATGAGTTACTTTTGCTCTCTTAGAGCACGCCTAAAGGCTAACTAGGAATTCAAAAATATTAGAACCTTCTTCTTTCTTGATACCTCAAAGATAAGAACCGGTATAGATAATTGTTAATGATCTTTAATATTTACTGTGTGTGTACGGTGACAAAATCAAGGACAGTAACTCTTGAATAGGAAAGAGCAAATTGAGGTTCACACTTTTCTGAAAATATTCGCCCTATATTTCATTATCAGTAGGATATCATATAAAATCGATTTACAATAATATGTATCATTTGATTTATAATCTCATATCTCACTCATCAAAAAATTGCTCCTTTCAAATATTAATTATTGCGATTTGTTCCTTGAATTACATTGAAATCAATGTTGAATGCAAAATTAATATTTTTGGAAATATTTTTTTAATAAGGATGGAAAGAGGGGTCTCTAGTGTCTGTTGTTGTCTATATAGACACATATAAATTCATTTAAGAATTTATGAAAATTTTTGTCCAGAAACCAGGAACGTTGCCAATGCCCTTAACTTTGATCAAAATAGCATTACAGTTTCAAAATCAAAATATCTTGACAATTAAGTATAGTAGATCTTGCTAAAAAAATGTTTAAATTCTTCGATTTTTATCCACATATTCTTATAGAAAATATCAAGCCCCTTTTGTTGTTGTGCATGCAAAAGGATTTTTCTCTATTCCTATATAACCACACCCCCCCCCCCCCCCCCACTTTATGGCCCCACTTTTGATCAAATTTTAATCTGCACAACCCATACTTTCACACAAGTTCATGCTTCTTAGACTGAAAACTTTCTCAGAATAAAGATCTCTCTCTCTCTCTCTCTCTCTCTCTCTCTCTCTCTCTCTCTCTCTCTATATATATTATATATATTCAGGTGAGCTAAAAATAAAAACATTTTCACCTATCACATAGACCATGCTTGCACATACTTGACAACGCTTCACATTATCAGTGGTAAGTTGTACATAAAATATAATTAATAATTAAATAAATAGTCATAACTCTTAGAAAAACTCTCAAATCAAAGTTATCTGTGAACATGTCCTTCTACAAATTCTTTCCCTATCAACTACAATGTTCCATCAAATTTCAATTGGTGGTTAAGAGTTGTGCTGACTAACTGTTCAATACTGTATTCAAAAGTGGACAAAGGGGCACAATTCCTGCAAAAATACATGATTTATCTTCACTTAAAATTATCATATATTTGTATTTTAACACAGTATGTCCCTGTTACATGTATCAATAAGGTTTCATACATTTCTGTGCAGTCCTTTCATAGTGGTTGTGCTGACAAACTGTTCAATTCTAGTTAGTTTCCCGTAATTACAATTTGTCAGTGACTTTCCTGTAATTACAATTTGTCAGGAAGCTGCCCATACTTACAATTTGAACGTCGTAGAGCTTGGGCAGCTGCTGAATCATGTCCTTGGTCTGTTGGGCGGCTGCTATACACGCACTGATGTGATCCTTCTTTTGTTGAATAGGGCCCACGTAATACATCTCATTTAATCTCTGTAAAATATTCATACACAAATTGCATTTCAGTGATTATTCTTTTCACATTCTATTTAGTTTTCATCAGTCACCTAAATTAAAAGAATATTGTCTTTGATACACCAGATTGAATAACTACACTGTCAGAATACATGTTTTTCTGGACTATAAATTATTTGATTTACGTTGGTAAGTTGAGGAACTCTGTTGTCTAGGAAACGTCTGACTGGAGGAAGTTTGGTAAATGCCCATGCAATACCAAAGTAAAAGAAGTAGGAGAGGGCATAGGTGGAGACGATCACGCCCTTACCAACCAGAGCAAACACACCGCCCACGGACAGCACATAGAACCCTGAAATGATTGGAGGCTAATTAACATTTAAATATAACTTTATACATTGATTTATACTTGCAGATACTACATGTATATTTCTCATTGTAGCCAATTTTATAACAAACCATAAAACCCGATGCATTATCATTAATTTAAGTTGCATATCTACATGTACTGAGTAATTTCTTTTCTAAAGAAACCCGATTGGGAGTTAAAGCTCTATAGAAACTGACAGGGCTGAAATCTTCAGTTTATTGATAGGTCGAAACCCTCAGCAACCTAAGAAAAATCACAGACTGCATGAAAATAATCATGGTGATGTCAGACTATAATTTCAAATATAAGAGAGCTTGGCTATTTCTTCTATCTAACGTTCTGATGTACAATAACAATAATTCAGTTAATTTTCAATACTCTTTACAATCAATTCATTAATTTATTAAAACAATAAGGGTGCAACGATAAACCGTAAGACGGTATATCACGGTAAAAATATGCTACTGTTCAATGTCACGATACTGTAGGCTACACCGAGGTTCCGTATTTCGATCCGGAAAATTTTTATCCGTCCGATTCAGTTTGAAAATTATATTCCGGTGTTATTTATTTTCGCATTATTTAATTTTGCCCCCTGCTACAGTGCATCCCATAAATCTTCGATATGGTAACATTTTGGGTTTTATAGAATAAACGAAATTGGTTAACAAAGTTTCCATACTGAGTGTTTCTACATGTAAGCACTATTTTGCAGACATTTTCCTACAAACAAACAACATGCATATTGCACCTCGTATAAAACGGCATTATCCATGCATTTGACTCTCGTCGCATGAAATTGATGCCACATTCCTAGATGCGCAAAAAAACAATTAAAATTAAAGGTCATCCTAGTCATTAAATATTTTGCTTTTAGAAAATTCATTACATCTATAATAAGAGCATAAATAATTCAATTGTCAAAGTTGAAATAACGATATTGATGTCAACATTAGATTTTTACCTTGTGCATATCATGTCGACATTCTGATATATTTACAGTTGATTAGGAAAAATATGTGGAATAAAAAATGATGTAACTAAAAGTTGGAGATTAAACAATACCAGAGTATGCGTATTTGTTTATTTGTTATTTTTTAAATGCACATCAAAAGTATCACAATACGTATCGTATTGTCTGTATCGTGATATGTATCGTATCGTGAGGCAAGTGTATCGTTGCACCCCTATAAAACAAAGCTTTGATGATTTATTGGGTTATGAAGGTAGCAGTCATTGCAGAAAAAAAATTATATAAACACCTAATGCGGGTTATGTATTTTTTCTGCAATGCCCCTACCTTCATTTCCTGCATGAATCACCAAAGAAATGAAATGTTTAAATGAAAACAATGTTCATGTAAAAATGCATTTTTCCTGTGTTGCAATAGTTTCCAGTAACAAACTGTATAACTATAATGTAGGTACTTTACATAACTCGGTCAGTAGAAGGAGAAGTCAGGGGGATCTATTTACCTGTGACTCCACTATAACTCGGTCAGTAGAAGGAGAAGTCAGGGGGATCTGTTTACCTGTGACTCCACTATATGGTACTTTACATAACTTGGTCAGTAGAAGGAGAAGTCAGGGGGATCTATTTACCTGTGGTTCCACTATATGGTACTTTACATAACTTGGTCAGTAGAAGGAGAAGTCAGGGGGATCTGTTTACCTGTGGTTCCACTATATGGTACTTTACATAACTCGGTCAGTAGAAGGAGAAGTCAGGGGGATCTGTTTACCTGTGACTCCACTATATGGTACTTTACATAACTCGGTCAGTAGAAGGAGAAGTCAGGGGGATCTGTTTACCTGTGGTTCCACTATATGGTACTTTACATAACTCGGTCAGTAGAAGGAGAAGTCAGGGGGATCTATTTACCTGTGGTTCCACTATATGGTACTTTACATAACTCGGTCAGTAGAAGGAGAAGTCAGGGGGATCTATTTACCTGTGACTCCACTATATGGTACTTTACATAACTCGGTCAGTAGAAGGAGAAGTCAGGGGGATCTATTTACCTGTGACTCCACTATATGGTACTTTACATAACTCGGTCAGTAGAAGGAGAAGTCAGGGGGATCTGTTTACCTGTGACTCCACTATATGGTACCATGGCATCAAATAAGGATCTGGGAACAAATTTGTGGACAATCTCGGGCCTGGGTACTGTGCCTGGGTCGACATAGCTGGGGTAGTTCTTCATGTCTCTCTGGGGTCCAAACAGAACTTTATTGGCCCAAGCCCACTGCTTCTTTAGATCAAAGGGAGCGATGTCTTTTTCGTCCTCCGGAGCCTCAAAGCTTTTTTCTATCATCTGTCGCCTTGTTGTCCCAACAGGAACACGGACATATTCCACCACAACATTACCTAATAGTATACAAATAGTAAACAATCGGGGGCTAAAGTGAGTCTTATACAACCATCTTCCATCAAGTAAACAATCAGGGGCTAGAGTGAGAGTCTTATACAAACAATATCCACCAAAATATTACCTTACCATAAAAAATATCTAACAGTAAACAAACTTGGACTTGAGAAGTCTTCCGTACATGTCCCACATGAATAAGCTCAAAATTCTGAAATATCTTTTTATTTTTATCTTAAATGCTTACAATAGTAATTTGTGTTTAAAATCTAGATTCTTTTTGACAAAATTTTTTTGAGTGAAAAATAAAACATTAAAAGAAATTTATACACATAAATTTTGATTTTCATTCTAATTCATTTTCAGAATTAGGTTTTCAGTGTATTTATTTTCTCCACAGTCTCAAAGCCTTACCTCCCCTCTTCAACAGGAACTTCTCTGGGGGGTAAAGTTTGTAGGGGCTTTTGTAGGCCTCCTTGAACCACTGTTTCTCCTGCTGGGAGAGGTCGGGGCGTGTCAGGTAGTGGACATTGCTCCAGTCCTCCTGCTTGGCCAATCTCTCCACCACCGCGGTGTCCGAGGGTGGGTCCAGCACCACCCACCCGTCCTCCTCGTTCCAGAGTGGCGCTTCACCCTTGCTGCCTGTTGCCTGTACAGATGTAGTGTTACATCTTGCCTGTCCAACACTCAACCTACACCAGATTAAAAAATAAATACAAAGGCTTCATAGAAACTTTGTTTTTAAATATATATTTTTGTTGTATATACTTTTGTTATATACTTTACTGATTTAATTATAGTCTGTCCCAAGATATTTTTGCCGCATATTTTCTTAAATTATCCAATATTCATAAAAACCTCTTGGTTCAGACGATGTTCATTCAATAATATGAAAAAAAGACCAAGATTATCCCTTTGAACCCCCCCCCCCCCCCCAACTTGTCAGGTTTCAATACACAGCTAAAAATAAAAAGTCTATGAGGATTTACAAATTTTTTTCAGTTGAAAAATTGTGGGAGGATTTAAGAGTTACATCTGAATGGACAAAGTATGTCAACATTCCCCATTATAAATCTCCTAAGGGAATCTGTTTTCGCTACTGTGAAGTTTTATGAGGGAAAAATGATAAAGTGTGAATGAAGTTATCTTGGAAATTTTCACTTTCATCGATTTGAATTCCACTTCTTTCACAAGTAAGTGTATTTTTTTTTAATAAGTCCATATGTGCAGCATAAATATCTTTGGACATACTTTAAACAGTGTCAATTCACAAAAACATTGTTCTGTTAAAACATTATCAAAATTAATATCTACCTGGTAATTCCATACAACTGGGCCACACCTCGCTTCTTCCCTGAAATTATCGATTCAAATGTAAAATATGTAATTCATCAATTTGTCTTCAGCAACTGATTTGTTAATTATCATTAATAATACTGTAGTATAATTAAGATCGGGTTTTGCATTCCGATCAGCTGATACAGCAAAACTCGTTTAGTACGAACACGGATATAGCGAATTCTCGGATATAGCGAAGTTTTTTCGAGTCCCCGGTAAAATGCTTAACAAATCTTTGCAAAATTTATGGTTATAACGAATTTGGATATAACGAATTTAAGGATATAACGAACTGATTTTGAGTCATGTTGAGGTGAAAACTAACGAAATTTAACACTTTTATAACGAATTTCTTTACTGTTTAAAAAAGTTTGCACTACCATTTAACATAATAGTTTGAATGAATTTATTTTCATATATTTTTTCAATTCACAATCCGTTTAATAAAGGTATCAAAGTAATGTATTTTTGATTTAGGCATCAATTAGCAAAAGATACAGTCTGGTGAAAGAAAACATGTATATAGCGAAGTTGCTATAAATATTATAACGAATTCGTTATACGGATATAACGAATTACGGATGTAACGAAGTAATTCCATTGGTCCCTGGGACTTCGCTATAACCGAGTTTTACTGTAGATCTATTGTTTCTCAGTTGTGAACTGAACCTGGAATAGAGAAAACATTCCCACGTTTGGCTAGGCTATTTGAGACACAACTCTGTGAGTAGTAACTTTAAGTTACCCCTCACCACTTGCCACGCTTTCTACTAACGTAAATTAAATCCAATTATTAACAGCACCTCACAACAATACCTTCATAGATTCAGTAAAAAACATATGTATTAGTTTCTCTATTCACCGTCTCATTTCGTTTCTCCCTGTTTGTTGCTGTTTTTCATCGAAGCATGAATTATTAAGCAATAATTATTTTTATTATAGATAAATTTTTTCAATGCCCTATTAAAAAATACAATTCTAATGACAAAATATGCAAAATCAGTTTTCTGTATCTTAATTCTGATGTCAACCTTTAAAGGTCATTGTTTTCATCCGCTGTTATTTACTGTTACGGCTACTTGGAATAAAAACTTGATAGCAGAGAGTCCAAGGCATGAGGTCATGGGAAATTCTGAGCGAATTGATTTCCTTTTTGACAAAAATAAACTACCATTGATTTTCGTAGACCTGTGTATTGACCACTGACCTTTATGAGTTTATTGTTGTGTAGCCGAGAAACTACAAAACATATAGTACAAATATCTGGTGTCTTACCTGACAATATGCGGCAGACAACAGACAATGGTAAAAATATATAAGGAAAAACAGGGTAACAGGTGTGGTGCGGTATACGGCAGAATCAGAACTGGAGCTCCAGTAGGTTGGACCAGGTAAGGTTGGGGTGGACCAGGGTCAGAGGTCATGCATAACAATACACATACAATAATACAATGCGTTTACACTACACTCCTCCCCGTTTTATAATAAAAAGATGAAAGTATATATACTACAGTAGGTAATCTCTTTTTTAAAAAGGTTGACAATACAATATACTGAAAAATATGCTAACATTTCTCTAAACGAGTTTTGGAGGAGGTATTAAAGAAAACTACCATATGAAAATACAACGAGATTAAGTACAAATCCTACTTGAATTGGGCAGAACAATATCTAGCCCTAAATTTAGCAGGAACATTATAATGTGATGGCACTGTGGACATCAGCGTCCTAAGGCACATATTATTAAAGATATGAATTTTGAGTACTGGAGTTGGCTCATCGCATGCAGTCTTGTCAATTAAGTAAACGGGACGTATATTTCTAAATATCTTGAGGATGTGCTAGTGCTGAAGGTGATCCTGACGTATATTTCTAAATATCTTGAGGATGTGCTGGTGTTGAAGGTGATCCTCCCCTCCTTTCACAGTTAGGGTACAGACAATGCAGAGCAAGGTAAGGCCTCTATGTAATGGAGTGATCAGAGTCCACCAACAAACACTTGTACGGTATGTACAATTATATACCAACAAATTATTGTCCAAATGCAGTTTATTCTGGTGAAGTGAAGGTAGGTATATACCAAGATAAACAAGAACTAATAAGGGCCTATGCGGAAAAAGGCTCTGATCCATATGGTAAAATCTACAGCTGAGTTTAAGATGCAACATTCTTAGTCCGCCGTCTCATAATCCGCAGAACATTCTGCTCCGTCATGAACTTCGGAAAAGTCCTGTTGATCTAGCTGACCATTCTGTAACTTGGAAATGGTCTTCTGTTGCATTATGTCAGAATCCGGAATTGTTTGTATGTATGTCTATACAAGCCTTTGAGGATGTTGAAGCCGTAGCTGATGTTTCCTATATATATTGGTAGATTAACTAACTTAACAGTAACGGAGAGCTATCAAATACCAATTATTAAAAGCACAAAATGGATTTAATCTAATTATGACAATCACCCTTTCTTGACTAACAAATTATTTCTTGTATAATAAATAACAAAACAAACTAGTTTTACATGAAAAAGAATGCTTCTTTCAACTACACACTGTATCAAAATATGAACAACCAAAAATATGAAAACATGGACGGGGAATGTTAACTATAAAATGCTGCATGACAAAGAATACTGTTAATGATAAACTATAAATGTGACATGACCCTGATCTTGGAACTTCTTCATCGACTGAAATACAAGGTACATGAATAACATACAGGTACTATGATAATCTAAGTATATTGAACTTCAGTAGTGCAAATGACAAGCATATAACATTCTACTGACTTGTTCAGAACATAATGCATATATCTTACATATTGAAACAAATGCACATTGTACCGATATTTGTTTATACTAAACTATGAAAACTACTAGCAAATATTACATAACTAATACATGTAATTACAAGTTTCTAATAGGAAAATTGGCTTGGAAACAATGTTTACTAAAACATAATGATTGTCAGATCTACATATTTAAGTTACTCTTACAACTGTATAGGATTTAATTGTTGTTCATACTGGTTTGTCAATAACATAAATTTATCAGCAGCTGCAAATGTCTTGATACATGTAACATTCTGCTTAATGAATCATGATAAGTTATTAACAAATTTACAGTTATTTCTCACTAGCAGTCATATTTCAGATGATTCTGCTCCAGATCAATTGCTTCCATTCCCTTTGTGATGGTCTGCATGTCTGTGACCAAAGAGTCGACATGATTCTTCAGGGTGGACAGCCGTTGATAGACCTCAACATAGTGTCTCTTGACTGTCCGCAGCAAAGTGTCTTGTTCATGTGTATCAAACACCTCTGGCTGCTCTCTTCCATCAGTCAGTGCCTCAGCAAGATCTGACATTTCATGTTCATAGCAAACATCTTGCCTATCATCTTCACCACAATCACTGTGTATGTTACCACTTTTTGTGTTAGCGTGATCTGGGGATGATTGCAGGTTTGACAAGTGTTGCTTTGGAAGCATTGTTGCAGGTTGCTGTTCGATAGTGGTCAGTGTCATCTGCTGCTCTTGTGAACATTCTACAAACTGTTGGTGTGGTAAGAGCGACATGATTGGCTGGTGTTGAGGTTGTGCCATGTATTGTTCAGGAGGCAACTGAAGTGCTAGGAGTGGCGCAAGTACACCTTGCAAATGTGGTTGTTGGCACTGCTGCAATAACATGAGTGTTTGCTTAGATCCATGGGGTTGTGTGTTCCGTGCATGGTCAGAACAAACACTTGCTTTAGCTGTTAAAATGATATTGCCAGACACTGAAGAACCCTGGTCAGATACCTCAACAGTTAGCGGTTTTAAAGCGCCCACTGTCTGGACCGACTCAGAATTGTAGCAAGGCATCTGCATCTTGGAAATCTTCTCCACATTTCCAGTAATAGATTCAGTACCGGCTGAAGCCATTAGTGGTTCATAACCACCTTGCAACTTTGCCAGATTGACTTGGTACTGAATGCTACCCGTAACTGTCAAACCTGCTCCAGGGGGAGGTATGTTACTGCCATGTAACAGAGTCGGACTGACTTGATCTGTTAGGCCTGGGGTCAGATCCTGCATCAGAGCTGGTGCCATACTTGTATTTTGGCATGGTACATTTTGCAGTATTTGACATGGTACATCTCGCATTTGAGTTTGTTGATGTACTTGACCAACATGGTATACATTTGACCTGCTTTGCTGCATTGTGTAATGCTGTGGTGGAGAGATAATCTGATCAAGTTGTGTCTGAGAGTTGTGTTGTTGCGGCTGTTTCATGTTGATTTGGGTCTGCAGTGTTTGAGTGTAAATCTCTTGTGTCTGCTGATTCTGAGTTAGCAATGTTGGAGCATGTATCTGTTGTGTGAGCTGATCTTGTGTTGTTATTTGTTGAGAGTTAACCTGCTGTGTAGGTTGAAATTGTGTTCTCAATGGTTGCATGTTAGCCTGTTGATTGTATTGTACAGTCTGCTGTTGTGTGCATTGAAGAAACTGGCTGGGTGTTTGTGAACCTTGTTGTGGCTGCAGTTGTTGGAAACCTGGTGGTGGTTGAATATGATTGTGTGTCAGTGCCTGTTTTTTAGTGCTGTATTGCATAGCATGATTTGGTGTACATGGCACATACTGGTTGGAAGTATTTGAGTTCTGTGTTGATTGAACTGGTTGGTACAATGTTTGTGACATAACCTTGAGCCCAACACCTTGACCAGTACATGGAATGTAACCCGCTTGTGGTGTAGTGGCTGTTACCAGGTTTGAGTTTGTACCTTGACCACTGAATGGTATGACACCGCCATGTGGTACAGGTGCAATGTTGGTAAGTGGTACAATGTTGACATTTGTACCATGATCACTAATTGGTACGTAACCACCCTGTGGTATGGATGCATTGTTTGTAGGTGGTACATTATTGACGTTTGTACCCTGACCACTAATCGGTAAGTAACCGCCCTGTGGTATAGGAGTACTGTTGGTATATGTACCTGGTACCATGTTGAGATTCGTACTATGACTACTCATCGGTATATAGATGCCCTGTGGTATTGGTACGCCGTTGGTAAATGGTACATTATTGACACTTGTATCTTGATCACTTATTGGTACGTAACCACCCTGTGGTATGGATGCATTGTTTGTAGGTGGTACAATATTGACGTTTGTACCCTGACCACTAATCGGTAAGTAACCGCCCTGTGGTATAGGAGTACTGTTGGTATATGCAGTTGGAACCATGTTGAGATTTGTACTATGACCAATTAACTGTACATAGCTGCCCTGTGGTACAGGTACGCTGTTGGTAGATGGTACAATATTGACATTGGTTTCCAGACCATTAAATGGTACATAACTACCCTGTTGTATAGGTTTATTGGTGGTAGATGGTACTATGTTGACAATTGTACCCTGACCATTGAATGGTATATTGCCGCTTTGTGGTATGGGTACACTGGTGGTTGGTAGTACTGATGCCTGAGAAACCGATGACTGGAAATTGCTTGGTGCCTGGGAAGGAAATCCACTTAGACTTGATGTTGTTTGGTATGGCATCATTAACCCCTGAACACTTGGCGGTATGGAACCAGTCGAACCACCCTGTGCCTGGGAAAATGTACCAGTGTAACTTGTTCCAGTGGCCCTTGAAACTGTATATCCAGTTGGCATCATTCCATTGACATTTGACGGTAAATAACCTCCCTGTGTCATGGAAGAACTTCCAACTAACATATTTGTGTTATTTTCTGGTCCCATTGAAACACCTGACATTACCCCCCATGGATTTAGAATAGCACTTTGTGGAGGGTATTGAGCTGAATATGGTCTTCCATATGGTGCAGGGATTCCACTGTAATGTTGGGTGAATCCTGGAGGGGCATTATGACCATGTAGCACTGTACCTGTCTGCAGGGAAAGTTGGCCTGTAGACACTGGACCTACTAATGGTTGCTGAAATGCACTCTGTGCACTCACCCCCTCACTAATATATCCAACGTTGATTGGATTAGAATACATCTTGTTGATCATAATGATGGTAAGTCAATGAATTGTCCATTATTGACTGCATGGTTGACTGCATGCTGGTGATCACAAGTAATCAGTTCTAACTTTAGTAATTTCAAAGCCTGAACTAATTTTGACAATTAAATACAAGAAATATCTATAATTCAAAAACTTGTTTTAAAACAGAGACTGAACAAAAATAACCTAATTGAGTGAAAAAACAATTTGAAAAATTTAGAAAAAAACAAAAATTCTCTTCTTTTTTCCCCCCTAAAGTGTAATTTTAAAAAATCTGAAAAATTTACAAATATAACAGCCCAAACTACTTGAACTTATGATATGTTCAACTAATTTAATACAATATAATTGTCAATAGATATGAAAAGACCTTATGATTTAATGAACTTATCAAATAATTCTGCCCACAACTGATAGTGTACACTACAGCAGCAAAAAGAGTTCTAGAAAATATTTCAAAATATTACTTCTCCTAATGAATAAAGTAAATGTTTATGTAAACAATAATAACCTTACTTAAAACTACTAACTAAGGCACTAACTAAAGCTTGGAAATATATTCTATAAACTACTAACTAGTCTAATGTAAACAAACACGTTTTCAGAAAAGTGAAATCGAAAGTGAAAGTTACTTTCACTTTAAAACGTCACAGTCGATTTGGCGCTAAAAATGGCGACAGACAAGACGACCGAAACAGTAAACAAAATGTCAAAAATAAGAAAAACCTTTTCTAGGTAATAATAACTACAAGTATGACTTTCAAAGTTAGATAAACGCTTGAGCGTGACAATATACTACATAAATACGAAAAATAATTGAAAAACTACGAAAATTTTATACTCTTGAACACGTGTTTACAATTCACGCTTATCATGCATGAGAAACGGTCACCCACGTGTTTACAGAAACACGAGTGACAAAAATACAAGACGAATTATACTAAATTTCGCTCTAAGTACGCTTATGAAAACGCAAGCAAACAACAATACACAATAGAAAAAAATAATGACAATATTGAGTTCCGATATGAAAATATCACGACGCCGCACGTGCTAGCTGTCAGCACGCCGTGACAAAAAACACACTATGAAAACATGAAATAACCGGCCAAATTGCAGGAATAACGCACCTGACGCTTATAATAAACGTCCAACAGTGTCCAATGCAAAAAAATGTTGCTCAAAAACGAACTTGAACAAGAAAATCCAACCGGCGATATGTGTATCGCCGTGTGGACAAAAATATCCAAAAATACACAAAAAATACAATAAAAGTTTACCGGCGACGCCAATGTTGTGTAGCCGAGAAACTACAAAACATATAGTTCAAATATCTGGTGTCTTACCTGACAATATGCGGCAGACAACAGACAATGGTAAAAAATATATAAGGAAAAACAGGGTAACAGGTGTGGTGCGGTATACGGCAGGATCAGAACTGGAGCTCCAGTAGGTTGGACCAGGTAAGGTTGGGGTGGACCAGGGTCAGAGGTCATGCATAACAATACACATACAATAATACAATGCGTTTACACTACATTATTCAAACACATGTTTATCGACACTGCTTGGTTACTATATGCAACTTTAAACAAAGCTTAAAAGATACTACATGTAATCAAACAAAGCTTACACATTACACCAATGGTAAAGATCTACTTTTAGTTACATTACCGTCTCCATCGAAAAATCATTTAGAGAAAATTCGAGCTGTAATTATCAACCTGTCCGTTATCCGTTAGACTTAAATTCGGATTGTCAACTAATGTAATTTTGTTGAAATGTGCATGTTTCAAGTGAAAACGACTCAACAATATTTTTAAAAGTCCTACCAAAGCTGTTGCAAACGGTTCGAAACATTTCGGCACCGTCTGTGTGACCTTACTGCCGATATTGCCCGGATGTAGCAGGTGTTAAACAAGCCGTTCTATATTTGTTTCGTATACCGCAGTACTATATCGTAGTTGAAGACACCGAGATAAAGAATAAACATATTTCAACAACATGTTCAGATATATCTTATAATACTTCACAAACGAGAGAGAGAGAGAGAGAGAGAGAGAGAGAGAGAGAGAGAGAGAGAGAGAGAGAGAGAGAGAGAGAGAGAGAGAGAGAGAGAGACATGGCATTCAATTACTGAGTAATCAATTTGTTTGTCTATCAACAGATAAAGAATTGACAATTGTATAGTAAAAAAGAATATTATATTAGTAGTCATGTAATAGTTTTTAACTTTTGAAAATCAGCAAAGGACACGTGTCTTATGTACTTTAAGGGACCTAGACACGAGTTAAGATCAAAATTTTATTTTTTATTTTTTATGTATAAAATTGTTTACGGTACCTATGCTATTTGAGTGATTCACCAAAATTTGAATGCTAGAATTCAGGTTATATAAGAGAGATACAGATGTAAGAATTCATTGTTATGTAAACAAAGCTCGAGTCTTATATTTGTTTACAAATAATGTAAAGTAAGGAATTACCATTTCTTTTGACAAAGTGCATGATTCGTGGCAAACAAGATATACTGATTCAATTTGTTTTTAAATAAAATTATCAACAGAAAAAGCAACATTTGATTGAAACTTATGTCAATAAGACACAAATGTAAGAAAAGACTCAAGTTTTGTTTACAAAACAATGAATATCAAACTCAGTATCTTACTTGTAACTCAAAATTTTACTTTCGAATTTTGACAAGGCATTTGAAATACCCATATTAATCATTCTAAACATTAAAACAGAAAAATAAAATTTAAAATTTTGAGCTCAAATCGTGTCTAAGTCCCTTTAATTGTGCATGTAATTATGGTCTGTCCGTTCTATAAATCATTAATCATTTACAATATTTACATATTAGTTAAGCAACTGTTCAAAATATCGGAATTTTTAACTTGTTGTATGATTGGTTAAATAGAAGTACATGTTGTTATGTATATACATGTACTTGAATCATTTCATCTTGAAATGACAGGTTCGGCATAAAATCTTGATTGAATGCAAAACTTTTTTATATTCATTTGTTTCTACTGTATGTCTTCCCATAATTTTTGTTGTTGTTGTTTTTTAAAATAATTTTAAACTTTTGTGTAAATTAATCGTAACGCCATCACGGAAACACGTGTCGCGTTAAAACTCATTGTTTCCGTGGTTAACATTGATTCACAACGCATCCTGTAATCACTAACTAGTTATTCACTTTTCAAACTTTAAGGGAGAAAAATTCTCTAAATCCGAACCAACACGTATCAAAGGATGTGTGCAATGTAGAAATATTTTGGAAACACTTCAACAATGTTGATGAATTTATTTTGTTTAAAGGGGCATGATCACGATTTTCGTCAAAAATTACTTTTCCAATTTTAATGTTTTTAATACGCACCAAAATTTGAGTGTCATTCGTTGAGTTGTGAGTTACAGAGCTAGCAATTCTTTACTATGTGAACAAAGCTTTTGTTTACATTTTGAATGTTGAAGTGAAAATTCAAATTTTAGACCTTAAATAAATAAAAAGATAGACAAATCAGCTTGAAAAAGATTTTTTACTGGTATATTGAACATATGTAAACAAAAACAGGGCACGATCGAGCCTTGTTTACATAACAAAGAATTGTGAGATCTGTATCTTGCTTAGAACTTAATGACTGACTCAAATTTCATTTTATTATTAAAAATGCATTTTTAAAGCATTGTAAATAATTAAAAAAAAAATAGAATTTGAACAAAATCGTTGCCATTTCCCTTTAAGGTATAAACCTATTTACCCGTAAAAATCAATATTTATCTTTTCGTGGCACATGATATAGTACTCTACGTTTCATAGTCTTTAAAAACTAACAGCAGGATTGTAATCAGTTTACAGAAATTTATTCTTCAAAATGTATATTTAGAAGAAGAAGAAGAAGAAGAAGAAATAGAGAGAGAGAGAGAGAGAGAGAGAGAGAGAGAGAGAGAGAGAGAGAGAGAGAGAGAGAGAGAGAGAGAGAGAGAGAGAGAGAGAGATGGCGTATCGATTTTTCTGTGATTAACATAATAGTCCCCTTGACGTCACAATCGATCTCGGGATTGTCTCAGTCTAAAATATGGCAGAGGGATTTTAACAAAATGCTGAAATTGAATTGCTTTCTTCGACCCGACTACTCCTTGAGGTAAGTATTCGGGGGTGGGGTATATAGGTACTAGAGCAAGTGGAGGCCGGGGCGTAGATTGTTCCGCCGTGTGTCATTTTATTCTTATTCTGGTGATTGTTTTCTAACTATTGTATCATCCGCTGTTCAGCTAGAACAGGAATTACCACATTTATAGATTAAATTGAGATAGGCCAAGCCTGATATAATATTTCGGATTATATACACAAAACCAATATAGCTCTTTAACAGTTTAGAAGTATGTCAATAAATATATGATGGTTAAATGATTGCTGAAATTATACCATTGTATGTCATAATTAATTCAAAACGGCCATAACTATAAATCGTACTATGTTCAAACATATCATTACTCAGCAGAAATAGCAAAGCTCATTCTGTAAATATAAAGGAAAAGGATGGATCGACGGAATCTCAATCGATAGAAATAGAAACAGTAGACTAGTAAAATGTCTCTACGGTCCACAGTCCATTGATTTAGGGATAACTCCGGAAATCGTGGGTGCTCAAGTTTTTAGTCTACAATATCTAATAAACTGAGAGAAATGTGACTGCAGAGATTACTTAGATACACAGTGATAAGATCTTATAGAGATTTATAATGCAGTGATAAGATCTTATAGAGATTTATAATGCAGTGATAAGATCTTATAGAGATTTATAATGCAGTGATAAGATCTTATAAGATCTTATAGAGATTTATAAAGCAGTGATAAGATCTTATAGAGATTTATAATGCAGTGATAAGATCTTATAGAGATTTATAATGCATATAGAGATAGCAAAATCAAACATTATACCCCCAAAAAATAAAAAATAAAAAATAAAAAAAATATTTTTGAGTTGGAGTTTTAAAGTAGACGACCATATAGTCTTCATAACACATGTATACATTGTATATGTATAATGATATTAAATATATGTGACACAACACACGTATCCTTTACTAGTTGCCAGGGTCACATTATACAGAGATTATAAGGCGACAGACTAAAATGTGAGTGTGTTGTGCACTAAAGATAACTTCTACTGTATTGTATTGTGACGCAACTTTCTACTGATGATTTGTGATAGAGATGCCACTTTTAGATAGAGACTGTAATATGACGCTATTGTGACGCAATGACAACTTTTACTGATGATTTGTGATAGAGATGTCACTATTAGATAGAGACTGTAATATGACGCTATTGTGACGCAATGACAACTTCTACTGATGATTTGTGATAGAGATGTCACTATTAGATAGAGACTGTAATATGACGCTATTGTGACGCAATGACAACTTCTACTGATGATTTGTGATAGGGACGTCACTATTAGATAGAGAATGTAATATGACGCTATTGTGACGCAATGACAACTTTCTACTGATGATTTGTGATAGAGATGTCACTATTAGATAGAGACTGTAATATGACGCTATTGTGACGCAATGACAACTTTTACTGATGATTTGTGATAGGGACGTCACTATTAGATAGAGACTGCCATATGCCGCTATTGTGACGCAATGACAACTTTTACTGATGATTTGTGATAGGGACGTCACTATTAGATAGAGACTGCCATATGACGCTATTGTGACGCAATGACAACTTTTACTGATGATTTGTGATAGGGACGTCACTATTAGATAGAGACTGCCATATGACGCTATTGTGACGCAATGACAACCTCTACTGATGATTTGTGATAGGGACGTCACTATTAGATAGAGAATGTAACGTGACCCAATGACGCGTATTCAATGAATTGTGATAGAGATGCCACTATTAGACACCAGTAGATACTATAATTTGACGCTATGATTCAGACTCAGATTTGATCCGAATTATCTGAAGTTTTTACTGACTCTTTTCATGATTTTGATATTTTACATTCTAGGAAAGTAAAATATTTAAAAAACAGACCAAGAAGCCAGGAAATCATAAGATATTTCGGAGTGACTCAGAATAAAATTTAGGGTACATCTAAATGTTTGAAATTTAAGTTAGTACGTCTGTTTTATTTGCTTCAGATTGACACATGACATTAGTCCAGAAAATCTGCCAGACAACCCGGATGACTACGAGTCGGAAATAAGAAAGGAGAAGTATATTTTGTCATGTTTGACAAAGCGTGCGCCGTCACCGGAAGTGGAATGTACAAAAGACAATGGCGATGAAAAACAAGAGTTATCTCCCCTTCAAATTAAACAAAAAACATTAGAGCAGCTCAACAATGTTATAAACAATCAATATCATGGCGTAATAAGACAGGGTGAAAAACAGCACAACAGCAGGGACCAGCATAACATCGGGGAACACCATATCGTAGGGGAACACCATCTCGTAGGGGATTCAGAGTATACGGTTAAGGTGGATGCCGATCTGATCAGCAACACTCAACAGAAAAAAACCGACATTGACAACACAACCCAAGAAGGGGATACCCTGATAATAGACGAGCTACAAGTATATTCATCGTGCATGCTTTACACACTGTTTTATTTTTATTGCTTACAAATCTAATTAACATTAAATGGTTATTAATCATTATTCCTCAAGGCATTCATAATTATCAAATATATATTTGCCTATACAAATGAAAATGAAATGCAAGACGATACATTTTTATATTTGTTTCTGATAATTTTCGATCAGAAAAATTCAACAATAGCAAAGAGACCCAATACACTATCAGGGTGTCACGTGGTTAAGCCTGTGTTAACCAAAGGAAACAGGAAACACCGCAGGCTACCTGCTGTTCCGGCCGCGCAGGTTCACACCTCAGGTAGGCTTTGTCCTTTCTCCCTCTAACTAGTATTGTCTTGTCTCCCTCCATACTACAGGTACATTTCCCCCTCCATCAGCAAAGCTACAGGTCGGTATTATTCTTTCTCTCCTTGGGCTACAGGCAGGCATTGTTATTTCTTCTTCCAAACCACTAGTAAACTTCTTTCTCCTTGGTCCATGCTGCAGGTAGATATTATCTTTTATACCCTTCAATCCACAGGTAGACATTATCTTTTATACCTTTCAATCCACAGGTAGACATTATCTTTTATACCTTTCAATCCACAGGTAGACATTATCTTTTATACCTTTCAATTCACAGGTAGACATTATCTTTTATACCTTTCAATTCACAGGGAGGTATCGAGGATCTGATTTTAATCAGATTGGCGTTATCATTTCTCCTTACGAGTCAAATGTAGGCATTATTATTTCCCCTTCCATACTACAGAGATTGTTTCAACTTCCTCCGTCCCCTTCCATATACTTCAGGTACGCATAAGCTTTCACCTCATCAATCCAAGTCAAACAGGCATCATTATTTCTCCTTTTATAAAAGCTACAGGTATGTATCATCTTTTAATCTTTAAAGCTACAGGCAGGCAAAGTCCTTTCTCCTTTCATACTTTAGGTCCAGTGTTTCCTCATCCATACACGCATCAAGTACTCAAGAAGACATCGACCTCTTCCCTTCTACTAAGAAATTCTGACATTCAAGGCACAATGCAAGCCTCTTCTACAAATTGTCATGCTATAAACAGATTGTTCTCTCTTCGACTCAACCCTTAGTCAGATTTTACCTCCTTCTGGACACGGGACAGTTTCTTTCTGTGCCACCCAAATTACACCTGAATGAAACTGTCTGTCTCCTAAGCTACAGAAAGTTTTTTCCTCTTTACTCCAAGATTTAGGCAGATTTCTCTTCCATTTAAGCTATTCATAAACTTCTGTTTCTTTCTTCTCATCTAAAAATAAATGCAGACACTCTATGGTATATTCAAAGATCATATTCAATCTGCCGGTAAACCTTTACCTTTTCTTCCCATGCTTTATATTAGTTTTTCTTTTCCATCTATGTCAAAGGAATGATGCACACTCAAGCTACTCTCAGTACACTTAGATTTCTTCCTTTTTCCTGTAAGCTACATGTAGGTTTCTCCTCCAGCAGAAGAAGATTTTTCTCTCTGATCTGCAAGCTTTTTTTTTTTTTTTATCTTTTTATCCAAACTACTGGTAAACCCAAGCTATAGATAGATTCCCACCTCTTTCCCCTAAGATATTGTAATTTTCTTGAATTCCCCTAGGGAAACACATTTTCTTCCCCTTAAAAATGTCTGGGTAATTTTTTTTTCCTTTTTCATTCTAGGTGTAAAGAATACTTCGTTTTTCCAACCACTATGCATACTTTTTACTTTCCAAACTACAGTACAACTAATTTTCCTCCTTTTGTAGTTTTAATACAAATACACATTATATAAAAAAAGTCACATTACATTTTAGTATTTTATGTTTTCGCGAAGTCAGAAAACCCACCTTCAGTTATGCATAGGTTTGGTCGACTACTGGTTAGCTCAATGTACTTCTGTATAAAAAAAATAGTTTGAGACGAGTCTTTTATCGTGAATGGAGATTAATTTTGCATAATGCATGCATAACTTTTAATTGTAGTGGTTCCAAACCAAGCTCTGAATACAAAACCTGTTAACGAAAAATGTCTGGCAGACGAGCTACAAGAGGCGTTACTTCGCGTGGACACCGACGAGGTGTTTATTGACGACCAGCCTCCAAAACGGAACAAGGTGTACCCCAAATTTAGCAAGCAGTATTTGAATGACTTGAAGTACGTTTGCTTTAACTCTGTGTCAAGTAACACTGCACCCTGTCTGTCGTCTGACAACGTCTATCTATCAGAAGACTCCGTGCCGGATACCAGACCGAGACCACAGTCCGGTCACGTGCCACGAAATGTGCGCCACCTGTCGACAGGAAGTTCGCGTCTTTCATCATCAAGTGATGTAGATGTGGAGCCTCTGAGTAACCTTGATCAAACTATTCAATCTCAAACACCTTTACAAACCAAAGAACAAAAACAGACCATCGCTTTAAAAGAGGAAATGAGCGAGTTGTCTGCTTCGGCCGCTGTACCTTTGACGTCAGATGACCGAAGGAGGAGAAACAGTGGGGATGGTATGATTTCCATATGTTTATTATAGTAAGACAAACTAATAGCCAATTTGAGGAATACCTTCAAACCTACAACATCTGTTAAGTTGGGCAATTATTCCTATAAATGCTTTTAAATTTTAAGGATAATATGGCCATATTTACATGGTATATATATCTTTAGACCATCGCAAATCTTCGTCTGTTTTTGGGGACACCAACTTTCTAGATCTGGAGGTCACTCACCGAGGAATGCACCGCTTTATCCCGCGTCATCAGGACGAAATCGTCATCGAGATCGGTGACCCCATCCACGTATTCCGCCTTGACGACGACCTCTGGTGTGAAGGTCAGCCAGTCCTGCATACATTGTTGCATTTGTATATCGTCACCGTTTTTAGTGGTCTTTATTAAAGAACAATATGAATGAATGATTTTAAGTTTTGTCGATTCCCATGAATAAAAAAAAATTCATTCCTGCTATTTTTATTGAATTTTAGGGGTTAATTTACGAACCTTACGACGAGGGATATTCCCTTCCATGTATGCTACTGACCTGAACTTCCTAGAGGAGTCAGACACCGGTATGATTTGAATTTTCATTTCGAGTTTTTGAAGACTCTTATATTTCTCAATGAATCCCTTTAATAATTCAAACAGGTATTTACCATCTAATGGCAATTTAAGATTCAGGATACATAAAAAATATTCCAGATTTGATTTCAATCTTATTATACATGTAAGCTTTCGAGAGGTGGTTGGATCAAATTGCAATGCCATGCACTGAGACATCTTTTTTTCTGAGCTACATAATGTAGGTAATTTTAGTGTACCATGTTAACATTGACACTCAAACAGGAGACATGTAACTGTATCACATTTGTATATTTTCCAGACGAGGACGGGAACTCCCACTTCAACATGAGGTTCCTGGGTTCTGTGGAGGTCAGCGGTCACAAAGGCGATGACGTGCTGTGTCAGGCAATCAACAAGGTCAGACATCAACTTCCGGTGTATCACGTGATCATTTTTTAATGTAAATGTCTTAGTGTGTTGTACTATCAATGGTTGTTTAATGGTATAAAATATGTGGGATTCCTACAGGTGGCGCTCTCCCGCCGGTCAGCCAAAACAAGCCCACCCCCACCCATCGTGTCGGTGGAGATCAGCCAATACGGAATACGCATGCTCGATAAGAGTAAATTAGGGGTACGTCATTATATTGTCAGCTTAATGTCAGTGAAACGTGAATTTAGATTGATATTTCTCGTGAATTCTTATGTACGTGTATCACAATACAGAACATGTTTAGTCTTTTGGACCATTTGTATTTTTTTCTTCAGCATGAAACAGACGACCATTTTACTCATTTCTTTGCTCTGAAGAATATTTCGTTCTGTGGCTTTCATCCCCGTAATGAGAGGTAAATTCATGGCAAATAAAATCAAAACAAGAAAGCTAAAGAAAATGCAGTATGTAGAACATTTTTTTGTTGTTGTAGGTATTTCGGATTCATTACTAAACACCCCAAGTCGTATCGGTTTGCATGTCATGTATTTCTAGGGGAGAAATCCACCAGGACTGTGTCGGATGCACTTGGGTAATGTTTTTACAATGGCATTAATTGATTCTGAGATTTAACAAATGTTTAAGAAACCCTGTTTTGTATATCATCATTTCTCTTTCCTAGGAATGCGTTTAAAAGATTCTATCAGGAGTATATGGCATTTACTCATCCTACAGAGGACATCTATATGGAATGAAAACAAAAAGGACTCCACGAATCACGTGACAAGGCGTGACCAATCATTGTTGCGTTATGCGTCAAACTGTAGAGAATCACCGTACGCCAAAAATGGAAGCGTTCTCAGATTTCTTAAACCTGTCTGAAATAGCGTCTGTCTGAAACAGCCTCTTTCTGAAACAACCTCTTTCTGAAACAACCTCTGTAATGTTGTCATTTATTACACTCCATTGAACACAGTATATAATGAAAATTGTTTATTGAATTTAGATTTCCTTTGATGTCTGCTTCGGAATAAAAAAAAAACCCAAAGATTATTTTAATAGGAATCGGTCGACATCATTTTATTTACTGTATTATTACCGTTTATGATGACGAACCTCCCCTGTTTCAGTGACTTGAAACATCTGTTTACCGTAGAATTGATAACAGTCCATTCTCATAATTATTTACAGTACACGTGACTGTTGACTGATGTACATCTATCGTATGTCCCAGTGAGTATTGATATGCGTGTATAGAATAGTACTTCTACTTGGTCTACATCTGTACAAACGATTATACCAGTATTCTTACATTTTTTGAATCTGTCAGATAGTGACTCGGAGATATTGACTATGGTAGATTAACTATGAGATAGTGACCAGTTTATATATTTACTTTGATATATTGACTATGATGTTGACTATGATATTGACTGTTGACTATGATATTAACTGTTGACTATGATATGATAGTGACTATGATGTTGACTGTTGACTCTGATAGTGACTATGATATGATAGTGACTATGATATGATAGTGACTATGAGAGTGGCTATTAGATACTAACTCTGAGATACTGACTGTTGACTATGATGTTGACTGTTGACTATGATAGTGACTATGATATGATAGTGACTGTTGACTATGATAGTGACTATGATAGTGACTATGAGAGTGGCTATTAGATACTAACTCTGAGATACTGGCTGTCAGGTACTGGCTGTCAGATTGCAACAGACTGAAATTGTTCAACTTTGATTAACATTGAAATTCCGATTTATTTTAATGATAACCATTTGCATATAAATGATGCATATTAACCAAATTTCATTTGAACGAGTTTCTCAAGATAAGATTTGTCTTTCTTTGAAATGTACCATATAAATAGGCTTTTTTTTTTTTTACAGAACTTTTTTTTTCAGATTTCGTGTCAAATTAACTTTTGGAATATGTGATATAATATCAACAAGTGTTACTTCATTAACGTTGAAAAACTTTATTATTTATACCATGCTATTTTTCATCATTAAATCTTGAAAATTGACATGTTCATAGTTTTTTTCTTTTTTTGCTGTTTTATGTACCATATCACTCGGGACAAAAGCTAGTGCAGTGTCTGAATAGAGGCAACATATTATATGTTGAATATAATAGAATAGAATTACAGAATAGAGTCTGGAAAAGATCTGCAAAGTAACAGAAATCTAGCTACAATACATTAATATTTTCTGCCGGTGAATTCGTCAGTTAACAGAGCCCACGTCATCATGGTCAACAAATGGGGCACCTGTAAAGTGCGAAACGAAATCGAAACGAAACGAAACGAAACGAAATCGAACGAAACGAAACGAAACCAATCGAAACGAAACGAAACCAATCGAAACGAAACGAAATCAAACGAAACGAAACCAAAAATCGAAACGAAACGAAACGGAATTTAAACAAAACTAATATCAATTTTGACTACATAAAAGTGAAAAAAAATTCATTGAAATAAATTTTTGAACCATAAAATATAACTACCTGTATTTTTCAGATTGTTGCTGTAAGTTTTTAAGCCGATTATCCGAAATTTGCAAAAATTATATAATTATGTAAATAAGTGATGTACATTCCTCTACCTTTTAATGTTTCTAATTTGTTTCATTAAATGATATTCAGACGTTTAGAGAGAGAGAAAGATGCCTTAAAACTTATCAGCGACATCGCATAGCAAAGTATATAAGCAAGTTTGGGAGAGAGAGAGAAAGAAAGAAAGAGATAGAGATATGATGATGATACTGAAGGGGACATTCTAACAACAATTTTTTTTCTATCGATTTGAAATATTGTAAAAATAAAACGATCGAATACAATGTGGTTTAGGGCATACTGGTTGGTTACCAGTTTCTAACTTATAATAAGAATTGTTGTAATATGTATAGCATTAATTTGGCCGTCGTAATTTGACAAAATTAACGTGCAAGATAAAGAGTTTTTTTTTTACCTGTGTTTTACCTTAAATCAAACATAATCCCCTCTTTCTCTCCTTTCACACGCACGCACGATGTATTTGAATCATTTTTAAAGCGCTAAGCATAGCTCAGCGCTTTATTGTCGTTAGACTTCTATTTCCGGTGCAAGGAATAACTGCCCTCTATGAGCAGAAATATACATCATTTAAACTGGTAAGAGGTATAGGGAACCAGTTATCTGGGTGACGGAAATGGCCGAGTAGATACGATTGGTTTGCGGGGCTTACGTACATCAGCACGGGATGCTACGCAGTGATGAAATAATATAGTGCGTATTCAGAAGCTAAAATATAGAAAAATAAAATCGATTCTTTGCAAGAAAATGTCAAAAACTGTGATAAATTACTGTTCAAAAGGTATAATTTGTGATTTTAACATATCTTTTTTCTGGCAAGTATCCATATACAAGTCATGTTCAGCTTTAATTCACATCATCTTCAGAAAGTAACATATATTTAAAGAAATCTGGCCTTCGATACTTTAAATTGATATTCATTAAACATAAACCAAAATTTCAATAAGGCTCATTCCCAGTGGGTACGCAACGTTGTTTCAACGTTGAGAAATGGTTGAAATCAAGTTGCAACGTTGATCAACCATTATTCAACGTTGAATCAACGTTAGGGTTTAAACGTTGAAGCCTAAACCATAATTCAACGTTGATTCCACGTTGAAGACCAAACTTATTTTTAACGTTGAAGACATAAACCACTTTTCAACGTTGAAACAACGTTTTAATATATTAATGAAATTAAACACGTTTTCATATTTAAACTTCCTAATCATTTGTTTAATTTAGGTTTTACTTATATTTTGTAAAGTGGAAGCATTAAATGACGTGTTTTTAATAATATTAAATGTTCATTTGAATACAATTTTATCTTTAGTTATATATATTCCAATAAAATTAATTTATTGTTGTCTTGTCCAATTAAAATATCAATTTCTTTTTAATGAAAAGTCAAATTAATATTTCACATTACATTTAAAAAAAAAAAGATTGTTTTCATACAAGAAATTTGAGATTGAGCTGTGCATACATCAAGTGGCTAATTGCATTTTAACTAGGTCAGTGAGAAGGGGATGCGTGGACCCATCACTACTGCAAGCACTGCTGATCAAGGGAGTTATGCAATTTACCAGGCTACTCTATGTCAGCGCCAAAGACGCTATTGGTGAACAAAGAAAGTCAGTTCTTAGGTACACCTCGTGCAGTCACTACACAGATTTTATGTACAGTAAAAAGCCGGGATTTTAGCTTTTGGACGATTAATTTGTGACTATTTTATATTTTACACTGAAGTATCTTGGAAGTTATTTTTTAAAACAGTCTGCAGAATGCAAATGATGAACTGACTATTGTGGATTCTACGTTTTTGTGTTGAAATCTTTTGTTTCATGTCATGGAAAACAAGCATGGCGACCATTTGGCGGAATGTACGTGGTTTCTTTGTGATCGTATTCCTACAGCCTTACTTTAAACATTTTGAAATGCCAAGTTCAACTTTTTAACGAGGACTTAATAATCAAGTCGTTTAGCAAAGGATATACTCAAATACTACTAGGATTTAAATAAAGGCCGACTTTATACATTTGGATTTTTTCTAATAAAGTGTCAAAACACATAAAACAGCACAACGTATTAAAAGAGGATAATTATGTTTATAAAAAACATTTTACAAAAATCACTTAATTTTATAAAAAACATTTTACAAAAATCACTTAATTTTAATTTTTTTTATTGTCATATCTTAATATTTTAAACCAGATTTCAACATAATATCTATGTTGAATCAACGTTGAATTTTGACGTTGAAAGAACGTTACATTTTCAACGTTGCCTCAACTTTCATATGCAACCTTATTTCAACGTTGATTCAATGTTGATGCCTGACGTTGAAACAACGTTGTTTCAACGTTGAAATGCCCGCTGGGTTTCCGCCTACGCTTGCACACAGTAAATTTTCTTAGAACCAAGCTAGGTTAGCGCTTTTCAGTACTTTCAGTACTTTGATTACAATATTTCATTTCGATATAAAAATATCGTGTAGTTAAAATGTCTCCGTAAATACTGTAAACTCACTA
The DNA here is from genome assembly GCF_902806645.1 of Magallana gigas. Taxonomy (NCBI): domain Eukaryota; kingdom Metazoa; phylum Mollusca; class Bivalvia; order Ostreida; family Ostreidae; genus Magallana; species Magallana gigas. The sequence continues at coordinate 1,107,304 of NC_047563.1, read as the reverse complement.
TATTTAGGGTGTACAATATTTGGCGGAATATAATTTTTCAACAAGTTAGCATGGATTTGATTTAGCGCATTTCTGAATATACCTTTTTATCTACTTATATATTTTACATTTGGCAATGTACTAAGTCTTGATTTTTGCGGACGCCGTTTTCCGCCAAAAACGCAAAATAGAATACACAGCCAAAGGGGTAAAGACAGTTTTTTAATACGTTTACAGTATAATCATCTTTATATTGCACGTTAATTTTGTCAAATTACGACGTCCAAATTCATGCTATACATATTACAACTGTTACAATTCTTATTATATGTTCGAAACTGGTAACCAACCAGTATGCTTTAAATCACATTGTATTCGATCGTTTCATTCTAACAATATTTCAAATCGATATAAAGAAAATTGATTTTAGAATGTCAAGGTAGAGGAATGTACATCACTTATTTACATAATTATATAATTTTTGCAAATTTCAGATAATCGGCTTAGAAATTTTCAGCGGCAATCTGAAACATACAGGTAGTTATATTTTATGGTTCAAAAGTTTACTTCAATGAATTTATTTTCACTTTTATGTAGTCAAAATTGATATTAGTTTTGTTTAAATTCCGTTTCGTTTCGTTTCGATTTTTTGATTTTTGGTTTCGTTTCGTTTGATTTCGTTTCGTTTCGATTGGTTTCGTTTCGTTTCGATTGGTTTCGTTTCGTTTCGTTCGATGTCGTTTCGTTTCGTTTCGTTTCGATTTCGTTTCGCACTTTACAGGCGCCCCAACAAATGTTCTGTATTACCACTTTGGAGAGTAACGAAACATCACTACTTTTATTTTTGCTGACCTCCCCCCCCCCCCCCCCCCCCCCCCCCCGTGTCATAAGTACAGTTTGACACGACAAATAATGAATACAGTGTATAACGGTACCTCATTTATACCAAAGCAACAATTAGGATAGATTGATTCTGAGACAACAAGAAATATAACCAAATGAAAATGTACAAGTACTGATAATTTGTAATTGAATAATTTCTTACATTGTGAAAATTTTTATCACAGTTAAAAATTTCGACCTTGTTTCCTCTTTATAACTTTTATCATCTTCCATTGACCAAAGTCGAGGGATCAGAAACCTTTGACTTGGGAAGATGTAGAGAGGATCGGATCAGAAACCCTTGACTTGGGAAGATGGAACTTTTATACTATAGGATCTTCTGCATTATTTAAAATCTATATCTCTCGATACTACTCGCCCTCAGTTCTGCATTGGTTCTGAGTGCTCTGATAAAATCCCACATACAAACAAAAGTAATAAACAGACAGATAACAGTTCTTGTTGATATTGAAAAACATAATAAAAAAAAAAAATAAGAATTCATATTTTGTGGCTCATTCGGTTGTCTTGGAATTTGGAATTCAAGCTCTAAGGAAAAGAATCTTTGAACGAGTTATCAAAACTTGGCTAGATATCAACTTCCGGTATAAATAAAAATCTCTGACTCAGTCTGAGGTAGTGTTATAAGTGTATGTGACTATTGATCTCTCTGTGGATGTAGGATTTGTTTAAAATGACTCGTCCCTTCGCCGTATTTTTATACTGTTTATCTATATTTGTAAGTATTGTTTAATTTATATCTCATATTTATTGACAAACAGCCGAAACGCCCGTGCCCAGGCTACGATGCATGACATTTAAAGCTGTTTAACTGTTTAAAGCGAATTATCATGTTGGGCACAGTATACCCTTTAGTGGGCTGAATCCCATTTGGTGGTCAAACACATGGTGTACATACCAAACGGGAATCAAATAAGATTCGTTTCGGATTAAGCTTTTCTAAAGAAAAAGCATGGTGTTACATTCATAATGTTAGTTGAGACTAAAAAAAATTGACTGAGGGACTTCAGTCAAAATTTTTCAGTCTCGACAAATGTTGATGAGTTTAATACATACACATGATAAGCATGATAAGTTGAAGACATAAAATCTCTACATACCAGGTAAGCCTAAAAAATACTGGAAGTTGAGTGAAAAAAAACCTGTACAATGCCCATATGTAAATGGTAAAAAAATCACTTAAATTCAGATAAGGTACCTTATTCTAATCCAACAAATATGCATTGTTGCAAATGTCTTATTTTAAATGTTTAATAATCTGTCCCAGGTTTCTGCTTCCACTACTGTTAACTTAATATTTCAATAATCATGAATACTTTTGTGTTCAAACTACCTTCATCCAATAGAAAATTTAAAATGTTATATTTACCAGCATGTGACGTAGGAGGACAGTGTACCATTTGATTTCTCTACATTGAAATAAAAATAGATCATCCAGTGAAATATAACTTTTTTCAGTTTGTTTGGCTATGGCTTTAATAAAAAATCTACCTCATAATAATGCAAAAAGCCAGGAATCACAGTCTTTGGGGAAGACATCAGACTGTAGGACCTGACTGATGTGCTGTGCCTCTGGTCCGATGCGTCATTTTTTATACCGGATTAAAATGTCCTCTGTCTTAGTGTCCGATAGAGTTTAACTTTTTTAAAATTTTATCCTACATCTTTTTTATTGCTGTCAGTTTTCTTTCCATTCTTCTTAAAACCAAGCTACAATAATCTAAGCTTTCTTTTAACTTAATAATTTCCGCCATGCTGTCACTGTTAAATCTTAATCTAAGATCATCAAACATAACATTGACCAAGAGTTAAGTAAAAAAAACTTGATTTTTGTTCCAGATCAGATAATAGATGATTGCTGACCAGAATTTTCTCGGTCGCAAAAATACACTACACATACTCAATTTCCAGTCGCAGAATCAAATTTTTCAGTCCGACAGAAATAGGTTTGGTCCTTGGGCCATGGTCCCGTGTGTTTATTGATTACACAGGACCGAATGTCCGAATGTCCCGTGTGGTCAAAAGAACTTTCGCGTAGACTGAATCATAGAATTCTTCTTTTGCTTTCAAAATTTATAAAGCCCTTAATTAAAATCATACGTATGTTTTATTTTATATATTTCTTATTAAACTCTAGTCAAGCAAGTGCAAATACATTAAGACACATATTTAATTTGGTTTTCTTTTTTGTAAAGATAATCACTGCAGTTCTGAGTGATAGTGCCTCCAACCCTGGCACTGAGAAGTCAAGTTTTGAAGACAAGCGATGTAAATGCGTATGTCCCAATGTTGCACCTAATGGAACCATCTTGGGCAAAAGTAAAACTTGGATCAAGGATGACCTGGACCCCACAAGCTGGTACATGTATGTCTTGCACTGAACCCATGGTTACCAAGGTCATTGCTTCCTCCTTGGTGATGGATAATGGCCAATCTTCTAAGGAATCATGATGACCATTAATAAAACATAGGCTTGGGATAATTAAGTAAAAAGAATTCATCCTGATATCTGGTCTTTTAAGAGTTGTCTGTCGTTTAAAAAACTAAATTCATGACTGTATTGTTTCTGTAATTCAGAAAATGTAGGCAGGGCCAAATGAAACCAGGGTCTATTTTATTACTTAAAGTGACGAGGGTCTGTCTAGGTGATAAAAGCTTTGTACAACTAATTACACAAAATGTAAATTAATGATACTGGAAATCTACTAAGTTTGTACATATCCATAATTTAAAATTCTATTAAAATTTATTAATTAATAATTTTTTGAATGAGTTTATAATTATCTATTTGAGGTTAATTTGCTCCATACACTTGACACCCCCCCCCCCCCCCCCCCCCGAATTTTTCTTTTTCTTTTACTAAATTGTTTAAAAAAATTAATGAATTTATTGTAAAGAGTATTGAAAATTAAAGTAGTCCAAGTATCAAACTACGTCTTAATACGGATTTTACAATATTGGTTCGACTTTTACAAAGCGTTTTTGATACCCGGTATTGATTTTGCTCTACATCGATGTTGTAAACAATGGCAATAATAAGCAATTAGAACGGTAATATATGTACTCTATGAGATATAGAAATGTTTAATGTTGAGAATTTCGATTCTGTTAAAGTAGAATGAAAAACGAAGTTTCTGATTAACCAGGATCTCAGGTATGCCTATATCTTCTTTGTTTTGACCCCCCCCCCCCCCCAGTAGAATCTTTTTGAATTAGATCTGGAGTTTTCTTATTAAAAGTATTTAGATACAATATATGAAAACAAAAAAAACAAAGGTTTTTCTTTTTTGGTACATGTAAGATGTATGAAAACCTGTAGCAATTTCATATTTGAGCAACTTGTATGAAGGAAGTAGCACATTAACTATGGAAGCAGAGTTCTAATAACCATGAGTTCAGGCAAGTCCCTTGAGGAGTCTAGTTAGTATAGACACTTATAAATAATGCTGGAAACTTGTTCCAGTCCATTGACACCAATATGTAAGATATGGAACTGACATCAACATGATCAATTAAGAAATAAACAGCAAGTGAAAAAGTTCACCGGGATAAGAACTTGGTTGGTCACATGTCAAATCCTGTCAAGCCCCGAAGGGCTTCTCAGAAGATTTGATCATGTACCAACCTTACCAACCAAGTTTATATCCCAGTGAACTTTTTATCATTGCTGTATATTACTTATATTTACATTTAAAACAGGCAAACCATTCAGAATTGTTAAAATTTCTGAGATTTTATGTTTACAATAACACAACCGACTAGCGATAAGCGCAAGCTATGATCATTGTGATGTCATGAAAAAGTTAACAAAGAATGGAAAATTTCAGCTATTCTATAGGTTCATATTTAAGGAAACATATTTGCAAATGTAAATATTTCCTTTTGAAACTCTTAAGTCAGATCTATAACTTATATTTAAATCATTTACTGAATATATAATCTATAAGTATAACCTATATATGACCTATATTTAATCAATTTTCTTATATGAGCACTTTGACCAGTGAATATTTTCACTGAAGGGATACAATGATTTTGTTTTTATTTGAACTTATGATTTATTTGCAGTGATTGTAATCATGTTCTAGAAGAAAATGCCAGTGGTGAAGTGTGTGCTCTCTGTGAATGTCAGTATGAGAGCAGGAATACTACAGCTATTAAGGTGAGTGACTTAGATTAATAATGTCAGTATAATAGCGGAAATACTACAGCTAAAGAGGTTACTGTACGAGACCAGACATACTACAGTCCGTGAAATGTGCTTCTTTACCACTTGAACAGTTAGTGGATGGTGAATGGACAGTGAACAACAGTGAGCGCATGCTGAACGGATTTTGGTGATTGTTTATGAACGGTGAGCGAACGCAGAGTGCAAACCCGATCGAGCACAAAGTGAGTGTTGAAAGCAGGGTGCGTCTTTTAACCCCAAGGAACCCCAAGAAACCCGAAGGAACCCCAAGGATACCCCAAGGATACCCCAAGGAACCCCAATGACAAAAATTAATAAATTTTAATACCCAAGGGGTCTTATTGGACTTCAAGGGTCACCTCTTAGTACCCCAAGGGTACCCCAAGGAACCCCAAGGAAACCCATAAGAACCCCATGGAACCAAAATGATAAAGTTATTAACCAGTGATACCCCAGGGGTCTCATTCGAATCAAAGGCTCACCCCAAGGTACCCCAGTGATAGAAATTAATAACTATTTATACCCAAGGGGTCTCATTTGAATCCAAAGGTCACCTCGTAGTACCCCAAGGATACCCCAAGGAACCCCAAGTATACTCATTAGAACCCCAAGTAAACCCAATAATAGAAATTAGTAACTAGTGATACCACAGGAGTCTCATTATACCCCTATACCCCCACAAATGAAGTTTACGGGGGTATATTGGTTTTACCCTGTCCGTCCGTCTGTCCGTCTCTCTGTAGATACAACTTTGTCCCCCCTATAGAATTTTTTACTACTGCATGGAACAGTCTGACAATTTGTACATATGATGATCACCATCTGAAGATGTGCACCTGTAATTTTTTTAGGATCAGACAAGATTTAATGATTTTATGACAGTTTTCATTTTCCTTATTCTATATATTGATCACTGATGTTGAAAAGTAAGGGAGGTAATCCTTACAGATTTAATTAATTAATTTATAGCATTAAAACACCCTAAAATATATTTATATAAATACATTCAAATGGAGGTTTTTTGTCTTTATGCGTTAACTAAATTTATCTTTTATAAGTATTCTATCAAATGACAATGCAGAATTTTTGTTTGTCAATGATAAATTCTTAGGAGCTGGCTGAATTCATTTGTCCCAAGGGGGCCATTATCTGAGCCATGGTTTAGATGGAGCATGTGTGTATGGAAAATTGATAATCAGTAAAATGGGCAGTGGCTTTGGGGCTAATTTAAAAAGAAATAAATAATATCATTATTAAAATAAAGAAGTGAACTATTTCTAGAAGTTGTTTAAATTTATTAGTCAAGTAAATTGATGAAGTGACCCTATAGGGAATTTAATTTAAATTAAATTTAAAATTACTGATATGATTGAAGTGTTCCCGCAATTTTAAAATTGTTTGTAATATTAAATTTTCTTTCTTACATATTTTTACATAGTATGGTAATTATGGTAATGTTTTGGGAGTTTATTAAATTTAACAAGCCTGTCAAAGAAAATCATATATAAAGTCCTATGGGATCAATTTTCTGATATGGAGTTCCATTTTACCATAGCAGAAAGTGAGGAAAATTCGAAACAACTAACTGCATCTGTTAAGACTCTTATTAGAAAGATATTCAAAGTTTTATCAACAGAAGAGCATTGCTTGGCTACCGGTATTTCCATTTACTGCAAAGGGTGGGATTATTGTCATTTTGTTGGTTTTTCATTAAAACAATTAAATTAAAAAAAATATCATCAGATACATTAATTTATAAATATATTACTGTTATACATATGTATTTAAAGTGATAAGTACCCCAAAGAACCCAAATGAATCCCAAGTATACCAATGAGAACCCCAAGGATACCCTTGAGGACCCCATAGATACCTCAATGATGGAAAGTAAATTTGATGACCAAGGCCGGTCTCATTAAAAATCAAAGGGTCACTCCTGATACCCCAAGGATATCCCAATTATAAAAATTGATAACTATTGATACCCCAGGATACTCATTGGAGTCCAAAGGTCAACTATTAGTACCCCAAGGATACCTGTAGGAACCCCAATTGCAAGGTTATACCCAATTGATAGAATTTTACAACCACCCCAATGGTTGTACTGTAAAACATATTACTAATTAATACCCAATTACTCAATGGAATATCATAAAAACATCTGGGCAACCCAAGGAACACTTGTGATACCCCAATACATACTGGTATGATAAAAATAATGTTTCTCCTGATTTAAAATATCTGTTCACTTTGGATGAATTTAACAATTAGTGTTGTCAAATCGATTGAAAATCATAATCGAGTACTGTTAATCGGCAGAATTTGTTGTCTCTTACCAACTGATGACAGCCAATATTGAATCAGTAACAAATTATATTAAATTCATGAAAATAGGGCACTAAATTTTATGTCACCACAAGGAAGTCTGCAATTCTTACGGTGAACCATTCATATGAACACTTAATATGACAATGTTTCTTCTGTGAAATTTTCAAACGAAGTGGAGAAAGATATTGTTCAGTTACAAAGACCCAAACTTGTTTTACTATTGACATAGGGGGTGTTACCCTTTTTGGAGTACTTTTGAGAAAAGACAAGAAGTGATCATGGAAGTGTAGAGTGGGGCTATCTCCCCTTCATGGGTACAACACAATGGATTGACCCATTAGGCATGCAGAATGTTCACCTGATAGGCACCAAAATACCTGTTAATTGCAGGTAGACACCCATTGTATATTAGTGGTAGCTCTTGGACAGGGATTAAAGGGCCAACATAACCCTTTACATGTATACACAATGGCTTCACCATCACTGTTGCAATATATTTACCTACACCTACATCTCCTTGTTTATTGGTATACAACCCTTGTGAATTTTGGGTGTCTTCCCACTTTGCTATAATTCTGAAATTTTTATGGGTGACTGATTTTAGCTAAGTGGGAATGGTGCTCAGGTAAGTGTTTCAAAGAACAAAAGAAATTAATTACAGGTAAATTATAGTCTGTTCAATTATTGACCTTAAGCAAATTTTTAATAAAAAAAAAATAACAGGCAGTTTTTAGAGACTATGTTTAAAATAAAGTTAAAAAAATTAATTAGATACTTGTAATAGAAGTAAATTTTGATAATTAAAAAGGGTTTGTTCTATGATTGATCGTACAAGCTAATTTTTATTTCATGTAAAATTACTCAATATTCATTCTTTTGAGGAGAAGGAAAACTATGACATTACTACCCCTTCTATGTCCCTTATCAAGAACCTTGAAAAAATGAACATTATATGGTTCAAGTGTTGGGCTGTTGATTTTAATAATGAAAAAACTATAAATGTTAATTTTATTAGAAATGCAGAGGAATTATCACCTACATCATACAATTTTGCTATAGTGGTTATGATATAAAAGAATTAAATGCTCAACGACATGTACATTTAGGACTACATTTTCAGACTGATGGAACTATTTCAATATTTTACCCCTGAAATTCAGAAAAATTCTTGTAAAAGGACTATATATATGATATGGGCCTAAAATGGCCCCCTAAAATGAACATCATCATTTTTCTTCGTACAGATATATATGTGATGTTTTTACATAATGTTCATTTTGATTCAACTGCCCAGAATTTAGAAATATGACATCGTAAAGACAACCTTTTCCTGCCATTTTTGCATTTTTAGTATAAAACAGCTTGTTTTCAAGCAGTTTTTTTTTCAGAAAAAATAGAGAGCATGCTCTAACAAACAAAATATTTTAATCAGAGATGTATCTAGCCAAGGCTAATAAGTGGCAAAAAAATGTTCCCTGTTCAAGCATGCCCTCTATATTTCCCATTCATAAAAAGATAAGAAAAATGTAAATTTTTGATTGATTTTGATTGAAATATAGAAATAGCATCACTTCTGACGTCATTTACTGCAAGTGAGTGCAAAAAAAATCAAATAAATAGGTGAAAAATAAATTTTACATCAACTCTTCTAAAATATAACATAACATTTTATTGTACCTGAAACACTTTAAAAAATTGCAAATAATGGGGGCCAAATTTAACTCATATCATATATAGTTCTTTCGTACTTCGAATCACCAGCTACCAGTTGAAGTGGGAAGATGGGAAGGTATCCCATTAAATGAAAGATTTTGTCCTCTCTGTTACAAAAAACGTATAGCCGATGAATTTCATTATATTTTAGAATGTGATGCAATATCACAAGTCCGAAACAAATTTATAGACAAAAATTTTTCGGCTAGACCAAATGTGTTTTAAAGTATTACATATTAGGGTATCCTTGGGGTTGTAAGTGTATCTGTATGATTAAGGTATCTTTTGGAGTTCCTTGGGATTTCTGTGGGGGTAAACTAGGGTTTATAGAGGTTTTTAGAGGCGTGTCTGGGATACCAATGAGTCCCCAGTGGTATCAGGAATTTTTAATTTGAATTATTAGGCTATACCCTTGGGGTTCCATTGTGTTCTATGGGGTATCAAGTTTTATGAATCTGTATTATAAGGGTATCCTTTAAGTTCCTTGGGGTATCCATGGGGTTCCGTGGGATACCTAATGGTGTCCGGGATATCAAAAAGCCCCGAGGGTGTATCCAGAAATATAAAATTGTGTTACTAGGGTATCCTTGGGGTTCATTTGGGTAACAAAAGTTATATTACTGGGTATCCTTGGAGTTCCTTGAGGTATCCATAGGGTGTGTCAGGGATAACAATGGGGTATCTGTATTATTACTATTAGTCTAGAGTACTATTAGGGTATCCTTTAGGTTTCTTGGAATACCCATGGGGTTCCCTGGGATACCTTGTGATTTGTCTAGGATATCAAAGAGACCCAAAAAGTATCAAGAGATATAGTGTATCCTTGGAGTTCCATAGGATATCAAGAGTTATAAAATTTATATAACCAATACATGTATAAGAGTATCCCTAGAGTTCCTTGGGGTATCCGTGGGTTTTGTCTGAGATACCAATGAGTCCCTACGGGTATCAAGAATTTAAATTTGTATTATTAAGTTATCCTTTAAGTTCCTTGAGGTATCCTTGGGGTTCTGTGGTGTATCAAGAGTTATGAATCTGTATTTTTAGGGTATTCTTAGAGTTCCTTGGGATATTCCTGGGGTTCCCTGGGGTTCTTAGAGGTGTGTCTGGAATACCAATGAGTCCCCAGGGTTATCAAGAGTTTTAAATTTGTATTACAATGTATTATGGTATCCTTGGGGTTCTATGGAGTATCAAGATTTATGATTCTGTATTATTATGGTATTCTTGGAGTTCCTTGGGATATCCCTGGGGTTCCCTGGGATTCTTAGAGGTGTATCTGGAATACCAATGAGTCCCCAGGGTTATCAAGAGTTTTACATTTGTATTGCAATGTATTAGGGTATCCTTTGGGTTCTATGGAGTATTAAGAGTTATGATTCTCTATTATTAGAGTTTTCTTGGAGATCCTTGGGATATCCACGGGGTTCCCTGGGATTCCTAGAGGTGTATTTGGAATACCAATGATCAGTCCCCAGGGTTAATAAGAGTTTTAAATTTGTATTATTAGGGTATCCTTGGGGTTCTATGGCGTATCAAGAGTTATGATTCGGTATCATTAGGGTATTCTTGGAGTTCCTTGGGATATCCCTGGGGTTCCCTGGGGTTCTTAGAGGTGTGTCTGGAATACCAATGAGTCCCCAGGGGTACCAAGAGTTTAAAATTTGTATTATTAGGGTATCCTTGAGGTTCCTTGGGGTTCTATGGTGTATCAGGAGTTATAAATCTGTATTATTAGGTTATCTTTGGGGTTCCTTAGGGTATAATTGGGGTACCAAGGGTAAGGGGTGACCATTGCACTCTAATGAGACCCCCTTGGGTATCAATAGTTATTCATTTCTGTCATTGGGGTATCCTTGGGGTTCCTTGGGGTTCCTTGGGGTTCCTTGGGGTTAAAAGACGTGCCGTTGAAAGCATGGTGAACAATATGTGAAATCTACGTGAAGGCAAGATAAACAATTTATTCGGATGTGCCTCGAGAGTTATCTTTACACTGTGTTTCGTCTGTAATCAGGAATCAAAGTACTGAAGTACTGACGGGAGTTGATTTTATCTGATTATCATTTATTCAAAATCAATGATATGTGATTTTGCATGGCAAGTAGTATCAGTAATTGTAATATTTATGAGAAATTGTATGGATCCAGGCAAGATTGAACTCTTGTCTTGTTCAACCAAACGTTCGGCTGTCTCCGTTTATCTCTGACAAGCAAGAGAGACTCTGTTTTGTCGGATATCAATGGAGACAGCAAGCGTCTGGTTGAACGAGACTACATTGAATTCTAGCGTAGGGATACATATGACTTTTAAAAATATATCTAAACTGTTTGTACAATTTAAAATCTTAATATTTTCATGGTGTTAATAAATAAGTTTTGTTGAAAAACAATGCTTCAGAATACATAGCATCGAATTTATTGATTATTTTCAAGAACTAAGTATTGTCAGTGGTATTGATTTGTGCTTAGGTCCAAACACTGTTTCACTTTAGCTTTGTCCGAGTAAGTGCATAGTTGATTAAAATCAACTCCCAAAAAATAACAAGTAATGTACATGTATGTATTGTTATCAGCTTAAATATAATATTATCTGACTGAACGATAAGTATACGCTGACCAAACGGTGAGTGCATGGTAATTGCTCTATGAACAGTGAGCATGAATGGAGCGGAGCGGAAAATGCAAGTGAATGCATGGTAAATTTAAGAGCGCACGGTGAATGCACTGTCATCGAATGCTGAAGACACTGAAAAAAGGGAAAGTAGAACGTTTCAGTTGCTGTAATTCTATAAAGTGGAGTGTGTGAAATTGTTAATGTCAGTATTATATGGAGTTGAGATACCGCAGTTATAAAGTCGTGGGAATGATATTGTTAATTTATGTATGAGAGAAGTAATGCTACAGCTAAAAATGTTTGTGTATGAAAGCAGAAATACTACGGATATAAAAGTGAGGGACTGAGATTGTTGTCCATGTGTTTGTATTTCAGATGGTGGTGATTTTCATCATCTGTGTGGTGCCCCTACTCTTTATCTACATGTGTTTATGTTTCAGGTGGTGGTGATTTTCATCATCTTTGTGGCATCACTACTCTTTATCTACATGTGTTTGTATTTCAGGCGGTGGTGATTTTTATCATCTGTGTGGTGTCCCTTCTCTTTATCTACATGTGTTTATGTTTTATGTGGTGGTGATTTTCATCATCTTTGTGGCATCACTACTCTTTATCTACATGTGTTTATGTTTCAGGTTGTGGTGATTTTCATCATCTGTGTGGTGCCCTTACTCTTTATTTACATGTGTTTGTATCATCTGTGTGGTGTCCCTACTCTTTATCTACATGTGTTTGTATTTCAGGCGGTGGTGATTTTCATCATCTGTGTGGTGTCCCTACTCATTATCTACATGTGTTTATATTTCAGGTTGTTGTGATTTTCATCATCTGTGTGGTGTCCCTACTCTTTATCTACCTGTGTTTGTATTTCAGGTTGTTGTGATTTTCATCATCTGTGTGGTGTCCCTACTCTTTATCTACATGTGTTTATATTTCAGGTTGTTGTGATTTTCATGATCTGTGTGGTGTCCCTACTCATTATCTAAATGTGTTTATATTTCAGGTTGTTGTGATTTTCATCATCTGTGTGGTGTCCCTACTCATTATCTACATGTGTTTATATTTCAGGTTGTGGTGATTTTCATCATCTGTGTGGTGTCCCTACTCATTATCTACATGTGTTTATATTTCAGGTTGTTGTGATTTTCATCATCTGTGTGGTGTCCCTACTCTTTATCTACCTGTGTTTATGTTTCAGGTTGTGGTGATTTTCATCATCTGTGTGGTGTCCCTACTCTTTATCTACATGTGTTTATGTTTCAGATGGTGGTGATTTTCATAATCTGTGTGGTGTCCCTACTCTTTATCTACCTGTGTTTATGTTTCAGGTTGTGGTGATTTTCATCATCTGTGTGGTGTCCCTACTCTTTATCTACATGTGTTTATGTTTCAGATGGTGGTGATTTTCATAATCTGTGTGGTGTCCCTACTCTTTATCTACCTGTGTTTGTATTTCAGGTTGTGGTGATTTTCATCATCTGTGTGGTGTCCCTACTCTTTATCTACATGTGTTTGTATTTCAGGTTGTTGTGATTTTCATCATTTTTGTGGTGTCCCTACTCTTTATCTACATGTGTTTATGTTTCAGGTTGTGGTGATTTTCATAATCTGTGTGGTGTCCCTACTCTTTATCTACATGTGTTTATGTTTCAGATGGTGGTGATTTTCATCATCTGTGTGGTGTCCCTACTCTTTATCTACATGTGTTTATGTTTCAGATGGTGGTGATTTTCATCATCTGTGTGGTGTCCCTACTCTTTATCTACATGTGTTTATGTTTCAGGTTGTGGTGATTTTCATCATCTGTGTGGTGTCCCTACTCTTTATCTACATGTGTTTGTATTTCAGGCGGTGGTGATTTTCATCATCTGTGTGGTGTCCCTACTCTTTATCTTCATGTGTTTGTATTTCAGGTTGTGGTGATTTTCATCATCTGTGTGGTTCCCATATTCTTTATCTACATGTGTTTATGTTTCAGGTTGTGGTGATTTTCATAATCTGTGTGGTGTCCCTACTCTATATCTACCTGTGTTTGTATTTCAGATGGTGGTGATTTTCATCATCTTTGTGGCATCACTACTCTTTATCTACATGTGTTTATGTTTCAGGTTGTGGTGATTTTCATCATCTGTGTGGTGTCCCTACTCTTTATCTACATGTGTTTTCTGCTCTGTCTGGATCCCCTGATCACCAAGCGGCCGCGGACCCAGTACCAGCAGCAGGTTAACGAGGAGGTGAATTTGGTAATCTCTGGGCGGTGGGCTCTGTCTCATCTCTTTATTCACTCTCTCTTCTTTTCATGTCATGCATGCAGCTTATTTATTTAAGAAAAGTATATTAACCTGTAATAAATACATTTTATCATTAAACTAGTGATCTTTTTCACTTTTGAATCTTATTTTGTTCTTAAATAATTATACTAAAATGAATTCATTTGACTTATTCTGTAAAGTTAAGATACATCATTATTTGCTGATTAACAAAAAAGAGTATAACGGCACTTGTATTCATCTTATAAGGACTGTAGAATACAAATATATACATATAAATTTATTTGATTTACACTTAAGTATATAATACAACCATCTGTATTTCATCAGATTAACACTGTATATCAATGTCTGTATTCAACTGACAAACACTTAGTGGAAGCAAAAATATGCACACGTAATAAACGATAGGTTCCCACTTTCATGCGATCTGTTACTAACACCACAATTAACAAATCACAGGTGACCGTGGATTTTCTCTATAATTATATATTTAGATATAAGGTTTAACTATGAAAGAGTAAGGTCACGATAATAAATTTCAGGTGACACAATCTCAGGATCTCATTGCCTGTTTAAATACAATAACATATGTTCAGATAAGATTGTCCAAATAGAATTTCCATTTGGATCTCGATGTGATTTAAACATGTCGATTTTTGACATTTGTGTTCATGCAAATACGTTTGTATATATTACAATATGTTCATTATTTACCGATGTTCTTGGTTGTGATAGGGCACAACGATGATTTTTTTCACGATCAAGATGGAAGGTGGTCAGAATTTGAGCTATGATTGGACCACTACAAATACATCTCTAAAGTCAACATATCTCAAATGAACACAGGGCATCGTTGTGTTTCTCTAGTCCAAGATTTATCCAGATAATCACAATGCGAGAACACAATTAAATGTGACATGTAGCACATTGTTATAATGCATTTGTATCTGATACGAGGATCACGAATGATAGCGATTGAAAATTTAAACATGTTGATCATAGAAAACTTTTCAACAGTCTAAATGATCAGCAGGATTGCCACAACAGACCTCAGGTTCTGATGAGATTTGATGCCATCAATATGATTAATCTGCGATTTCTGTTGTGCTGCAAGTCATGATAGTGAGAACATACACCCATATACGTTTTGATACCACTGTAGTGTATACAGACATCTGTATATTATCTGATTAACATTGTAGTGTTAATAAAATAACATCGTTATATTATCTGATTAGCAGTGTAGTGTGTACACACACCAGTATACATTTGTATACCACTATAGTGTATACAAACATCAGCATTCTTTACCTCATTATGCACAATCTTTCATTGAGCCCACAGCAAATAATTAGTATGTAAAGTTGATAAAGGGTATGTTACATGTAGTTTTATTTAAATTCTTTAAATGTCTCTTCAAAACAAAGTTAGAAAAGGTTGTTTTGAAAATTTAATTTTAGATTAGTAGGACTTCAGTGATTTTACTTACAAAGAATGTTTCTTTAATATAGAAAACAATGCTGAGTATTTCTCAATAGATTTGTAATTTTGACACTTTACCATAACAGTACACAATATTGAATTGCATTAAAAGATTCCTCAGACTGAATTAAATCTATTTGAATGACTGGTTATCCACTGAATAAATGGTCTGAGAGGTGCTAAGGATTTATTATTTTTATATGCTTTACTTGACCTGATTACATCAAAGGACTGTCAAAATATAATCATTTCTCTGTTGTTAAATTTTGAATTTCAAAAGCAGTCTAGGAGATAAAATCATAAGTGTTGATATGTGGAATAGTTTCTTTGACTACTTGCTCTGTTGCATGTATTTATTTCACTCCAGAAGAAAGACAAAGTCATGATGTTTGATCAATATCTTTGAGATGTTATCATCAATGGTTTACTTAGTTTTATGAAGTATTTGAAAGGAGATAGTAGGATTTAAGGGCTTTGTAATATCCTGCTATGATATTTCCAGGACAACTTAGCGTCTGAGGCCCAGAGACCGTCCACAGTGAGACAGCGGCCTGACATGGGTCGCCAGAGATCCGTCATTAACCAGGTGACCGACGTACAGAAGAGGTGGAAGGACACCGTACAGGAGCAGAGGAAGCAGATCTACGACAATCACTCCCTGCTAAACTAAACAGAGGGAGACATTTACCAACTCTCCCTCAGCCTAACAGAAACTATCTAGGGTTCTCTACAACGCTAGGCCTACTGGAGGCTGCTCATTACTATAACGTCCTTGTGACAAATAATTCAGAGGGACGATTCTGTGTTCATGGGCAATTCTGTGTCCACTGACGAAAAGGAACACATTCCTTGATCTGAGGAATTACTGTATTTATGTATATTTGTATAAATGAAACACAGATTTCTCTGATGTTTGATTAACTTGCATGCTTGTATTCTTTATTGATTTAGGCTGCAGTTTAAGAAAAGCCTTGATACTGTGGAATCATTTTAATTTGTAGGGGTCAATGTTCATGGGTATCCAAAAGTTTGTGGGTTCAAAAATAGTTAAGTTGGTAGAAAGTTCTATTTTGTAAATAGATATTGAACAAATTCTTGTATATACGTTCATGGGGATTTAAAATCCTAGGTAAGGGTTACCTATGAAAGCCACCAAAATTGGTCCCCAATGAAAAATGATGATTTCACAGTAACTAATTTGATTTCAGTCTCATTGAATGATGTGCACAATTTATACAAAACTATTAATTACCATGTAATTATATGAGCATATTTTATCAGTTCTAAATTGTTTTCAATTTGTAGGTAATACATGGAGAAAAAAATTCAATAAATTTAAGTCTGATCAGTCAAATCGAGGAAATAATGCAGCTTTTGTTTACTTGAGATGTGAATCCTATATATAGGGAAGGTATAAGCTAAGTTTGTATGATATATTTGTGTCATTTCATTGCTCTTTGTCTAATATATTGCATCGTACACAAAATGTCAACTTGTATGTATTACTGATAGTATTGACCTATGTCATGCAGCAGTCTCGTTCAATTTGAGAAGGAGAGGGGTCTTTTAATCGCTAACATTTCACTTAATATGACCTAACAAATACTCAGAGGAAGAGAGTTATTTAGTTTTCCTTTGAAGGTTATTCCAGATCCTTATATGGTGAAAAGCTTATAATGTTACTGAGTTCATAACTCAGAACTGTGTGGTTTATGAATTACATGAATTGTTATGTGTTTGCATGCTGATGATATTTATTTTAATTTGTTATTGTAGGAGGCTCCATTTCTAAAGAACAAAACTATTTATGTTTATTTATTATGGCGTTTTTTAAATAAAATTAAAAATTAAAGTGTATAGACAGTGTGTACGTACTCAGTTTTCTTTTAAAACTACAAATATTGAAAGTTTCTTTTAAATGATCTATTGCAGTCTGAGTTGTTCCACTTTGCCACCATATTAAAAAAATGACTGCATATTTAGATAAAGCCCTCAGGACCTCTGGGGTAGAGGATTTGACTCCAGTACGTGACAAAAATGGTCATATATTGATAATGAATATAATATTTGAAATTTTCTCTACTTCTGCTTATATTGATTAGAAACTGACTGCATATCATAAGCCCTCTACCAAAATTATTAATTTTATGACCTCCAGGTTAAGGGTCCTTACTGCAGGGTGTGACCAAAATTAATGTATATAAAGTTTAGTTACCTTCCTTACGAGACTGAGGAACCGACTGCTTATTTAGAAATATTATAAAGCTGTTTTCCACGACATCTAAGGCTGGGATTCTGGCTCGACTCAAGAGGGAGGGGGTGGTGGTAAAAATGTTATTCTCCTGTTTGATGTAGAATTTTAATGAAACAGATACTGAGCAAAGAAAATAAATGAAGCTTTCTATCAAATTTAAAGTTTACAAAAAAAGCTTTTGCCCAATTGAGCAGAGTTCCCTGGGGTGTTATTAAAATTGTTCATAGAGTTATCGCCCCTTGTCTTGTTTAAATTAAATAAGTAATCATTGTAAATAATGTTACTAAGAGGTCGAAGGATTAAAGAGATCTATACAAGTATTTATTATATGAAACAAATCAACCAATACAATTCTTGTAGTTTCTAAATAGTCAGGGAGACTTGAAAATTCTAAAGTATTGGATGGCCAGTCAAAAACACTAGTGTGTGGTACAATTTTTGTTTTTATAAATGCCAGATATCAATGTTTGTCACAATAGAGATTGTGAGAGAAAATTGTTGGTCTAATTTTCCCTTGATTGATAATTGTATGCAGAAGTATTGCAAAGAAGTAGAATATCACTGTGATATATTTTGTAAGTTTTGATTAACGTTTATTTAGAATTGGTAGAAATTTAGTAATGAAGTACAATAATGTTGTGACGAGTTGTATGCAAATGGCATGATGTCCTCCTGCACAGTTCTGAGGGATAATAAGGGCATTGTTCTGTACAATAGTGCACAATTTGCATACAATTGCAAAACAACATGACTGTAAAACCTCACATTTATTGCTTTTGTGTCGTTTTACAACAGTTTTGGACATGCAATTTTTTCCTGAACAAGTCAGTTCATTTATTTTTACATCATGTCCACATAAGATGACCGCACACCTCCAGTTAATAATTACACTCGAGTAGGCACTTTGAATTATTATACCCCACTCCGAAGGAGAGGGGATGTACTGTTTTACCCTTGTGTGTCCTTCCGTCTGTCTGTCCGTCTGTGACAAATTTCTGTTTGCATTAAATATCAGCAACTATTAATAGAAGATGCTTGGAATTTTAACATACTCTTTGTTTTGGTATGCCAAAAAGTGAGCTTCGTTTTTGTAGATCATCGAATCAGAAGTCAGCTTTCTGTGAATAACGACTTTGTTTATTAGTCCCCTACCGGTTATCACCGGAGGGGACTATAGCTTTCCTCTGCGTCAGTCCGTCCATCCGTCCGTCCGTCTGTCTGTCCCACTGCAGTTTTCCGGCTTTTTTTCTTTATGCGTGTGAGGAATAAATTCAAAATGTCAAACTACGGATCAAGTTTACACTTTTGTAGCGTCTGGTTGACATATTTTCGAGAAAATTAATTTTTTATATTCCAATATTCAATGTTCGGGTTCGATATTCTGCATAACAGTGCATTGTTTTCACAATTTCCACAAACCGGTAGGGGACGTGTATTGCTTATGCAATACTCTCAGAATGCTTGTTTTTAGCCTAAATTTTTGAGTAAATTTTCTTAATTTTTTTCTCGGAAACTATTGATCACAGAAGCTTGATTTTTTAAAACACTCTGATTATTTTTTGCTTTCATTTTCAAACAAATTTCAAACAGAGATTTCACAGTAACTATTCATTGCAGAATTTTTTTTTTTTGATTTTTTTTTTTTACACATTCTTTGTATATGTATGCCAAACGATAAAAGTCATATTTTGTACGAATCAGACGTCAACGCTCTGTTAAATGAGAACCTTAGTTTTTTGTTTTTGCATACATTTTCGAACAAATATTCGTCTAGGATTTCTCACAACTATTCATACCAGATGGGTGAAATTTTAATATACACTTTGTTTTGGTGTGCCACATGGTGGGCTAAATTCTGTTTTCCTTTTTTCTCACAAATTTTATATCAACTTTCTGTTAACTGTCTTGTTGAATTGCATGTCGCCCTCGTAAAAATAACTGTCAACATTAAACCATTATCGTTGAAGATCCTTTAATTAAGTTACAACTGTACCGTGTAAATCAATCTTTATCATGGAAAAGAACACAACACAACTTTGAAGGATGACATACACATAATTGTTAATGTATAAATTTTGCGATTTTTACTGTGTCTGAGCAAATCTGCCACACTAACTCGAATTTTACAAACAAACTTTTTGAGAGGTATGGAATACTATTGACATGGAAAAGAAGAGCTATATAAACTTTGAAATGGATGGGCTATTTTTCACAGATAAAACTTGTTGCAGAGTCGCACGGTTTATCATTCCACTGGCCTGTATAGAACATCTCCACACAGTCTATTTCTTCTGACGGGTTGTGCATATCGTCCGGATTCCAGGCGTCCCAGTTAGTGAAGGTGACTGGGGTCCCCGAGTAACCACACACAAACACGCCCTCTGTCTCGATGTCGTTCCCGCCGGTCCAAGTCGTACACAAGTACTCGTTACTGCAGTCTAAAAGGTATTAAAACATATTAGCTGGTAATTCTGGTATACTAACTGAATCAAAGATCTCTATCCAGAGTGATAAATTTATGTATTATATGTGTTACAATCTATGGCCATCATACTTTTCCATAGTAAACAGTTTACTGGGGAAGTTTTACTTGGCATGTAAAAATCCCATGCAAAAATTAAACACTCAGGGGAGAGTTGAGGTTTCTCTGTTTTTCTTGTTTTAAATTATATTCAATATTGTCAATGAAAGTGCATGGATTTTAGTATTAATTTATTAATCATATGTATAACTTTATTGAAATTATATTCAAATATTTTATCAATAAAAGTGCATGAATTATGTATTTAATTTATCATATGTACAACTTTATTGAAATATGTTAAAATATTGCCAATAAAATAACATGAACCATAGCATCGTCAATTATACTGTATGTTACCTATATTGAATAGCCCAAAACATTTGACCAGAACACTTTTCTTTAATTATTTGGTCACTTCATGCAGTTAATATAACGATCCCAACCATTATCCAGTATTATACATTATACACCTAACTGTCATTACCGTTGTAAATACATGCAATATAATAAAGGATTTCCCCAAGAAAGACGATCTTCAGTGGTTGTAATTATAGAATGATAAATAGGCTTTACGTTTATTATAATGATAAATATTATATAAATAGTGCCTGTTTGGGAGGGTAACAGTTGAAATTGACACCCCGAGAAAACCATTGTCAACCGACGCGAAGCGGAGGTTGACAATGGTTTTCGAGGGGTGTCAATTTCAACTGTTATCCTCCCAAACAGGCACTATTTATTTTGTTATACTAAATGTCTTTTTTAAAATTTGTAAGAAAATTTTACTGCTTTTATATAGGAATAACGTGAATTCTACAGCGAACCGTACGCGCATAATTTTCGCGCATGCAACATTTTTTAATGTTACCCGTTGCCAAGTGCGTTGCTAACGCTGAGGGTAATAGTAAATATTATTAACTGCGTCTTAACCAATCAGATTTCAGTATTTAACATGAAAGTATAACAACGTATTATGTGTACCTTTGTCAATTTTATATAAAATGATAAATGTAACGTTATATATGTATACACACATGTAAATAAACGATGATAACTAAATACGTACATACATCTTTCAGCAGCGTGGATGTGACCCAATGGTTTTCCTTCACATCATCGACTTCAAGGAGATAGGCTCCAAATTGTTGACACGCGCTCTAAAACACAACTACATCAATAATTGTTCAAGGTTTGAGCACTAAAATGCCATGTTTTACGTAATTAAGATATTGCTGAAAATTAGTTAAACCACTTCTAATTATCATCAGTGGTGTCCGGAGAGGGCTATATGAAAAAAAAATTAACAGCGCGCTGTGAAAAACCACCACGCCGTCACGCTTATTCAACTTTACACAACTCGCCATCGCGCTGTCACTAAAGCCATCTGGTAACAGATCAATTACAAAGACATAGGCGTCGGAACCGGGGGGGGGGGCTAACTTTTTTTGCAAAGTTAGACCTAACCATTCGGCACATAGCAGAATAGAGGGTTCAGCCCCCCACTTTTTTTCGCAGGAAATATAATCCCCCCCCCCCCCCGGATTAGGATTTTCATGGTTTGGGAAAAAAAAAATTATGGTAGGTAAGATTTTTTGTTTTGGAAGTATAGGTCCCCCCCCCCACACACACACATTTTCATGATTTTGGAATTAGGTTTTTTTCTCTCTGTTATTATATTTCTGAGGATCAGTCTAGCCCCCCCACTTTCAATTTGCTTCCGACAAGAACACACTTGGTAATATCAGTCATCATGGACGAGCACTTAGTCTTAGTACAAATACATGCAAGGATCTGTCAATGGATATATATACTCAGAGAACAGAACTATCTAACATCCGCTAGAAGAACTGGTGAATAAATAGTTAATAATGAGAACATCCTCATTAAACTCGCATACACCTATCGCTTTTTATTTCAGTCTATATCATCTCTCTTTTCACATTTTTTCACTCTCACTTTCTATACCATTGCTTCCGGTTGAGACAGGGCTGTTGTGTTCCGGATGTAGCAATGTCCATTGTACTTTGTCCATCCTTCATCACAATCTGTTGACATTAACCAAATAGATGAAATACAAATCTTTGGAAACAGGAACAAATAACGTTTAGAATACATTTAAAAGGCCTCAAACATTGATATTTATACTTTGGTCACAAGAATTTGTGTACACGTTTTTAAGAATAACGGCCAAACTATGATCAGTACATCCTTTAAAGTGCTTTGTAGATTGATGAAGTTAATGATGTAAATGTAATCAGTAAACAACAAATGTGTCCCTTTATTTTCGGTGTTAAAAGCATTCTATTTACCAATGATTTAACAAACAGTTACCTATGAGTGCCCGAGAGTATTATTGAATATTCGTTATAGACCACTCCGGTAAACAGTGGTTTGATAGAAACCAGACAAAAATTCATGGTATCGTTCATCAAATGTTCATCACCAGACAATCATTGTAAATATTAAGTTTTGAAAAGCAGATTAATATGTACATACAAATTCATATCTTAAACATTGTAATTTAAGTATATGAATTTGTTTTCATTTAAGAAATAAAGAGCAGTTTAAAAAGTTCATCGTGATAAGAACTTGGTTGGTCACATGATCAATTCCTACGAGGCCCGATGGGCTTCTCAGAAGATTTGATCTCGTACCAACCAGGTTTACATGTATATCCCGGTGAACTTTTCAACATTGCTGTTTATTACTTATATTTACGTTTGAGGATGACAAATTGTTCAGGATTGCTACATGTAAAATAACCGATATTTTATGTTTATAATAAGACCACCAACAAAGAATAAGCGCATGCAATTTTCATTGTGATCTCATAAAATACAGAATTGAACATTTTCGCTATTTTGAAGGTTTATATATGGAAAAATATTTGCAAATGTAAATAGTTTTTTTTATTTTTAGGATGCAAAGAAAGATGGGGTTACCTATTTTTTTGAAAACGTAGACAAGGTATGTTTTTTTCACGTTTTATGCATTAAAGATATTGTTTACATGCTGATTAGATAAGACGATATTTTAATAACGATAATCTTATAAGCAAATCAATCTTGCACAGTTTAATCAGATAAAATCAAATATATGGTAAAAAGAGAAAAATTAAAAATAATAGCTTATGCTTTTCCAATTGCATTTTAATGCAGCCAAAATATCAAACTTGTATGTGTTTGAATAGAGTCGGAAAGTGTTAAGAGTATCGTTATCAGAACTTGACCGAATATACAGTTAGTCCATAGTGATGAATTGTCTGACATCTATTTACCTGTTGGTTTGTAGTACACCCAGCCAT
Organism: Magallana gigas; assembly: GCF_902806645.1. Lineage (NCBI taxonomy): Eukaryota > Metazoa > Mollusca > Bivalvia > Ostreida > Ostreidae > Magallana > Magallana gigas. Next base: position 1,083,742 of record NC_047563.1, on the reverse strand, counting down.
CTTCAGGTCCAACACTATTCTTATCGTGACAAGATCGCAGGGTCCGACAGGTGGAGGTGGCAGCCTGGTATCCAAAACACCAACAGTCCGTCCCACATTGTAAGGCACACATCCCTATAGAACTCGTCATATAGTCTTCCATAGAGCCATCACTCAGTATCTTATTGGTGAAAATGTTTTCTTTTGAAAAGAGATTCGAGCAGATAGTTGACTGAATGCATGCATTCAACATCAAAAGATAATATATCAGAAGACAGATAAATGTTTTCATCATCTCGCAATCTAAAGCAAGATCTAGAGAAAACTCTCAGTTATGTCGAACGCAATGGAGTTGTTTTAGTTGTATGGATTTTTAAATCAATGTCAACCAAACAAGGATAGAAAATAAATAATCTTTTTTCACATGGAGTCGATAAACGGAGCTAATATAATGAAAACGTCTAGAATAAATGTTTAATAAATAATAATTTAAAGGGGCATGGTCACGATTTTGGTTTAAAAATTTTGATTTTAATGTTTACAATGCTTCAGTAAGGCATTTTTAATAGGCAACCAAAATTTGAGTGTCATTTGATGAGATATAAGCGAGTTACAGAGCTTACAATTCTTTGCTATGTAAACAAAACGTTTGTTTACATTTCTAATGTTGAAGTGAACATTCCAGTTTTGGACCTAAAATAAATGTGTTAATCGTTAGGAACTGTTTATTTAAGCTTAAAATGAATAATTAGATAGACAAACCAGCTTTAAAAAGATTTTTTTTACTGGTATATTAAACAAAAACAGGACACGAGCCTTGTTTACATGGCGAAGAATTGTGAGCCCTGTATCTTGCTTAAAACTCAACGACTGGCGCCCAAATTTCATTTGATCATTAGAAATGCATTCTTAAAGCACTGCAAATAATAAAAACAGAAAAATAAAATTTGACCCACATTTAACAGAGAAAAAAAAAACCCCACTATAATTTAGAATGCAAGCATCCACTATAATATTCTAGAAAATTAGGACAAACCAGGAAATTACATACACAACCCATAGCAATAATTTTTAAAACAAATATACATAAAATGTGAACAGAATTTGTTATTCAGAGCAATAACCATTTTTTGCAGATGAGATGTATTATACATATAAATCAAACAGAACTATCCGCGGATCAAATGGGGGAAATTCATGTTCAATTCAAAGGTTTCAAAGCATGTTAGTACGCTAATCGAAATAATAATATATCGTCGCAAAATAAGCAGACATAAACCAATCAGATATAAAGCACTCAGCATATGATTAGATCTTAATTAAGTAGTAGCTCAAAATAGTACCTGCTGCAATAGAATGTTAAATGTTGTAAGAGAACTGGGTGAACATGACCATTTTAGGCTAAATTCAAATTATTTTGACTAAAAGCTCTTAATATATACAGGCGAAAGCGCTATAGATAAAAGTTGTTTGAGCATTATATTATATTTATATATATATATATATATATATATATATATATATATATATATATATATATATATATATATATATATATATATATATATATATATTGAAACACAATAAAATCCACAGTGGTCGGCGAGTTATAGATATAAAGTAAAAAAAGAAAACACGAAAAAACGTTCAATATATCTTAAACGCTTTCATTTTAAAATCTTCAGAAGCTTCTGAAGATTTTAAAATGAAAATCTTCAGAAGTTTCAGAATGCCAAGATAAGCGAACTGATCTACAGTTTGCTTCTGAAGCTTCATTTTAAAATCCTCAGAAGCTACAATTTAAAAAAAAAAAATGAAAAATGAATTAAAATTTTTTGTAAAAAATGAAGCTTCTGAAGATATTAAAATGAAAGCGGTTAAGCTATATTGAACGTTTTACGTGTTTTCTTTTTTTACTATCTATCTATTCTATCTAATCTATCTATCTATCTATCTATCTATCTATCTATCTATCTATCTATCTATCTATCTATCTATCTATCTATCTATCTATCTATCTATCGATTACGCGTAATAAAGTGAATATATCTTAAAATATTACTTATTTTTCCTGAACGCGGCAGTTTCTGTTCTACGAATGTAGATAGCAGTTCTTTGATCGACACAAAAATGGTATATTTATGGTAAAAAACTTGAAATTGTAGATCAGTTTGCTTATCTTGGCATTTTTTTTCACTATAATAATAAATTTTCTAAAGCCGAGAAACAGCTTGCTGAGCAAGGTAGGAAGGCATTATTTGTATTGAAAAAAATATTAGAAACGTGTTTTTAAATCATAATGGTTTGCTATCATTGTTTGATTGTGTGACGAAATTGGTTTTATTTTTAGTTTTGCCAAACGTAAGACCAACGTTTTCTTAAACACCACGGTAAATGTTAATACTTTTCATTTATATGCCAGAACTGCCAAATCATAGAAAGACTGCGTTGTATGCATCACATTTGATTGCCATGGATAGTACGAAGCTATTATAGAGGTATACAGTGGTGTATTGCCATTTATAAGACCTGAATAAGGCATTTTGAATTGGATTACTGTGTTCACTTGGATATAAGTCCTGCATAAGGCATTACAAGTACAGACATAGAGGTGGAGGAAGCGCAAGATTGACGCAGTGATTTGATTATTATTTGGAAGGCAGGACAACAGTGATTTATATTTGCGGGAGATACCAGTCGACCACAGTTAGTGGTTATCCAGTCAATAGGAAATTGTTCTTATTTTTCTCGTGGTCAACAAAAATCTGAGTTAACAGGTTAACGGACCTGGTGCAACGCTTGGGTGTAAGACATACACCAGTGTTAAACACACAGCTCGGCCGCGTTACACGTTACATAATTTGGTGGCAGCGTGCGGGATTTTGTTGACCATGGATTCTTACAGAAGTTTGACAGCCACAATAGGGAGGATTGAGAGGATACTAAAGAGAATGAAAGGCGATGCAGAGTCAACACTAACTGCCGAAGGTGGACAGCCAAAGATGACAAGCCAAGAGTCTTGATATGCGACACAGAGGACTGACAAACAACCGGCCGGTATGTCAGCAGACGTGTCCATTAATTGATGAGTACGGTGGTGCACGACCTAAAGTCAAACATCCAGCAGAAGGCAAACCAAAAGGCTTTACACCTTTTGCCCTTGACGACATTGTGAAAGGCAATCTATTTGACTCGCCTCTGCCAAAAAATTCAAAAGACACACGCCGATCAGAAACCAGCCAGGTTATGAAGCCAGCCACCTATGATGGTACATCTTCATGGCTCGACTACAAGGCGCACTTTGAGGTTTGTGCTGTAAATGGTTGGACTGAAGAAAGTTAAGGACTGTTTTTGGTTGTGTCGTTACGTAGACATGCACAGTCAGTATTAGGGGACCTACCAAGTGATAAAGGCCAACATTACAGCACACTTGTACATGTCAGATCATTAGAGGAAAGATTTTCCCCTCAAAATCAAACAGATTTCTATCGTGTACAGCTGAAGGAACGCAGACAGTAAGCGTCAGAGTCTATATCGGAGTAAGGAAAGCTATTAGAAGACTAACAAATTTGGCTTACGCATTAGCTACTGGTGAAGTACGTGAGACATTGGCCAAAGATTCATTCATTGACGCCCTATCAGATTCTGAAATAAGGATCCGCATTAAATAGTCACGTCCTCAAAATCTGAACGAGGCAATTCGCCTAGCTGTTGAGCTGGAGGCCTACAATCGGGCGGAAAGGCAGAATCCGATATTTAAAGGTCATCTACGAGTCTCAAATACAGAGCAAACAACTCCAGTCACAACATCAGAAGCAAGTGAGACATCAATGGAGGCATGAATGAAGTCAATGGAGGCCAACATGAGTGCCCTGACTGATGAAATTAAACAACTGAAGACACGAGAGTCCGCTCGTAAAAGCTACGACAGAAAATCGGGTGACAGACAAGGTCGTTTGTATGGATGTAACAAGAAAGGTCACATTAAGCGTAAATGTCCAAATGTAAAGAAGCGACCATGTGAAAACGAAAATAGCAATGCTAAGAAGGGACCAAGCAGACCTGTTAGAAGTAATGTTCAACCAGTTTGCAGACCAAACGGATCAATTGGCGTAGGGTCGTCATTGGAAGAAGCTGGTTTGTACATCAAGGTTAAGGTTCACGGAATGCATGCCAAATGTTTGGTCGACACAGGAGCAACACTCACATTATTATCGCAGACACTGTATGAGACAATGCCACAGGAAACAAGACCAAGACTGCAGAATTCAATGCAAAATATATATATATTTTTTCATAATTTATTAGCTCACCTGAGCCAAAGGCTCAAGTGAGCTTTTCTGATCACAATTTGTCCGTTGTCTGTCGTCGTTGTCGTCGTAAACTTTTCACATTTTCATCTTCTTCTCAAGAACCACTGGGCAGATTTCAACCAAATTTGGCACAAAGCACCACTAGGTGAAAGGGATTCAATTTTATTCAAATGAAGGGCCACGCCCTTTTTAAAGGGGAGATAATTGAGAATTATTAAAAATTTGTTGGTATTTTTCAAAAATCTTCTTCTCAAAAACTATTAGGCCGGTAAAGCTTAAACTTGTGTGGAGGCATCATCAGGTAGTGTAGATTCAAGTTTGTTCAAATCATGGTCCCCGGGGGTAGGGTGGGGCCACAATTGGGGGATCAAGTTTTACATAGGAATATATAGAGAAAATCTTTAAAAAATTTCTTCTCAAAAACTATCAGGCCAGAAAGATTCAAATTAAAATGGGAACATCCTCATGTAGTCTAGATTCAAGTTTGTTCAAATCATGGTCCCCGGGGGTAGGGTGGGGCCACAATTGGGGGATCAAGTTTTACATAGGAATATATAGAGAAAAACTTTAAAAATCTTCTTCTCAAAAACTATCAGGCCAGAAAAGCTCAACTTTGAGTGGAGGCATCATCAGGTAGTGTAGATTCAAGTTTGTTCAAATCATGGTCCCCGGGGGTAGGGTGGGGTCACAATTGGGGGATCAAGTTTTACATAGGAATATTTAGAGAACATCTTTTAAGATATTTCTTTTAAAAACTATTAGGCCGGAAAGCTCAAATTAAAATGGAAGCATCCTCAGGAAGTGTTGATTCAAGTTTGTTCAAATCATGGTCCCCGGGGGTAGGGTGGGGCCACAATTGGGGGATCAGGTTTTACATAGGAATATATAGATAAAAATCTTTAAAAATTTTCTTCTCAAAAACTATTAGGCCAGAAAAGCTCAACTTTGAGTGGAGGCATCATCAGGTAGTGTAGATTCAAGTTTGTTCAAATCATGGTCCCCGGGGATAGGGTGGGGCCCCAATTTGGGGATCAAGTTTTACATAGGAATATATAGAGAAAATCTTTAAAAATCTTCTTCTCAAAAACTATTAGACCAGAAAAACTCAAATTAAAATGGAAGCAGCCTCAGGAAGAGTTGATTCAAGTTTGTTCAAATCATGGTCCCCGGGCGTAGGGTGAGGCCACAATTGGGGGATCAAGTTTTACAATCCTTAAAAATATTCTGGGAAAGTTTTCGGTCCAAAACTCAGTACTTAGTGTGAAAGCACAGGTTATGAGATTAAAGGTAGATTTAAGTTTGATGAAACCATGATTCCCTAGAGAATAGTGGGGCCACGAAATGGGGAGGGGGGGTTTATAGGAATAGAGAAAAATCTTCTTACAGGTACAACAACAAAAGGGGCTTTACTAAAAAATAAGAGGTGGATAAAAATTGGCAGATTTTCAATTTTTTTTAGCAAGATCTACTGTACTCAGTTGTCAAGATATTTTGATACTGTAATGCTAATTTGATCAGAATTAAGGCAATAGTTGCTCAGGTGAGCGATGTGGCCCTGGGCCTCTTGTTTATTTTTGAAATACAAGCATACAAACAATTACACCCACAAAAACCACACACAAACACACCAACTCACACGCTCGCCATCATATTTTAAATAATAAACTTTTTTTAATTGCGCTAAGCAGTGGTTACTTGCTTGAAAAAAAAAGTAAAAACAAATAACAAAAAACAACAACAAACAAAACAGTAAGGAAAAGAAAAAAATAGTTGTAAAGTTAATAATACACAAGAAGAAAAAACAAAACATAAAACAAAGCGAAAAGCTTTAGTCCAATATTTCTTTCCAACTATCCCACTGTTTTTCAAATTTATGCACTTTGAAGTGCAGCATATCTTTCAACATTATATTTTATTTTTAAATGACCAAGAAAACCAATCAGTGTTGGCACCTTGTTCAACATCAGACAAGAAAATAAGTATTATTTCATAGAACACAATCAAAATCAAAAAGGGAAAATAAAAATTCCTTCTTTTTGACCCTGTTTTTCATATCTGCATCCATTTACACCCCTTTTTGCCAAAAATAAGCCTTTACAAGTCAAAGTTCATGGAATTTTCCTGAATCATTGACATTTAAATGCATTACACAGACATTCAAAATGAGTAACGTTCCTCTTATTCTTATAAAAAAATTATGAAGTATCAGAGGAACGTTCCTCTCTACCTAAACTAAAATTTCTACATTTCATCTGAGGAACGTTCCTCTTTTCACTTCAACAGAAATCTTCATAAAGAATCTGAGGAACGTTCCTCTTTTCTCTTAACTGAAACCTTTACATGGTACCTGAAGAATGTTCCAATTTTCTACATTTGAAAGTAAAAACAGCAATAAGCAAAATACCGGTAATCTTAAATTAAATAAGCATTTAAACATGTTATACTTTACGTAAATATTAAGGATGTTAACAAGTACTCGAGTACTTGACTATCGCTCAGTCCCGATGATGATCAGCTAAAATTTTCTTAGTTGATTACTCGATATAAAGTAAAAAAGAGTTTCAATTTTTAATATTTTATATCGCGGCATTTTTGGGTTACAATTCAAAATAACAGCTTTTTATGGTGTTTTTTTTTTTTTTTTTTTTTTTTTACATTTTTGGTCGGTCTGTTCTGTCGGTGCCCCTTGTGTATTTTTTAAGCGGCAAATACATATATATATATATTGGTGGCAAAAATTGATCTTGTATTGTAGATCAAACTATAACTAATTGTTTTCAATAAAAGTACATAGGTATGTAATTAAGAATACCAATTTAATATTTCTTTTTATATTAAATATCAAGTTGAGTTTGTAATTGGATTAAATGTTTATATAATTAAAACTTTAACTATATTAATAATTATCTCAGTGCATATGATTTTATAATTACTAAAAACATAAAGCTCGCATCCATCAAATTCAGGATGGAGTTCCCAAGTAGAGTTGCATTTTCCAGAAAGCACTTTCGCTTAATTCGGTCTTTGATACATGGTTGATATGAATCAAGATTTATCTTCTGTTCTGTTTATCTTTTGTTCATACTGTGTGACTGGCTGGATGGCTTTTGAACTTTTCTGTGGCCTCATTGATTTCCTCCCAGGGGGGATGTCCAGATCTTCTATAGAATCTATGTATAATACATATTTGCATTAAAACTCATCATCGCTAAATAACTTCCTGTTATTTCATTTCATAATAAAGATCTGGTTGTAATGCTTATTTTTGTTAATAACACACAAATTCTCAAAACATACATTTAGGTATTGACATTCTTTAAGAAGAAATACCCAGTATATTAAAGGTCACATAAGTTTTTCCCTGCTTAACTTGAAAGAGAGAGAGAAATTAGAGAGATGTAGCACAAGAGAGAGAGAGAGAGAGAGAGAGAGAGAGAGAGAGAGAGAGAGAGAGAGAGAGAGAGAGAGAAAGAGAGAGGAGAGAGAGAGAGAGATTTGTACAACATATTTTGCTCTTCAGATAGATATACCTATATACCTAAATACGTTCAAACATTTACAGAATCCAAGCAGGATAATTAAGCATGAATTTGATTTGAATCTACCAAACATCAATATACTCTTGATTTCTGCTCTAATCTTAAAGTGAGTATGAGAATGGTTCACAGCTCTAAATTATTTGTTCTAAGCCAGAAAGCTGAGCAGATGGAATTTGCATCACTTAAATAAAGCAGGAATTATTAACCACGTCAAACAAGAAAGCTGTATAATTCAGATTCTGTTCATCCTATCAATTTAATGTTGCAGCAAGGGAATACTAGAATTCAGTAAATTAAGCTCGATGAGCTTGCCAATAGTCAAAATTATTTTTGTTTGAAATTTAGAAGCATAAATTATTCAGAATATTTGTTCATCATAAATTCTGACTTGTTATACTTGTTATGTTTGTTATCAAAATTCTCTTCAATCTTTTACATGCTCCCAAAAAAATGGGGGGGGGACCCATGTTCATTCACTTTTTGATAGATGTAAATTTAAGAAAATTGTTTGCTGTGAGAAAAAGTTAGGGGGGGGGTCCCCCCTACATTCTGATGATACGTGCCTGCTTGAAAGGGTTGATTTAAAAATAGGGTGGGTTTTTTTTAAAGAAAACACTGCAAATAAATGCATCTTGGCTGATAGAAGAAGTGAGGATAAAAGGCAAAATGTTTTGAATGAAACAACATTCCCATGGATGATTTAGCATCAATATTCCCAAATCACTTAATTTGCAGTAACTCCTACCTCCTACCCCCCTTCCCCCCTCCCCCGACAAAAAAAATAAGATGAAGAAAACACCTAACATTTCTCCCCTAAAAGAAAAGCTAATTTCGTGGAGGGATAGGACAAATCATCCAGTCATTCTTTAATTTAGTATTTATGTTGTATTTATTCCTTTATAAGATATCAGTAATTCTCATGCTGAGGCATGAATAACTTAATTATCATCAGTGCACTAGCTATAACTATATACCCGCTATCCATCTGCGCGTGCAACCAGATAATCTAAAAGAATTGTAAAAATTAAGTCTACACCAAAGAAATTAATTGAAGAAATATATGTATAATTTGATCGTTCTAATGTTTTGAGTTTAGAAGTAAAGTGGATATATTACAAGGAGAGGACATACATAGGCTATGCCTGTTGTCCAATCCTATTGATTTTATTCAATAAATAAATTAGAAGTAAAGTGAAAAAGTCTTGATGATACCCGTTATCTAGTATTTTTGTTCAACTTAAATGTGCAATATAAACAGTCACCATGTTAAGTTTGTTCCTAAAACATCAATTTACCTGTCTTAAATTTAAAATTCATAATTAAATATACGACTGGAATAGTGAAACGGATAAGTAATGAACTTGGGAAAAAGTTCTTTCCTAAGATATAACTTAATATTAAGTTTGCTTTGTGAAATGGGCCCCTGTGCACTCATTAGATTAATCCTTTCACATTTGTACAGGTTACAATTGTGTGATAATTCATTTCGGCAGATTAATCATATATTTAATATTTAACTTTTTCTTAAATAGAGCATGTTCCTATTCCATATGACTTATGATTTTCCTATTTACAAAGTCTGATTTGAAAGATCTAAAACTCACATCATGTAAATGGAGTTTATAGTGTTACTGAATTCATTTGTCCCAAGAGGGCCATTTTCCTAGCAATGGCGTTGATAAGCATTTGTAGGAAGGGGGTGGGGGTAATTGTTAGCTAGTGTAAGATATAATTTACATGTATATATTAATATAATGATTGCATTTCATATGAGAACTGTAATTCAAATTTTACATCTTAATGTTTGTTACTATCATCCAGCTCAAAGAATTTGACAAATGCCTGGTAACCTGATTGTTTTCTCAAAGCTTAGGTCCTGTCACACCAGATTGCATTCCCCCAGAGTTTCACGATACTGTTGTAACGTTTTTGAGTTCGTTTTAATTCGGCTGCTCTACTTGAGCTATGATAAATATAATCAATTTTCTCAATCACAAATTTAAATCAACAAAATGTACACAATCCCTTTCTTCTCTCTGGAGCGCGCGCGCCTTTCTATTGCGCGCTGATGTATTACCGCACTATAAAAGCGCGCAACCCCGAATAAACTATAGGTAATGCCAAGTCGACTATCTTAAAGATACAAAGCTTTATTTTCAGGTCTCGAAAGCCTTATTCAGGCACGTAAGACCTAGCTTTTACTATTACCTTATTTCCCTCGATGTTAACCAGTCGACTTCAACTCCAAGACTGACTCTCAACGTTCTATCTCCGCTTTATATACCCTTCTGTCACGTGACAAAAGACTCAGAGAACAGTACGGAGTTCAGAACAGGAAGTCATAAAACATACTCTAGAGAACAGAAAGGGATTATTGATTTTCATTTACTACTTCCGCTTCACTACCCACGCCTCCAAGAAATGCGTCTCGCATTTTCGATACGATAAACAATCAAGAAAACAAAATAGGAAATATACAATCTTTATATTTACACAAAATACAAAGTCTTCCTGACTATGCGTGAACATGTTTTGTCAACACATAAACAGATGTCAACCGTATTGAACGATTTGTCCAGAATGTGAGACTTGCTACTTGCAAAATCTGATCAATTCAATCACTAAAACCAAAGTTCATCTTCATGTATCTCCACAACTGACTTTCCATCTCTTTGGTAAGACTCCTGGATTCGATCAAGACGCCTTCTCTTTGACCCATCGGTTTGAGAGGCTTGCTCTACGTGTTCACAAGGAAGAGTCTGAGTACTTTTGTCTACTCCATTGGAAGGGAAGGATGCCTGCACGCAGCGATCCTGCATACTAGTAGGAACCGTCGCCGATGGAACATTCTCCTTCACAGTTGTCATGGGATGCTTGAAAGGAGTTGGTGCAACTGGCATCATAGAGCGCTTCTTCAACAGCTTAGATTTTGAAGTGTGGACGGGATCAGGTCTCGTTGGTTTCCTCTGTGTCATCTCTGGAGAAGTTGCAGAAGCTGTCTCACCCACAACATCCGAAAGAGTCCCGGGATCCAACTGTTCCCAGTCTTCTTCACTCTCACTGTCAGCTTTAGCGTATCCGCCATGGCGCGTCCGGCAGTGCCTGTCCATGTCGCTCTTCTTGTTGGTTGCATATTCACAATGACTGCATTCAAACCGCTTTTGTCTCCGTTTTCTACCACACTCAACCACGTGCTTCTCCCACTCTGATTCTTCTTGAATCCGCAATGAACACATGGGGCAGAGATGTCCTTCTTTTCTTTTTGTGGTTTTGGTGTTTGCCATGATCTACAAAATACAACAATCAATAATCATCTCAAATGATTTCTGAAAACTCAAATAAAAACGATAAGTCTCTGGTTAAAAACAATACTATCCAAATATGGCGCTTGACCAGGTAGGTCACGGTCAGTAACAGCGGTGCAACTGTGGCCAAAATTAGGGAACTAGAGACTAGCGAGACCCTCGAATTTTTCCAATTCTGTGTGTAGTGAGTCGGGGATTAACTATCTTCAACTGAAATTCGTAATAGTCCATGGAAAGGTGGAATTAGAAAGGTTTCTCTGACGCCGTGAGTACTTCATTAACACTGGGTATTGTTCACGTCCGATCTATAAATAGATTCACTGTGTATACATGTTTACATGTACATGAATAGGCCGAATACAATTAAGCAATATTTCAACATGCCGAAAGATGGTGTCACAACTCGCCGACTTAACACTGAAAAAACAGTTGACAAAACGCCCACAACACCTCAAACACCAAAAACTACAAAATCAGCAACTACTGCAAAAACGGTCGAGAGTGAATGGGCCTCGATACATGCCCAACTAGGCGAAATAAAGGATGAACTAAAAAAAACTATTAAAGGCGATGATGTGAAAAAACTAATAAAAGGCATTGTTGAGGAGCTATTCCAAAAACATCAAGAAAAAATAGAACAGAAATACGATGAAAAAATTTTAGAATTAGAGAGGGAAAATAGAGATCTTAGAAAAGAATTAGAAGAACAAAGCGAGGCTCTGAACAGAATTCATGTACAGGTAGAAGAAAATGAGAACATGGTACAAAACGCTCTCTCAAAAGCAAACTACAACGAGCAATATTCAAGGAAATTTAATATAAAATTTCACGGAATCACTGAAAATAAAGGAGAAAACTGCTTGGATTTGATAAACGACACTCTGTCAAAGAGCGTGAGCATTGCCATAGACCCACAGGATGTCGTAGCTGTACACAGAATTCCAGGAGGAAAAGAAGGACCAAGACCAATTCTTATAAAAATGCGGACCATGGATGCTAAGACAACCATAATGCGAAAGAGGTCCGATATTAAGACAGCAACTAGAGGAGTCAAAATCACCGATGACGTCACCAGAGATAATGCGACCCTCATTTCCAGACTGAGTAGCGACCAACGGATATCATCAGCGTGGTATTTCAATGGACATGTGTACGGACAGAATGGAAAACGTCGCATTAGATTCGACATATTTGACGATGTTACCGAGAAACTGCGCGAAAAACAATCCCGGAAATAAATAACCCGTTCCGAGTGGGTTTCTCCAAGTGGTATTATGATACCAGTGTCAACTTCCGGTGGCGACTCAGTAGTTTCTGAACTGGCCAACGCAAAAAAAAAAACACTGTGCGATTTCTATAATGGAATTAACTGTAATCGTTTTTCTTTCTGTTTGTGTTTTCTTGCTTCTATATGTTTGTCTCGGAGTGAATGGTGTGTGTGCGTCGCAGGTTGGTATAGATTTTTCCTTAGTCGTGGAGTATTTGAATGTTTTAAACCCAACTCGTCCCCTGAATAACATGTACACTACTCTTACAACTATTTATATATCTGTGTGTACAATATTATTTTTTTATCCACTATGTCTTGACCTATAATGAGTGTTAAGATTATGTCATTGAACTGCAGGGGACTTGCAGGAATGGAAAAAAGAAGAGACGTTTTAAACTATATTAAACAAAAAAATTGCTCTATTTATTTTCTTCAAGATACACATTTTACTGCTGATGACTATGTACAAATTAGATCGTTCTGGGGGCATGATGTTTATATCTCCCCAAGTGCTTCAAATGCCAGAGGCACAGCCATACTTTTTAACAATAACTTTGAATATAAAGTCTTAAATGTACTCAAGGATAATGATTGTAACCTGTTGGCTATTGAGGTCGAAATTGTTGACAAATATACTTTTTTACTGGCAAATATTTATGGGCCCAATACAGACAGCCCAGATTTTTTTGTATCTTTATCTGAGTTAGTAGATAATTTTGATGGTGACTTTGTTATAATGGCAGGTGATTTTAATCTTGTCCAAGATACAACTTTAGATTATTACAATTATGTCAATACTAACAACAAAAAAGCACGTGATGTAGTTTTAAATATGAAAGAAGTACATGGTCTGGTTGATCCATGGAGGTTAAAATACCAACAACGAAAGAGGTTTACATGATTTAAGGCAAAACCAGTTAAAAAAGCTAGACTAGATTATTTTTTAATTTCTAGTGAGCTGATGTCTTTAGTTGACAAAGCTGATATTAGTCCTGGATATAGATCAGACCACTCAATGATTGAACTTGACATATCTCTTTCTAAATTCGAAAAGGGAAAGGGTTTTTGGAAATTTAATAACTCACTTCTTCATGACAAAACTTATGTTGACTTAATTAAAGACACATTATCAAAAATAAAAGCGCAATATATTGCCCCTCCCTTCAATCCTTCAATGGTCACCTCTATTCAGGACGAACAACTATTATTCACTATTAATGACCAATCCTTTTTTGAACAACTATTGCTATGCATAAGAGGAATCACAATAAGTTATTGTTCTAATAAAAAAAGAATTCGAAATGAGAATACTAAACTCCTTGAAGAAGAAATTAAACGGTTGGAAGAATTAAGAAACTTTGATCATTCCGAAGAAATTTTAGAAAAATTATCCATTGCTCAAACCAAACTGGAAGATTTTCGAAAAGATTATATCAAAGGATTATTTGTAAGAACAAAACTCAAATGGATTGAGCATGGAGAAAAACCTACAAAATATTTCTTAAGTTTAGAAAAACGAAATTATGTAAATAAAACAGTAAACAAACTTGTGCAGAGCAATGGTGATACTATTACAGATCAATCTGACATACTGTCGGAAATTGAAAATTTTTACAAAAATCTGTACTCCAGTTGTGATAACAAATTACATGATGTTGATATTAGTACAATAGTTGATAAGACAAAGGTTAACTTATTAGATAATGATATGTCATGTAAATTAGAGGGTATTATCACTAGAGAGGAAGCCCTTGCTGCTTTGAAGGGAATGAAAAATGATAAAAGCCCTGGTACTGATGGCTTCTCTGCAGAATTTTTTAAATTTTTTTGGAAGGATATTGGCCACTTTTTGATTAGATCATTAAATTTTGGATTTAGTAAAGGGGAATTATCTATAACTCAAAAACAAGGTATAATATCAATACTACCAAAAGGAACTAAGCCAAGAGAATACCTGAGTAACTGGCGTCCTATATCTTTACTTAATGTTACATATAAGATAACATCAGCATGCATTGCAAACAGAATAAAAACTAGACACGATCTCGTTGCGAGCAACGAGGAGGTCTTCCGTCCGATTTTTAGAAGAGGAAATGACCTTGCCTTTTATCTTCATCAACGAAACATATCAGGAAATGCAGATGTGATCTAAAAAGCGATGGATGAAGATTATACACCCCGTTGCATCCCTAATTTGAAAGACCAGACCCATTTTTTTTACATATTAAATAAGAGGTCTTTTGACCTAATAACAGGTCTAATGACATGTAATACAAAGAAACCGAAGAAAAAAAAGAGGGTCTTCCTTTGTAAACGGAAGACCCTAATAACAATAAAAATAGAAGGGTCTTCCGCTGAAGACGGAAGACCCTAATGATAAAAAACTGTTTTCTAAATCTTAATTGAAGAGTGTTTTTCAGCGTGTACTAGAGTCCAACAACCCCTTTATGTTGAATATTTTAGTTAGAAAATTAAATAAAAAGGAGAGAAAGATATAGAGAGAAAGAACAAATATTGACTCCGGCGAGATTAGTACACATGTCTCAAAACATGGCTGACGCGAAATAATTCCCGAATTTGTCTTTGAATTTGGGGCGTTTCCGCCCGGGATAGGAGCTGAGTTTTTGTATGAGATGAAAAACAACGTGTAAGATGTCTGACTATTCAGGTTTGGTAACAGTGCGAGGTCATTTGAAATATTGATGCGTGTTTGTGTCTGGAGGAGGGTGAAAAGACCCGAGCTTGATTTTCGTCTTAAATAAATCGAAAATAGAATTTTGAGGTGTGGATCTCGGATTCGGTTAACAACAATAAGGGGAAGTCCTAAAAAAATGACTCATGCATTTTACCCGTGTATTTCAGTGTTGAGAATATTTTTTCGTGTCGTTTACTATTATGTTTGACTGTTTTATTTCAGCAGTATTGATAAAACCTTTATAAATGTAGAAATAACGAAATCAGTAACACGTAAATTTATTCGGTAAAAATGTTATGACAGTAATTTCCACAGTTCTAACATTCATAAGTAGTTCACACGCTATCGTAGATACAGACTATACGAAAAACAAGAAATATACATGCAACAGAAATATTACGCGGCTGCTTACATCCCTTGTACTGTGTAAATTTTAACTCCCCGTACAGGCTATACTCGCCGTTTGATCTCAGGAATTTCTTCTTACTTGTTCAATCCGCTGCATATTTGGCAGACAATAAGAATGGGGTCCGAGGTACATTTACACAAAATTTCATTAGGATTGAGTAAGGGGGTCAGGAGTTAGAATTTTTTTCTACAGTACATGTCAAGCACGCCAATAGAAACTCGAATGCCCAAAAATTCATATCTCTCTTAAAAATGAACGAATAGGTCTGGTCATTAGTACAGTAATGTAGACTTGAACTAGGTTGAAAATAAAGGTTCAAGATCCAGTAAAATCAGGTCAGAAAAACTAAATGATTTTATGAATAGGAAGGAGGGGGAGGGGGGGGGGTCGGTGGGTGTACTGTGTAAATTTAATTTCCACGTATAGGCAATTTCGTCTTAATTGTTCAATCCCCTGCATATTTCACATCTGTTATTAATGAACGAATTGGTCTGGTAATTAGTGCTGTAATCGAGAATGGTAATTAGTTGAAATTAAAGGCCCATGATAAAAGATCAATTAAACTCGGGACAGAAAAACTAAATGATTTTATGAAATGGGGGAGGGGGGGGGGAGGAGTCGGTCGGTGATTTCTATATTAAACGTAGAATATTAAATTCTAAATATAACATATTACACAATTTCTAAATAAAATACATATGTTAGAACAATGTACTCGTATAAGCGTTGTTTGAAAGATGTAACTATTGGTTTTTTTTTCACATCTATTTATTTTAAACCTTGTCGCAGTCACCCGTTCGTTTGTATAGCTACGTGTATAAACTTCGGAGGTTTTTCTTAATCCCGACAGGCAACAGATTTGTATCAGTATATAGACATGCACAAAAAAGGAAAAAGTACACCATCTTTAATAAAAATGACTTTTTGCCGTTGACTTCCAATCAGTAAGAAGACAATCATTAAACAATGAATTTCAAATTATTTGAATCCATAGACATTATCCCGTAACTTGATATAAAATATGTATAATTTTTGGACGCCAATGTACATTTAGCTTCTATCTAATTTACTCCATGTTACCTGTACTAGTTCTTATTCAAATGCTAAGACATTGGAGAGAGAGAGAGAGAGAGAGAGAGAGAGAGAGAGAGAGAGAGAGAGAGAGAGAGAGAGAGAGAGAGAGAGATATTACATAGTGTTTTAAAATGTTCAGGAAATCAATATATAAGAAACCTAGGTCAATAAACGCATGTATACATGCATGTGTGTATCTATATATGGGATTAAATACTAAGCAGTCCTCCTTTTTAAGCCGAGTAGAATAACGTGGGTGGATTGCTAAATGTTGTGTGCATACAGTCATTGAGATGGCGGTATTTCTTTGATGCCGGCAAAGCGACCAAGCGAACTCTAATGCATAATGAATTTAGAGAGCTGCCGACAGAAAAGAGCTCTATATTTGTACTAAAAGAAGCCGCTATTTTTTTTTTTTATATGACAAAAATAAAACGGAACACATTCCAATCCATCATTTTAAAGATAAAATCATTAATCAAAACACAAATGAGAGAGAAAAAAGATTCGGCACTCAGGGACTGAACCCGGGTCGCCTGGGCACAAGTCCACCACTCTAACGACTGAGCTACGCGGACCCTCGCTTCAGAACTTTGGAGTCCAAAATCTCAAGAATGCGTGGATCGATTTTAAAACGAATTTCATATTCTGAAGTTTTGAGAGCGTCTCTATCGAATGAAAAAATAAAAAAAATTCAAATCCCAAAAATTGAAAAATTAAGGTTTTTCATTTCCTTCCGGTGACGACCGGAAGTGACGGCGGACGTTCGGATATGCAAAGGGCACTGCGGCCGTTCACTCTCTACCTTCTCTGAAAATTTGAAAGTCCTATCTTGAATACTTTTTTAGAAAAATTGTGAACAAGCAAAAACATAAAATCTTTAATATCTCGGTACCGGAAGTGACGACCAAAAAAATCTCGTGTAATTTTCTTACAAATTTTGTCATGAATAAGATCTGAAAGTTTCACGAAAATCGGCTTAAGCGTTTTTGAGAAAACGTGACAGAAAAAAAAAATAATAATAATAATAATAATAGAGGAAAAGAAACAAAGCAAAAACAATAAGGTCTTCCGTTTCCAACGGAAGACCTTAACAGTCTTAAACTTTTTAATTCATGATAATCAGAAGGGCTTCCTCAAAGATAGGTTTATTGGAGAAAATACTAGGCTTATATATGATGCTCTTCACATCACTAAAGAAGAACAAATTCCAGGAATGATTTTACTTATTGACTTCGAAAAAGCTTTTGACTCCATATCTTGGAGATTTATGTATGATACGTTAAGATTTTTTAACTTTGGTCATGAACTCATCAAATGGATATCAGTATTATATAATAAGGCAAAATTATGCGTTATCCAGAATGGGATCTTCTCAGAATTTTTTGAAATTGGAAGGGGTTGTCGACAGGGTGACCCTGTCTCTCCATATCTTTTTAACCTGTGTGTCGAAATCATGGGACACATGATACGACAAAATATAAATATTAAAGGTATTAAAATAGGAAAAGAAAAAATTTGTTTACAACAGTATGCTGATGACACAGTTTTGTTTTTAGATGGATCAGAAAAATCTCTCAAGTCTGCTCTCGACCTACTCTTCCAGTTTTCAAAATTTTCAGGGCTTAAGCCTAATATTAACAAAACTAAAGCAATCTGGATAGGATCCATGATTAACAGTCAAGTTTTCCTTTGTCAAGATACTGGGCTCCAGTGGACATATGAACCTTTTACAGTTTTAGGTGTAACTTATACAGCTAATCTGGAAAACATGGAACATCTGAACTTTAATGAGAAATTTAATCTGGTACAAAAAGAAATAACACAATGGTCAAAGAGAAACATCTCTCCTATTGGCAGAATTACAGTTGTGAAAAGCTTATTCTTATCCAAGTTTACCCATTTATTTACAGTGTTACCTAAACCAAACTCTCAGTGGATTAAAAAATTAGAGCAAGTTTTCTATAAATATATCTGGGGTAATAAAATTGATAAAGTTTCTAGGAAAACTTTACAGTTGGACTATGATAAAGGGGGATGTAGAATGGTTCATATTGATACATACATAAAATCTCTTAAACTTACTTGGATAAGAAGGCTTCTTCACTCTAATTCGGAATGGTCCATGTTTTTCAATGAAGTAATTAATTGTAACACTGCTCATCTCATACAATTTGGATCAAAGTACTCTAAACAAAAAGCTAATTCAACAACAAATCTATTTTGGAAAGAAACTCTTTCTTACTTTGCTGATTTTCTGGATTCTATAGAGCCAAAATGTGAACATGATATATTATTAGAACCACTTTGGTTTAATGAGAAGATCAGTGTGCAAAATAACTATATTTTTTATAAGTCTTTATATGAAAAGGGTTTTTATATTTTATATGATCTGCTGGATAAGCAGGGGAACTTTATTAGTTATGAACAAATAACCAATGATTACCTAGTTAAGCTACCATTTACTAAATATGAAGGTTTAAAAAAGGCTATATTAAGCTCCTGGCCCAGTATCAGGCAATTTTCACATGAATTAGTAGTAAAACCGTACCAGTTAGAATCTATAATAATTCTGTGTAAAGATAAAAAAGGCTCAAGAACATTATATGACTTTTTTATCTCAAAACTACAGCATAGGCCAATATGTGAATCTAAGTGGGAAATTGACTTAAATCTCGAACCAGACTTTAATTGGAACCTCATATATTGCAACTCTAAGTTAATCACAAAAGATACAGAACTGGTATGGTTTAATTACAGAATAATTCATAGAATTTTAGGTATAAATAAATTTTTGTATCTTTCTAAGATAAAAAACAATAACTTATGTGCAATAGGTATGTTGGAACCTGAAACTTTTAAGCACTTATTCTACCAATGCCCACTAATCTTTAATCTCTGGACAAAATTGTCAGACTATATTTTTAATAGATCTGGCAAGAGAATAACATTTGATATCCAGAGTGTACTATTAGGTGATCCAGATATGGATCATGTAGTTAATTTGATTATTATATTAGTAAAAAAATTCATTTTTCAAAGGTCGAGAAAAGATATAAAGATATGTTTTGAAATGTTAATGTCCTATTTACAAACCTATTACAATACTGAAAGGAAACTATTTACTACTGTAGACTTTACTAAGAGATGGTCACCATGGAGTTGTCTCTTTCCAGTATAAATATTTAATTAACACATCAATGATGATGTAGATATTAATCTTCTTCTTATTCTTTAGATAATTTGTTCTGTATGTATCTTTAAATATTTATAGGTGTATACAAATTTACTGTACCAACTTGCTGTGTGTGAGAGTCTGTGAGAAAGGGGTGTTCTGTCTGTCTGTCTATATACTATAAAAATTTGAAAAAAAAAAAAAAACAAAACAAAACAAAAAAAACCAAAAAAAAACCAATACTATCAAGATCAAACAGCCTAACACTTATACTCTACAATATAATCATCATGCCATGTAGGTACATTTCTAGTGCGCTTTGGTCTATCTAAAACGCTATCGCTCTTGTTTACACTGATTTCAGTGTGATCTTCCTTTTTATGAACTTCCAACATTTCTGGAATTTCATATTCCTCACTGTTTTCACTCTCTAATATATCAACATCATTTTCCCGTTGTAGTGTCTGCGCTTTACACTTCCGCATGCGATCGCAATGAATTACAGTGCTTTTCCCTTTTGTTCCGCATGCAACCTTATATAGGACGTCAGACAATTTTTCTTCAATTAAGAAAGGCCCTCTCCAAAACGATGTCAATTTAGGAGAACATCCACTCTTTCTTGTGGGAAAGAACACATATACCATTTCTCCGGGTTTAAAGGAGGACCATGACAGTTTTGTGTCATGGTATCTTTTCTGGCGCAACATTTCACCTTGTATGTTTTCGCGGACCAGCTTATGCGCCGACTCTAATCGTTCTCGTAAAACCCAAACCCACTGATTAGCTGGTATATCTTTTATATCGGGAGGCATTTCATACATTACATCTAAAGGAGTGGTCGCTTCGCGTCCCAGCATGAGCATATTTGGTGAAAAACTAGTGGTCTCGTGCTCAGTAGAACGATAGGCCATAAGTATGTAAGGAAGGTGCAGATCCCAATCACGTTGGTTTTCTTGTACATAAGTGCTTAGCATGGAGAGCAACGTGCGGTTAAAACGCTCCACCATCCCGTCGGATTTTGGGTGGTAGGGTGTTGTACGGGTTTTCTTGATCCCTAACAGCCGACACATCTCTAGGAAGAGTTTGCTCTCATATTGCCTTCCTTGGTCCGAATGAATGATGAAGGGGATACCAAACCTTACTAAAACTTCCTCAACAATAGTGCGACCAATTGTCTCAGCTTCCATATTTGGCAGAGCAAATGCCTCTGTCCACTTTGTGAAGTAGTCAGACACAACCAAAATGTGGCGATTGCCTCTATCAGTCTCAGGAAGCTCACGTAATATATCGGTCGCAATTCTTTCCATTGGCACACCTGATCCAGTAATCTGCATTGGTGCTCTATGTTTAGGACTTGGATTTTTACGCCTAGTGCATTTGTCACAACCTGTAACATACTGATATACGTCCTTCTGAAGTCCTGGCCAGTAATACCTTTGGCGTATCTTAGCCAACGTTTTTGTCACTCCCAAGTGCCCTGAGGTGTGATTGTCGTGACACATTTCCAAGACGCGTCTGCGCTCTTGGTCAGGTATAATGGCTTGATGAGTTTCTTTATTTGAGGGGAGCACAGACCACTTGCGCATTAACAGACCATCTTTCATAACGAGTCTAGAAAATTGATTCCACAGAGACTTTACTACATAGCCATACCTAGAGATATCACCGTATTTTGGGCGCTCACCTTTTCCGACCCAATCTTTTACAAGCTTAATGTCTCTATTCTGCTCTTGAGCTTCCTGCAGACAACTATCAATCTGGTCGCTTTTCACCTCTGATTTCTGCACAGTTCTCACCGAGGATTCAATTGTCAGTGTATGGTTTTCTGAAGAAGGGTCAAAACCACACTGAGCGCATGGCACTCTACTTAACGCATCCGCATTTCCATGCTTTTTACCGGGTCTATGTTCTATTTCTACATCGTAAGTACTAATGACTTCCAGCCACCTGGCTAACTGACCCTCCGGGTTTTTAAACCTTAAAAGCCATTTCAATGATCCATGATCTGTGCGG
This sequence comes from Magallana gigas, assembly GCF_902806645.1. NCBI lineage: Eukaryota > Metazoa > Mollusca > Bivalvia > Ostreida > Ostreidae > Magallana > Magallana gigas. Next base: position 1,061,970 of record NC_047563.1, on the reverse strand, counting down.
AGGAGAAACCTTTTACCATAAAGATAATGGCGGTAGTGCTTCACAAAGTGAACGACGGCTAATAGTTCCTTCCTGGTCACACAATATTTTCTCTCTGACTTTGTCAAGGTACGGCTAGCATATGCTATAACGCGTTCTGTACCATCAATGTTTTGAGACAAAACGGCACCTATTGCCTCGTTGCTAGCATCCGTATCTAATACAAATGGTTTTGTAATATCCGGAAGGGCTAGAATTGGCGCTGTTATAAGTTTATTGCGCAAAACCTCGAACGCTTCTTGTGCCTCTTTATTCCAAAGAAATTTCCTACCTTTCTCTGTGAGTCGATGCAGTGGTTTTGCAACTGCGGCAAAATTCTGTATAAAACGCCTATAATAACTACAAAGACCTAAGAAAGATCTTAATTCAGTTACAGTAGCCGGAACTGGCCACTCAGCCACTGCTCTCACTTTCTCTGGATCCGTCGAAATGCCATCCTTCGATATAATATGTCCGAGATAGGATACCCTTGTAGCAAACAAATTACATTTCTTTGCCTTTAATTTTAGACCGGCCTGGTGCAATCTTTGAAAAACGTGTTGTAGGTTTTCCATCATATTTTCAAATGATTTGCCCACAACAATAATGTCATCAAGGTATACGAGACATTTATCCCACTGGAGTCCTGCAAGCACGGTTTCCATGAGTCTCTCAAACGTAGCAGGCGCACAGCACAAGCCAAAAGGCATTACCTTAAACTGATATAACCCTTGACGAGTTACGAATGCAGTTTTAGGCTTATCGCTCTCCTCCATGCTAACTTGCCAGTATCCGCTGTTTAGATCAAGGGTAGAAAACATCTCGTGTCCTGACAAATGATCAAACGCCTCGTCAATTTTTGGCAGAGGATAAGCGTCCTTTATGGTTATATCATTCAGTCGACGGTAGTCTACACAAAAGCGCATTGAACCGTCTTTCTTGCGTACTAGAACTACTGGCGATGTCCAGGGACTGTTTGAGGGTTCTATTACATTTTTCTCGAGCATTTCCTTTACTTGGGCATCAACCTCTTGGGTCAAATGAATAGGAATTCTCCTAGGAGCTTGCTTAATGGGTTGTTTGGCCTGTTCTGTGTTGATCTTGTGGCGCACTACATTTGTCTGTCCTAAATCGTAGTTAGAAGCTGCAAATAAATAATGATTTCTGCGCAGAAACTCCTCAACCTTTGACACTTGTTCAGGCAAAAGGTTACTTATACTTCGATCTAGCAAATCTTTCAAATCACTGTGCAGTTCTCCACTTGACTGTTCAGCAAAAGTTGTCAAATTTAGATTTTCCTCAACTGCGGTCATTTTACCTATCAAAGTTCCTCGGTAAATCTTCTGCACATCATCTGTGACGTTCATCAGCCGAAGAGGAACCTTATCATTACCTTTCACAAGAGTGCGACCTACCAGTGCACGCCCTGATTCTAAAAATTTAGGTTCTGGTTCTACCAGATAGTCCGCTCTTCCGTAATTATTCTATCCTGTCACACTGGCAGGAATAACAATCTCACTTCTTGGTGGAATGCAAATGTCATCTGCTGCCGTAACCCTGTAACATCCTAATGTGCCTTCCCAGGAAAATGCACATTCTTCATCATTCAATCGAAGCGAACTCGCCTGCAGATCTATATTTCCATTACATTTCCTAAGAAAGTCAAGCCCAATGATTCCGTCAACAGATATATCTGCAACAATTGCGTCTAAAACTTGACTCGATTTCCCAATCTGAAAAGAAAATGTGCCTTTGCCATAGTGAGACACCACAGAACCACTTGCATTTAATATTCGCTGCGCACTCTCTGTTAACTCGGGTCTTTCCTCATTTTGCAATTTGTCATAAAATCTCCTTGAAACAAGAGTAAGAGATGCCCCGGTATCAATCAACAATTTTGCACTGCTCCCATTCAAATTTCCCTGAACAAATATTCCAGCTTCATCGCATAAATTGTTTACACCAACTTGACCTTTGATATAATTTCTCTTTCTTTTGCGCCTACTGCGGATCTGACATGCGCTTCCGTTATTTTTCTTTGTTGAATTGCCCCTTTTCTCTTTTTCCTTATCTCTGTTCTTCAATTTTGGGCAATTCTTTCTAATGTGCCCCTCCTCACGACAGTAGTAGCATTTCACACTGTTACTTCTTCGCCCTCTTTGATGATTTTGATAATTACTCTGAAAAGGTTCTCTGTTAAAGTTAGTATGTCTCTGAACCTGTTTCTCCAAGTTTTCTAGTTTGTTTTGCATTTTCTGCATCAACGCATATAAATCATCAGAATTTGCAGTCTCCGCAGGCGCTTGTTCATGAGAATCAAATGCACGAATGTGGCTTCTTTTCTCTGTCTTGTAGTAAGCGTCGAGCTCTACTGCCAAGCGTATAGCTTCATTAAGACTCTGAGGCCGACTCTGTTTTATGCGCAGTCTCATATCGGAGTCAATCAAGCCATCTATGAAAGCTTCTTTACCAAGGGTTTCTCTTACTTCGGCCGGTGCTGAAGGATAGGCAAGATATGTTAATCTTCGCACCGCTTGGCCTAACTCGGACAATGTTTCTGATGCGCGTTGCCGCCTTTCTTTTAGTTGTGCACGGTATAACTCTGTTTGATTAGGTGGCGCAAACCTCTCCTCAAGCGCTTTGACTAGCAAGTCATACTGTTGTCCGGTTTCTGAAGACACGTTTCCTAGTATCCCTTGTGCCGCTCCTCTTAACGACACAGCTAAGTATAAACCCTTTTCCTTATAATTCCAGTTATTAAGAGACGCACACGCATCAAAATGGGATTTATAATCTAACCATGAATGAGTCCCATCAAACGTTGCAGGCTTAATATTACATTTGGCCGTAGTCTTTTTATCGTGGTCTCTCTTTTCCTTATGATCATCCTCAAGGCGGTCTATCCGTCGAGGTAATGCGCTCTCTGCATCAGCGTTTACTTCAAACCTCTCTGTCCGTTCTAACGGCCTGTGTGCATGCGCTGGTGTTTGATGTAGCGCATCCGCCGTTACATGATCAAGCGCATTAGCTCTTAGTGGATGCGCATCACTGTGGTTAATGGCACTTTCCAAGTATTGCGTATTTGCTACATGGCTCGCAGGCCCCCTCTTCTTTTGCGCTCCGGTTTTCCTTAGAGTTACTCCATCCGAATTTCCAATGATCGCCGGACTATCAGATTGTCTTATGCCAAGCGAAACTACTGTATCCTCGGCAGCTGGCGAATGCGCATCGTGATAACTACCATTTGCGCTTGCCATTGTCGCAATACCCGAGTCGCGCACTCGCGTATTAGCAATCGGAGTTGACCGATTTTGTATTTCTAAGCGTAATCGCTTGCAGCTCTCTTCCAGAAAAGAAATCTCTTCATCTATCATTCTATCCATGATAACTGATTACAAATTTAACTGAAATTTACAACGCGGCTATGTTAAGGCTGCCCGATTAATTTCACAGCGATATGTAGAAAGTCACTTGTCTGTACTTCATAAGATATGACGTCATAGTTAACTTTGACGTCACGATCTGCATTCCTTTCGATCGTTCTTAGGGAATGTATCGTAACGTAATAAATGATATTCATTGTGCATAATAAAACCGCTTCATTCCTTTACATAAACACTGTTGTAAATACTAGTGATACTAAATTCAATATCACCGATATGGAGTATAAAAAAATCAACAGTTTTAAAGCTTCGTAATAGGTAAATAACTATTCATAAACTAATGGTTTTGAGACTCCCCCTGCTACGTGTAATTTAATGAATGGTGATATGTATGTGCATATAAAAAACGGCTTGGCACAAGTGAAAGATAAAAACAATCTTAGTATATTTTACGTGAAATCGGGAGAAAAAATAAGTACCACTGTGAATCTTGCTGGGGGAAACCTACCGATTGACCCGATTTTGTGTAAATCGAGCCTAAAAGGTAAAAATGTGCCTAATTTCGATGGCGGTGCGAAATGTTTTGACAATATTTCAAATAAACGAAATATTTATATGAACCCCCAGCAAGAACTGCAAAATACATTACTTATCGAAGGATTTTTCATAAAAATATTTTTGATTTAATGTCATTATTCACTTGTGGCGATGCGATTTTTATAGATTATTTACCGTGTTAGAATACACCCGTCACGTGCTTAAGAAAAATATATGACGTCACAAAAATACATCAAATATAGTGTTGGATGCCACTGTTAACTTATCTAATAAAAGTTTAAAGAAACTCACTCGGTTAAAGCATTTTTCGATAATTAAAATAGTATCATTTTTCGATATATATTTAGCTTCGGACAGCCTTAACATAGCCGCGAATATGAATCAATTCGCCGAATCCCACCGCTGCCACCAAATTTATGTAACGTTTTTGAGTTCGTTTTAATTCGGCTGCTCTACTTGAGCTATGATAAATATAATCAATTTTCTCAATCACAAATTTAAATCAACAAAATGTACACAATCCCTTTCTTCTCTCTGGAGCGCGCGCGCCTTTCTATTGCGCGCTGATGTATTACCGCACTATAAAAGCGCGCAACCCCGAATAAACTATAGGTAATGCCAAGTCGACTATCTTAAAGATACAAAGCTTTATTTTCAGGTCTCGAAAGCCTTATTCAGGCACGTAAGACCTAGCTTTTACTATTACCTTATTTCCCTCGATGTTAAACAGTCGACTTCAACTCCAAGACTGACTCTCAACGTTCTATCTCCGCTTTATATACCCTTCTGTCACGTGACAAAAGACTCAGAGAACAGTACGGAGTTCAGAACAGGAAGTCATAAAACATACTCTAGAGAACAGAAAGGGATTATTGATTTTCATTTACTACTTCCGCTTCACTGTTATATTTCTGGAATTGCTGTGGGTTCGCGGGGAAATTCAAAAACATTGTACAGTTGTATTTTAAACTTTTACAAGGTGAAAATGTGACAGTTGACCAAGGGATTTCTACTCAGCTCCTGCAGCGTGTAACTGCATTCCTACAAACTTTTACTAACAAATGACTGCGCTCCAACTGAGTGCTCATAATGTGCTTAGAGTTGTGACCTCGAGTTTACGGTGTGTGTGTGTGTGTGTGTGTGTGTGTGTGTATGTGCACCCTTTTTCATCAGTCCTTATATTACTTAACCAACATCATATTGTTGTTTCAGCGGCTTGACACGAAGTTTTTTTGATTGTATATTTAAAATTGTTAAATTATGAGCTGTAAACCCCCTATCATCAGGAGTAATTTTGCACACGTGTTAAACAAGTTATTTAATAAGTGACATAATAAGCATGTCTTCTAAATTTCAATTGTGCTTATTAGCTACATGTGCAAGAGGGGTTTTAGTGAAAATCATCCCTGCAATAATAATCACCACAATGTATCATATCAATTTGCATCATGATAGATATGCAAAATAAAATCAGGATTTTCCAGTAAAATGTTGACAATCGCACATCAATTATTTACAATTAATTTAAGCAACACTTTTTTAAGTCCAATTGCACAGAAGACGAACAGACGGATAGTCGGACGGACGGACAAGGTGATTCTTATATACCCCCCAAACTTTGCTTGCGGGGGGTATAGAAACAATAAACTTAAGGTCAGTTGCGGGTTTACAATTTTGCACCCTCTGCACAGGGTATTGCACAATAATTTTAATGTCGTAAATCGCAAATGCAGAGTAAAATGTTCAAATATTCAGGTTAGCATGTAACTTTTTTCTTTTTTTAAATTTACTTATCATAAAAATTATTGTTAGAAAAGTGAATCCTTAGAAAAATGTTCAGAAGTATTTTAATCATTTCGCCTCTTCTAGATTTTCAAAATCGATGTTATCCACCTCGAAGTTAGCGTCTTACGATGACGTCAGTTGAGACTCTGACGTAACTATTGACAAACCGCGTAGCGGTATGTAAAAAAGCGTAAACTGTTTCAAACCATTTTATATCGTATAAAACTATTAAATATGGAATTCATTGCTTATAATTTAATTTTTTACTCTTCATTGTAAATAAAAACGGTCATTTGACCTTTAAAATGACGTAAAATTGTACTAAATTCAAACGTAATGTCATGCGTATTGATACGTTTTTGACGTTAGTCTTACTATGACGTAAGCAACATTCTTTATACGATATAAAATAATTTTTTAGCCAATCAGAAAGCATGTTACAACCGGAATTAAATTATTGCAGCGTCAATAATTAAGACTGAAATTATAATTTGCAAAATCAAACACATATACGCGATCCTTTCCTATTTTGTGTTAGGGGAAAGGTATCTTTTTATCTATTACAAAAAAAATTAAATTTGATCCTTTAGCATCCTTTTATTCTATTCAATTCTATAGCCTATGTAAAATGGCTGCCAAGGCACGTTTATAGGAGCAAAATATGAGGGCGGATAGCATAAAAAAAACCTCCGGTCAATTACGTTTTAATTTGGCAAAAAATTTACCTATATGTTAACCTTCCGTTGCTGAAAATTAAAAGAAAATCGTGTTTGTATTTTCTTACATATGAAATTGAAAATGATAACCCCCTTTTCCCTATATAATCCTATATGAAATATCGAGGATGATTCGGACATACGACCAAAATTTGACTGTGGTAAACAGATAAACTATCCGGTCAATTTACTTTATATTTTGCACATAGTTTACTCATAAGTTGACCTTTTACAGGAAAAAATTAAAGGAAATCGTATGTTTGAAACATCCCCCCCCCCCCGAGACTCCTTAAGAATGATCAATTAGTTTCCTTTGGTTTGTCAAAATCGTTGTTTCAATTTGTCTTTTATTAGTTTTACAAAGAGGATTGTTGCAAGTCACATTTTGTGTAATGATTAAAATACTAAAAAAGGAAATGTTTTGCAGTCCTCGGGTGAGAAGTAAACATTTTGTTAAATGAAATGAGGAACGTTCCTTTGAATGCAGTGTAAAGATTTCAATTTAGGGAAAAAGAGGAACGTTCCTCGGATGCTTTATACAGATTTCATGTAAAAAGTAAACAATCATCTTGTGAAAGATTGTACGTTCCTCAGATGCTTTTTGTAGCTTTCAGATGAAGTGAAATGAGAAACGTTCCTAAGATACAGTGTAAAGATTTCAAGTCAGGAACGTTCCTCAGATGCTTTGTCAGGATTTCAGTTTACATAATGAAGTGAAAAAAGGAATTAACGTTCCTCAGATTCTTTGTGAAGATTTCTGTTGAAGTGAAAAGAGGAACGTTCCTCAGATTCTTTGTGAAGATTTCTGTTGAATTGAAAAGAGGAACGTTCCTCAGATTCTTTGTGAAGATTTCTTTTGAAGTGAAAAGAGGAACGTTCCTCAGATGAAATGTAGAGATTTTAGTTTAGGTAAAGAGGAACGTTCCTCTGATGCTTCATAAGTTTTTATAAGAATAAGAGGAACGTTACTCATTTTAAATGTCTGTGTAATGCATTTAAATGTCAATAATTCAGGAAAATTCCATGAACTTTGACTTGTAAAGTCTTATTTTTGGCAAAAAGGGGTGTAAATGGATGCAGATATGAAAAAAAGGGTTTAAAAAAAAGGAATTTTTATTTTCCCTTTTTGATTTGGATTGTGCTATAGATAGAATAATAAAATTAATAACTTTGTTTTGACATGTCAATGGAACTTCATCGAACACGATATTTAATTCATTAAACCCAATCCTTTCAGAAGTCTTTCTGTAAATATGAAGACTCAGTTCACTCCACAGAGTATGAATAATATCACAAGAAAAAAAAAACATGGACTATGGTTTCTACATTTTTCTTACAAAATCCACAGCTGTCTAAAGACTTAATATTAATTGTTTTAAGGTAATACCCAACTGGAAGAATTCTGAGTAAAATTCTAAACTGTAACCACTGAACAGAAGAATCATGAGTTGTTTTAAAACAAATCTTAAAAACATCATTTACTGATATTTCATCAACACCATATTGAGTTAGTTCTGTCCTCCATTTATATATAGCAGTTGGGACATCCTAAACTATTTTACCTGAAAATGGTGGTGAAGTGTTTGTCTTAGGCAAGACATACCTAACGTTGACCATCGATGCCATGGTGATCCACAACGATGCACTGGTAGCTCAGATAAACGCTGACGGAATACTAGGGTTGGACTTTATGTTGGCGAATTCCTGTTCAGTTGACGTGAGTCACAAGGTCCTTCTGTTAAAGGAAAAAAAATACCACTGCTGGTAGAAGGTTATCTTGGTTGTAATCGAATAACGTCAATCAAGACAGTAAGCATACCTCCAAGAGCTGAAATATTAACAGTTTGACAAGTTTTAAAGGATGACAATCGTATTCTAACGAGTACCTGTTTGGTAGAACCTTTTGCATCAGGAACACCAAAAGAAGGTATTGTCACTGCCAGAACTATCGTTTCACAACAAGAGACAGTTGCTGTTCGACTACTAAATGTGGGGAAAGAAACTAAGATCATTAGGAACAGTAATTGGACAGCTGAGTGAGGTCAAAGTGGTAGAATCATCTGAAGAAGACATGACAGATCAAAGCAAAAAGCTAAGACCTGATCTCGTGGAAATGCTAAAGAAGACAGCTAACTATTTGAAACGAAAGCCAAAGAGAGAGGCACATACTCTCTTGTATGACTACACTAATCTGTTTACCAAGTCAGATAGTGACTTGGGGCGCACTGGTATCGTCAGACACAAGATTGATACGGGGACAAATCGACCTGTTAAGATACCACCCAGAAGAGTGCTCACCCACCTTACCAAGGACATTGATAAACATTTCGATGACATGCTGGAAAGAAGAGCAATTGAGCCATCGAATAGCCCATGGTCAGCACCAGTTGTGCTAGATAAAAAGAAGGACGGCTCTACCACTTCTGCATTGATTATCGCAAATTGAATAGTAACACCATAAAGGATGCATACCCTTTTCCCAGGATAGACGAGTCACTGGACCAAATAAGAGGTATTTCCTGGTTCTCTACATTAGAGCTCTGCTCGGGATATTGGCAAACAGAGATGGATCAAGAAGACAAACCAAAGACCGCTTTTGCAACTCGTCGAGGACTCTTCCAATTCAATGTCATGTCATTTGGTTAATGCTGTGCATATTGGCAGGCCTTCACTGGGACACATATCTCGTCTATTTAGACGACATTATTGTGACAGGCAAGACATTTGAGGAAATGCTTTCAAACCTCAGGAAGGTATTTGACAGACTGAAAGGCGTTGGACTTAAGTTGAAGGCAAAGAAATGTTGTCTGTTTGCAAAAAAGGTCACATACCATGGGCATGTGGTGTCGGCAGAAGGGGTAGCCAAGACAGCAGCAGTAGAACATTGGCCAGTCCCTACGAATGTCACTGAAGTACGCTCTTTCCGCGGGTTATGTAGTTACTATAGGAGGTTCATTAAGGATTTCTCAAGCATAACCAAATGTTTGCATACCTTGACAGAGAAAGGAGCGGGCTTCAAATGGACACCTGATTGTCAATCAGCCTTTGATACCTTAAAACTTAGGCTACCCAATGCATCAATACCTGGTGTTCCAGATTTTGACCACCGATTCATTTTGGATACAGATGCAAGCAACGTATCAATAGGCGCAGTCTTGTCGCTAAACATTGATGGAACAGGAAGAGTCGTAGCATATGCAAGTCGGACTTTGACAAAGTGTGAACGAAGATATTGTGTAACCAGAAAAGAACAACTTGCGGTTGTACATTTTGTGAAGCATTTCCGACACTACGTATGTGGAAAAGTGTTTGTTGTGCGAACTGACCACAGCTCACTGAAATGGCTTTTCCAGTTCAAAAATCCTGAGGGACAGCTTGCTCGCTGGTTGGAAATCATGAGGGGCTACAAATTTCAAATACAGCACAGACCAGGAGCTCAACACAAGAACGCGGATGCATTAAGTCGTATCCCATGTCGCGAGGGTGGTTTTCAGTCAGACTGGGACAAAGACGAAATCATTCCTCAGAGTGAGATAAGAACTATAAGTGCGAATAAAGAAAAAGCCATAGACAGAGACGATCCAAATTTTTCTCCTATGGAAAAACAAAAAGAGGTGACTGATGTTTCTTTAATGAAGAACTGGGTAAAAGAAAGCACAAGACCCGACTTTAGCAAGATCAAAAGGCGTGGATATGTTCTCCAGTCATTATGGTCACAGTGGAATAGGCTGACCGTTCAAAACGACCTGCTCTATAGAAAATTTGAAGAGGATGACGGGAAGACCACCCGTCTACAAGCAATAGTGCCAATCAGCCAAAGACGAAGTGTGTTAAAGTTTGTTCATGATGTGAATACAGCTGCCCATCTTGGTGTAAGCAAAATACTTGCTCGGATTAGGGAAAACTTTTACTGGCCTAGATTACAAGCCGATGTACGCTTGTATATTGCTGGTTGTGAGAAATGCAGTAAAAGGAAGAGTCCACAAATGAAAAAGAAAGCATCCATGAAAATAGTGGAAAGTGGAGTACCAATGGACAGGGTTGCTACTGATATATTGGGTGAATTGCTACTGAAAACTACTGAAAAGGGAAACAAATATATTTTGGTCGTCTCGGACTACTTTACGAAGTGGACCGAATGTTTCCCTATGCCCAATATGGAAGCCAAAACAGTGGCAAAATTAATTGTTGAGGAAGTGTTTGTCCGATATGGCATACCATTTACAGTTCACTCTGACCAAAGACACCAGTACGAAAGTACACTCTTTGAAGTAATCTACTTTAGGGGACCCAGGGGTCACCTTAAGTGGAATATCCAAAAGGAGAACCAGCGATCACCTAAGGTTCTATATTGGTGTAGTTATTTATAATTCTGTAAATCAATACGGTGATCAGAGACCCCTTAATGTTATTTTATAAGATGAAAAATCATAAAGTGTCATCTATTGTAGGTAAACCAGAGTTCGTTTTAGGTCTTAGATAGGTGTCGTAATAATTTTGTTACAATGTAATTAAGAAGGAGACCAGAGGTCACTTGTAAGGTGGAGATACCAAAGTAATCCACTGTAGAGAGACCATGGGTAAAATGTAATGAATTAACAGTAAGGAGGTGAGAGGACACCTTTAGAACTAAATTGTTGTTGTTAATTGTTAATAAATATAAAGACAAGATGCCACTGATGAAGAATTCATCCAATGTAAAGAGACCAATGTCACTTTAAGTGGGATGTCTATAAGGAGACCAGAGGTCACCTTAGCTTCTAAATCAATGTAATATTTAAAAAAAAAACAATACGGATACCAGAGGTTATCATATATCATTTTACAAGACGAGATTCATGCACCATTTCTATATTGAATATTAGGAAGAACAAAATTATTAGAAGGAACAGATGTCACATAAAGATGTTAATTAATACGAAAACCCTTGTTTACAGTACTGATATCCTTAAAAATCAGACTGTCTCAGGTAAATCAACAATGAAATTTAATAGCAGTGTTTAGGTACGATATATTTCGAAAACAGCTCTGTATGAAGAAATTATCAGACAGTTCTTGGACCCAACGGGCCTCGAAACTGTCAGATATTTTTTCATACAAAACTGTTTTGGCATGTATCAATTACGGACACTAGAGGTCATCTTATGTAATTTATTATCATATCATTTTACCATTATATTTAAGTATCAGTAAAAAGTCTAGGGGGGGGGGGGGGGCAAGACTACATCTTTCTACAGGCTACACCTACGTATACTGAGTAAGAAGGTGAACTACTTTTATATTTTAATGAGGGGGATTTTGTGTTACATTAATAACGTCGCCTATATCCTTAGGGGGACCTCAGGTCACCTAATGTCTATATAACGTATATCGTATATCTTAAAAATAACAGTCAATGTTGATTTGTTCATCCTCTATAGTTTATTTCCAATCTTCAGAGGGTTATTCTTTAGAAAAATACATTTCTTCTTGATGTATAACATTTCTTAAGGCTACGTAGTGGTACTAGTTATTCTTCTTTCACTTTGCGGTTGCAATGCACTACATTATGAAGCGGAGTGCACAGATTTGGTAGTTGTGAATGAGCAGTTGACCTGGGGTCCTAGTTGAGCGTACGTTTAATCCTCCTGCGGGATAATGAATCACTTAAAGAGAAAAAAATGTGACATAATAGACTATAAAATCTGTTCACCCTGTGTTATGTAGATAAATAATCTTTGTGTTGTTTAGTAAAAAAATAAACAACAACAGAGAAAAAAGTAACGTTAAACTTATTTACATGTGCATGTGGGAAAAACATTCCTACTCATAGTCGGAAGGTAACACAGTAAAATAAAAGGTAGAACCGGATCCGTATACATGCATTCCGGTTAGATAACATTCACAGAAAAATGGCTGAAATTTTAAGTTAAAAAATCTTGACTAACGGGTATACATTAATCGAACGAGTTTTCAACCACAGAGTCAATTACATGTTTTTTTGTTTTTTTTTTTTTTACAAAAGCCATTGTATTAAGTTTACAAAAAGGGGGGAAAAAGAGAATATATATAGTAATGATAATACGTTAAATATATACAAGTTTTTTTTTTGGAAAACAACGCAAATGGTAATTTATACCATGATAACAGTACCGTTCCGACCCAAACTAACAGAAAGTAAACCCCAAATAAACCCTGGGTTTACTATAGTGGACCCAGAGTAAACCCCAAGTAAACCCAGAGTGGACACAGAGAGTAAACCGCGATCAGAAGTATACCCCTCAAAGCAGACGCTAGATGTGTATTCGGAATATACAAGGGGCAGGAATCACAAGCAGTAGGATGATAAGATAAAATACAAGTCTGCTTCACACTTCAGTGCGTATATTTGACTCAAAAAGCAATTCTCGAGTAAACCCCGAGTAAACCCAAAGTAAACCCCAACTGGACCCAAATTTTCAAAAAGTAAACCCAAAGTAAACCCGGGGTTTAGTTGGGGTTTACTCTGGTGTTAGGTTGGGTCTGATCAGTACTGTACCTTTAAAAGATAAGGCATAATTGTGGGGAACTCAGTGGGAAGTTATAATATTAAAGCTTGAACTTGCATAAACAATAGAGTCACGAATGCACAAGACTCGACTGATGAGAATTTGGTGGTAATAACCCGTCTGAAATAGTTTTGTCTGTTTCAACACACAGGAAATCTTTGAAGGGTTTGTCAATCTGAACGGGTATACATTTAACTGATTGTGGTGGTATAACAGTTCTTTTCTGCAATGAAACTCTATATATGTCAATCCCATTCTTTGAGCCCTCTGTTTTGATCTTGGTAATAGGTATTAATGCTTTATCTACTGTCAGAGTAAAGTTTTCCAAATTGACGATGCAATAATGAGCTCTCAAATAATCTAAACCAAGTAATAAAGAATCTGCTATTTCGCACACTACAACATCCCATCTTTAATTCTGTAGGCCCTATCCTTAACTTGACCTGTTCAGCTATTTTGCCATTAATGATGTTATTTTACCTGCTTCGTTTAGTGTGATATCTTTCTGAAGTAGGGGCTTTGGTTTTAAACTCTCAAAAAGTTCATAATTCATGACAGTTACTTGGGCAGCAGTATCTATTACATCATTGATTGTTTTGTTGTTTACAGTACAGGGAGCATACAGAGTGTTTTTTTAGTTTGTTTTTGTTCCTGTAAAGTTCATTTTCTATGGTTTTAAATTTTTCTTTAGGAGGAGGCCTATCTGATGGTTCTGAGTAGGTTGAAGAATGGCCTACATCTCCAACCGATTGAAGTTTAAAGGCTTTGTCTGAGGTGAGGGTGACCTATTCTTAGACTGAAATTGTAAACTACTACTTTTACTGATAGGACATTCTCTCGCAAAGTGCCCTTCTTGGTCACACTTAAAACAAGCTTGTTTTCTAGGACTGCTAGAAGGAAATCTAAACATTCTTGTATTTTCTCTACTGTTTGATCTAGACCTGTTTGTTCTAAGAATTTGAAGAATATCATGAATATTGTTTTTCATTTCCCTATTACCTTCTTCAATTTTTTGACCCTTGATTCTAATTTAGAGAGTCTTGTCTAATCTGTGAATTGATTCGATGCTTGTTTTGTATTGTAAACAGCCCTAACTTTGCTTATGTTTTCATCATCATCCCCACTCTCACTTTCAGAACTCTCAAACTTCACCCTTCTTGTCTAAGTCTTTCTCACACCTAGTATTAGTTTTTTGGTTTGTGACTGCAGTTTTCATGTATTGTGTTGCCATATCTAGTGTAAGTGGGTTCTTGTCCATGGCAATGAGGGCAGCTTGTTTGTTGTAACAACCTCTCAAGAACGCATCTATGGCCACGGTTTGGCGGCAGTCTTCTGGTGTGTGTCTGGGTATCCATCAGTGGTCATCTCCAGAACTTTGTCTGCAAACTCTTCAACTGTCTCCTCAGAACCTTGTTTGACATCTTGCAGTTGTCGTCTGATAATGTGGGGAAGGTCTTTTTTCCCAAACCGTTCATCAAGCTTTGCACTCAGTTTTTTTTAATCTTTTCTGGTCTGAAATTGGTCTAGAGCTGAAATATTTCAAAGCTTTGTCTCTGAGGAATTCAATCAATTTGTCCAGCTTTTGTTCTTCGGACCATTTATGCCGGGATGAAATGTGGTTGAACTGTGTGAAGAAAGGTTTCCAGTCATTTTTTCCGTCAAATGTTGACTTCTTTGGTAGACTAGGACCCTTTGACTGAAGCGTATCTGCACATCCAGTTGGGTTTGTTGATGATTTCCAACAAACCCCATGTGGTGCCAGCTTGTCGACTTCCCTGTTGATCTTTTCATCTTCGATGAACGAACTGTTGCATTTTGTTTATCCACTTACTGTCTTGGTGAACTAGTCTTTGCTTCATGAGTGCAAGTTCATCGTCCTTAACAGTCATTGTTTTACTAATTGTCTTTTCAGAATGAGATTTTGTGTTTACTAATTCTGTTTGAAATTTTTGTTGTAATTTATTCAGTCGTTCTTAATGTTCTAAAGTCAAAGTCTTTTCTAAAGAATCTAATTGTTTTTGTCTAGCAGTAATGTCTTTTTCAGATTGTGCAATTTGAATGTCCCTTCTTTCTATGTCTTTTGCTTGTCTGAGAATTTCTGCTTGTAACTTAGAAACCTGACTTGACAGATCTTCAACATTCAAGTGTGTTTTTTCTTGTTGTTTCACTCTCTCTCTCTCTGAAAACTATCACACCCTCACTCACAAGGGGATCCCAGATTGTGCTTGGAATTGTTGACATTATTTTTAGGTCTTCTAATGACAAAGAGCCCCTCTCATCTCTCAACTTAACAATAGCCCCAGCCCTTTTTTCTCCAATGTTTGGAATTGATTTTAATTCTGCCAAATTGGCATTGTTTATTTCTACAGGGTTTGAACAACTCGCCATCTTAATTGATTAATGAACACCAATAAAGACAGAAGAAATAGACGTGTTGTTGACTTCTCTATCAGAAAATCCGACAGAAAAATCTCGAGTGAATTTTGTTTTTAAATTTGTTATCAGAAAATCCGACAATAAAATATTTAATTTGTAAGAAAAAGATAAAAAATGAAAGAAAACCCCAAATGACATAAATCAAAACAAATATTTTAATTGATAACACCTTACGAATTCACAAAGAAAACATATTTGGCGCGAAATCCAAAAACACAAATTACGCTTCACCGATCGAATAATCCTACCGACAACGCCAATGTTGTGAAGTGATGTTAGTAATTGGATTTATTTATTCGTTAGTATTAAACGTGACAAGTGCTGAGGGGTAACTTAAAGTTACTACCCACCTGAGTTGTGTCTCGAATGGCCTAGCCGACCGAAGGACGTCTGTGCTATTCAAGGTTCTGTTCACAACTGAGGGGCGATCAATCAGTTGATCGGAATGCCGAACCCGATTTTAATTACATATACTTCAGTATATTTCATTAAGATCTGTAAACACAGACTGGGCAAATTATCGGCTCGTAGATCTACATTTCATAGGCGTATATTTTCAAGGATAAGTCTCATTTTAGTTAAACGAAAAGAAAGAGAAAGAAAGAGATAGAAAAAAAGAAAAGAGAAAAGAATGATTAGTTTCTGAGGATATGAGTGCATATTCTTTATAATTTTTGGTATTCCTTAGCCAAAAAGAAAAACACGACAAAATACCTCAACAAATTACTCAGCGACACCACACCCGACATTTGTAACAAAAAGGAAAATACAGAATATTAGATTGACGACAATAGACAGAATATTTCCGGCGTACTTAGGTATCACAAAAAAGATATAAATTATGGTGTCCAGATAAGGCCATTTGCGTTAGCGCGACATCGCGTTTAGATAAACGCGCCGTTGCGCTAACACACAGCACGCCGTCGCGCTAACACAACTTTGCACAACGTGCCGTCAGGCTAACACACAACACGCCGTCGCGCTAACACAACTTTGCACAACACGCCGTCGCGCTAACACGACTTTGCACAATACTCCGTCGCGCTAACACAACTTTGCACAACACGCCGTCGCGCTAACGCAATTTTGCAAGTTTCACAGTCTAGTAGGAAGTCGTGTCCGGAAATATAAGACTGCGCATGCTGAACTATACATGTATAATGAATGAAATTCTAGATGAGATTGGTCTTAGAAATTCGGTTATTAAAGGTTTATTCAAGGACCACAAGGTATAATTAAGCCGGTTAAATGTATAATTGTCACAGGCAAATGCGTGCAAAGTTAACTTACATGTCTGTCCAGTCATTGAACTATTTGTATTTGATGAGGGAGCGTGGTCCGCGCATACGGGGAGGGGTGCTTACATGTGAAAGAAAGCTTAGAAACTTTATAGGCCTAACGTTAATCGAAATTTTATGCTGTCGCTTTCCGATCAAATCTCTAGCATAATTAAACTCAATTTATCAGCCTTTGCTGGGGCAAAAGTTTGCCCCATTTGGCATTCCCATTTGCTTAAATATGTGTCAATGACGATATCTTGGATACTTTCCTTTTTATTGATGGTGTGTGTATTTTCATTAAATCTCATTAAAAAGTGATGGAAGCAATAACTTTGGACATACTTTAGTGCTCAGACAGCCTCATTTCAGTAACAATAATGACTTATGTTACGGCAGAGATGTGCGGTTATGGATCGACCCTCTCGTAGATAAAACAAGGTTGACTTGGTTTTGACTGATGAAGTTAATGTAGAACAAAAATACGGGTATTCCCGCCGCAGAGTCACAAACAGTACCAAACTTCACCGTGAAACTGTAAACAATTACACAGAATTCAATATACTTGTATTGAATATTAATATTAGAATAAGCAAATGATCTTTACACAAAAAAAATGTATTTACCTCCTTGTGCCTTATTGCGTGGACTCTGAGGTCCACGCAGAAAATATATAAGCGAGGTTAAAGCGGATGCACTGGGGAAAATTTAGTTTGCGCATGCCCGGTGGCTATGATGCAACCAGCTACGATGTGATGCAACCAGAAGGCATGCGCAACTTCTCGGGCCTTTTCGGCAGACTCGGAAAAACCTGCCGAAAAGGCCCGAGAAGTTGCAATTGGCTCCGTATAATGTTGATCGGGATTGGGATTCAATTTGAGGTCACGGCTAGCTTCGCCCCGTGTACATGTTTTGTCACAAGCAATATCGTCCCAATGCGTAGTATAAACTTCAACTGATCAAACAACGGCTTAATCTTTGATCGTTTATTTGTAAGATCATATATAGCTGTACATTTAATTATATGATTATGTTTTAAAACGGGGCGAAACCACTCGGCACGAAACCTCTCAGTGCGAACACGTGATGGGAGCGAAACCACCCGTTACAATTTCTAGAACTTAGTAGAAGCACATGCTAGAGCTGAAAGGCGCGCACTGCGACGAAGTGAAGATCAAGATGTCAACGGTAAGTAGGAACTTGTAAAAATTCAATTTTAGGGGAGTGCATTTTAAAAAAAAAAGTCTTATTTTTGTCAAAAGACTAAGCAATATTTAAGAAAAAATTATTTAGAATGTCTCTCTTAAGAACAATACAGGGATCATTGCATCAAGGTAGTTCTGTATTTGTTAATGGTGGCTCACAATACACTGCAATAGCATTCTTTGCATTGGCATTGTTTTTCTCTTACGATTTCACATGCAATTTCTCTTCTGCGGATATGAACAATATTTTATTTCGAGGAGACGCCCTTTACGGCAGTATAATTAGAGATTTGGGACAGAGGGATAATGCTTATCTTGCACACTATGAAATGCCAAACACTGTTGTAGTAGATGGGGTCGCATTGGATGCTATAACACATCCTGACATACTATTTGGTGTTGTAGGTGAAAATAATCTGGCACATGATGTAGGTGCAACTAACTTAATGGATGCTTTAGAGACAGGGTTTTACATTTCAGATCATTTACTGGCAACATTCCAACAGCTGAGTATTGCAATTAATTTTAACAGAACAACTGAGCATTATTTTGTGTTTGATTCTCATAGCAGAAATATCGTTGGTCAACACAATCCGTTTGGAACTGCTATTTTATTAGAGTTTACTGATATACATACTTTACTGGTATATTTAACAAGTGAATACACAGGATATGTTTATAACATTTCTCCTGTTTTGTTCTACCATCAAAGACCATCATTATTAGAGCACAACCAGTCAGAAATCGTGGGCAGTCATGGGGAAACCATGGAACAGACACCAATACATACTTATAGTACAAGTAATGTCAGTACAGAAGATACCATTTCATTAAATTCCTACAAAAATTATTCACAAAGTGAAAGTACATTGAATTGCTCTAGTGTAAAGCAAAAATATACCAGTGAAGAATTGTTTGTTGAAAGTTATTTTAAAAGTGAAAAAATATTGCAACATTTCATACAAAATGTGAATTTAACAACAGCTGTAACTTTAGAGCAAGAAAGGATTGATCAAGAAAAACAATTAAAAAATCATTTGAATAGATCTTTATTGGAACATAGTTATTGTTGTTCTGCTGAATGTAAACGTAGGAAGCAGAAGGGGAGATACACGAAAAATAAAAGAATTTGCAATAATTTTGCATCTGCTAATTCCAGTTTGCTTGCAAATTCACCAAGATTTGTTGTACTAAATGCAAACTTTGATGAAAACTACACACTAGTTTCTGAGAGTGTGGAGGTTAACACAATAGAAAATGAAATTAGTTCTGAACAAATGTCAAATCTGTCAAAAAATTCAATTTCTGAAAAAATTTTCAGAGAAATTAAACAGACTCCTTCCTTTGTTTGTTCAAGTTGTGATAGAATTTTATATCATGACCAGGTCCACAGACTTAAAGATGATTTTCAACTTACACAAGCTTATAAAATAAATGCTGGCCGCATTGTTTGTTCATTTTGTCATAGTCATATTAAAAAAAATGAAATGCTTCCATTCAATAGTATACTAAATGCTTTAGATCCAGGAAATATCCCTTTTTATCTCAAAAACATAACTTACATGGAAAAAAGACTTCTTTGCGAAATTCAAGTGTTCATGACAGTGGTGATTTTACCAGGTGGACAATTAGCAGAAAAGGGAATTGCTATTGATTTTCCAATAGAATTACAAAATCAAGTCTCAGTACTTCCTCAAACCTTTAAAAATTCAAATGTCATCACCGTGTCATATGAGAATAACAACATTTTAAAACCAACTAACCTAGTCAGAAAGGAAAAACTATTAAAAGCCTTGTTGTGGTTAAAGGCACATAATCAAATATATGACAACATTTCTTTAAATTTTGACCATATCCAAGAGGGTATAAACATAGACAATGAACTAGCTGTCATTGATAATACTTATGAAGAGTGTGCTGTTATTCCATCAGATTATGTAATGCCACACATTGATATTCAAACTTTGTTGAATAGTGATATCCCTCATTTGTCATTGAAAAGATGCAGGTCTACTCCATTAAATGCATATGACACTCCAAAAGGTGAGGAAATGGCATTCCCTCATTTGTTTCCCTAAGGTGTTAATGGATTTGGTCATGAGAGACCTGCAAGATTAACTCCTTCCAAATATTTTAAGTGTAGAATGTATTATAAAGATGGTAGATTTAGAAAAGATATTTCCTATTTACTGCATGCAGTTAACTATTACGAAAAAGAGAGATTATTCAATGCTGTCAGTATTCATATGAGAATGAGAAAAAGCACTGGATTGCTAACAGCATCAAATGTAAATAACATTTCAAGTAATCCTGACTTGTTGCAGAACTCTTACATGTTTATGAAATTCATGAAAGGTACAGCTGCCTACTGGAAAAACAATTTATTAAATTTATTGGCAATGTTTAAATGTCTGGGACCTCCTAGCTCATCACATAAATATGAATCATTAAAACATAAAATAAAAAATACTTGTTAAAAATTCTTTCATTTTCTATAATTATGTATTCTAATTTTCATACAGCTGTCACCAGCAAGCAAGAAAAGGGTAGAACAAAACGAGGTAGATTTCCAAGAGGTCATGTTGAAAGATACAGACAATCACGCAACAGTTGCAGTGTGGGACAAGATGGTGAATACACTACAAAAGGGAGAATGTGTGACCATTACAAAGTGCAGGGTCCGTTTGTTTAATGAGCAGAAACTCCTTACCACTACAAGATCATCCCAATGTGAGGTTCGTTGTTGCACATATATAGTCAATGGTATAGTTTTTAATTACAATTACAAATGTACCATGTTTTGTAAAATGAAATTATATTGCTGTACACATATAGTCAATAGTATAGTTTTTTAATTACAATTACAAATTTACCATGTTTTGTAAAATGAAATCTTGGAAGAAATTCTCTGCCATGAAGTGATATTCTAATATAAGATTCCTCATAAAATTTTATTTTCAGTTATTAAAATAATGATCACTGTAACATCACTAAAGCCCAAATATTGGTTTAGAAAATTGCCTAAACAGTGTATTCTGCACTATTGTTCTAATACTTTAGTATAAGACATTATTTACCTACTTGAATTTTTTGTGTTTGACATCATAAACCTACTTCAATCACTCATGTTAGTGGGTCATGTGTGCTGAAGTGAGCAATGTGGCCCCTAGGCGCCTTGTTTAATCTGAAACTTCGAAATGTAATCTTATGAGGATGCATAGAAAGAAAAGGAAATATAACATACCAGTAAATATAAGTAACAGTAATCATCAGGAAATTTGATATTTCTCACTACTTTTATTAAATTATAGAAACTTGCATATGATGAAACTCTTCTGCTGGTGTCTGACGATGAAGATGATGATGTGGACAATAATGGAAATTGGGGTAACACCCCCATTTCTGATTTCAAGAGTGGAACCATCACCGCAGTGTTCGATGTCGATCCATACCTAGCGTGTCCCACTACTTCATGCAATAACACCAAACTTACCCCAGCTGAATCCATCCAATGCATGAATTGCAAAAACTGCTGGAGAAACTATGAGGAGAGCGCTTGCAATAACTACATACGTGCTACTGTTATGATTGCAGTAGAAGATTCTAACAAACCTCCCCAGAAAGTAGCAATATTTAAGCCTCAGATTGAAAAGCTGTTAACTTCAAGGGGTTTCACACTTCCTACCAGCAATGACCAAACTAAGCTTCTCCTCAAATTCTTTGAAATAATTCCAGTTGACGTCAAGTTTCACATGATAAATAACACTATCAAACAATTAACCTGCAAAAGAGTTGCATAAACATTCAACTGCACTGCAACTGCTGTAACAAGTATCAAACTTGTTAAGTGACTTGTACAGTTCTTTTTTTATTTGATCGATTTTATAATAGTATGGCGATTATGCACTTGGAAGAGTATCATTATTGTTTTGTTTATTGTTGACAAACTTACGAAAGAGTTGCATAAACATTCAACTGCACTGCAACTGCTGTAACAAGTATCAAATTTGTTCAGTGACTTGCACAGTGTTTTTTTTTATTTGATCAATTTTATACCAGCATGGTGAGTATGCACTTGGAAGAGTATCATTATTGTTTTGTGTATTGTTGACAAACTTACCAAACAATTGCATAAACATTCAACTGCACTGCAATTGCTGTAACAAGTATCAAATTTGTTCAGTGACTTGCACAGTTCTTTTTTTTTATTCAATTGATTTTATACCAATATAAACTTGGAAGAGTATCATTTGTTTATTGTTGACAAACTTGCAAAAGAGTTGCATAAACATTCAACTGCACTGCAACTGCTGTAACAAGTATCAAATTTGTTCAAGGACTTGCTCAGTTCTTTTTTTTAAATATTCAGTTGATATTATACCACTATGAACTTTGGAAGAATATCATTATTGTTTTGTTTATTGTTCACAAACACGCAAAAGAGTTGTATCAACATTCAATGATATCAATACATGATTTACTGAGTGTACTTTTTTTTTCGGTGTAGTAATCGCTGTTTCTTATCTAATATGATTGATTTGCAAACTATAACAAATGTTTTTTTTTTTCTTATTGTGTGTAGTTCACAATCAAGTTTTTAAGTTTTCTTAATAAAGTACAGTTAGTTTTATTTAATTTTATTCCTCTATTATGCAGTATAATATCATTTTCATGAGATATTGAAATGAATAGCAACATGAAAGAAGTCTGTTCTTCAGGTTCATATCAGAACATCAGCAAGTTAATTGAAAATTAACAGAAATGTCACTCAATTCACAAAAATGAGAATGAACATTGCTATTCCTTTGATGTTCATTATTATGGTTTATAATATTGTGTATGAAAAATTAGAAAATTATTAAAATAAACAAGAAATTCATATTCAAATCAATTCAAATTAATATATTGCACAACAACTGGGAGGGGGGTTATCATTATACCCCCCCCCCCCTTTTGAAGAAAGAATGGCATACATGTATTGCTTTGCTGCTGTCTATCTGTTTCTCGGTCGGTTGGTCACCCAACAGTTTCCGTGCCTTTTCTTTGCAGCGGTTGCGCATATTGAAATAAAATTTGGTATACATATTTACCATAATAACATCTACGTCAAATTCGATTATGGATTTGATTAAGATGGAATAAAGCACCTGGAAAAAGTCCCTCAAATTAACAGGAAATATTTTGATATATAAGCTGTACAAATGTCAAATAAGTGAGCAATTTGCAGTTAGGGTGTAAAAAATGAATATCTAAAATAATTTTTCCAGTAAGTAACAACAAAAGGCCCTGCGGGATTCGAACTCCGGATGTACGGATCACAAGTCCAACACTTTATCCACTGGGCTATAGAGTAAGCGACATGTTTTAGTCCATAAAATCGTTTTCATAAAACGAAATGTCGTTTCGATCAGCGGTCAGCCATTTTGTGACGATGTGTTATTCCACCTTAATAAAGTTATATGTTTTTCGACAGAGTTATATACCCCTTGGACGAAGAAACATTCCAATTGGTTTGCAGTATCCGTTCATCTTCACGGACGTTGCACGTATTGAAATATAATTTGGTAGACAGATTTATCTTGCATGTAATAGTATATAGGTCAAGTTTTATTTTGGGTACAATCTAACAATTTTTGACAGAGTAATGTGCCTTGGAATTGGACAAATTCAAATGATTTGCAGTTTCTGTTCATTTTTAGTTGGATTTTCCAACATAAAATCGGGTTATTGAAATTATGAAAATGGCGGGCGGGGGGCTGCCAAAAGAATATTGTTGTTCTTTGCAGATTAATTGCACATATATCAGAGATGTGCATATTGCTAGGATTTAATTTCTGATTATTTATGAAACATACCGCCTTTTGAACAGTCAACTTATTCACTTTTTGGCAAAATATTGCATATAGGGTACCCTCATTGTACAATGCAACAACTCCTCTTACAGTTTTCAAAATAGGGAGTTGTTCTTTTGCAGATCAATTGTAAATATATATATATATATATATATCAGAGGTTTGCATATTGCTAGGATTTTGATTTCTGATAATTTATGAAAAAATACCTTCTGAACTTAGTCTTCTTTTGGCAAAATATTCCATTTATCGTACTCCATTTCATTGGATACGGTAGGTAGATTAGTGTTTATTAATTGAGGGTTGACATGGATTATGGATAGAAAACCCGGTTTGCTGTCACATTGACACCTTTTTACTTTCTTCGCAGATATTGTAAGGCAGGGGGCATAAGTGTATCACAAAAAATTCTTAATTAGTTTCTTATATTTAACACATGCCAATGGTCCACGTATTGTAGTCCTTTTTTAAAGGACAGCAACTTGTTTTCGTAATATATGAGGGTTTTCCCGACTTCGCTGCACCATGTGCTTACCGCCAAATAAACAGAATAACGTAACAAGATATAAAATTACCTCACTTGACGAAAGAGTTCTACCTATGGTAGCCTGTACGGGTGTAACAACGTACGTTAGGCATCCCCCAATTTCACGGTATAATTTTCTTGGAAAAAAATTATCTATAAACATCATGTGTTAAATACATTTAACAAAGTTTAATTTATAAACTTTATTTGTTTAAAATCACTCTAAACAACTGTAAAGAGTAAATAAGCCAACTTTCAATCCGAATTTCCTCTGTTGTTCAAATAGTGCCAATACATGTCATCAATCATTAAACAGGGTATACTTTACTTAAACATTAACTGGCAAGATTGGTAATATATAGCTCACATCATTTCCATATTTTACAGTCAAAACACATTGTAATTGGCAATAAAATAGGAAGGAACAATACAAATATATGAAACGGATGTGTGAGAAAACATTTTGGATTATAACTAATATTGAAATTCATTTTGGTTCCGGTTGTTCAAAAATGATTTCTTTACAGAGCAACTTACAAGAAATTAAAGAACCTTAATTTGATATCAGTGGAACGGTTGAAAAAGTCATCTTCCCTTGTTTGTATTTTTGCTATTAGTAATTATTGTAAATAGTGTAATTAAAATGTCAAATGAATAAAATAGTTATTCAAGTATTATTATTATATAAAAACAAAACAACAAAAACAGTTATTGTAGTCAAATAGGCGTATAAATCGAGAAAGTATGTTTGGCTGTCGTTAAACACTTCTGTGAGATATAATGCAATAGATTTAAGAGTCAGATGGTGTCACTACTTCTTGTTGTGGTTGATATTGTATAGTCTTTACAGAAGACTGATACGAGAAGTAATCCCTAGATACTAATTAATGTATAGGAGAATATCACGTCGGTGAATTCTGTAAGTTGAAACTTTGATTTATTAAAGGTGATTAGGTTGGGCCTTTTTTATCAAGTAACAAATTGATAGGCCAAGTGGCATAGCCAGATTGATTGACCGAGTTGCATTACCAAGTGGCTGAGCGACAAGTTGCCTTGCCAGGTGTCAAGGGCGGTTGACAAACATAGAAATAGCCACAAGGCAGTGGCTTATATATATCTGTATATATTGAGAATTACCACAAGGCAGTGGTTAACCTATATGATACGAAATTTCCTATGTTCGAAAAGCTAAATACGCCTGTTAATAGTTATGTAAACCCTATTCCTTTGTAGGGTCCACTGGGCATTCCCGGAGCCCAATCACTTCCAATTATGAAAGCCCAAATGTGGGATACAGGATATTAGCCAGTCCCTTGAATTATATTCCATTATAATTGAATTATACGAAATTCCTATTTTCGCCAGGCAAGATAAGCCTGCTAATGACCATGTAAACTCAATTGCATTGAGGGCCGACTGGGCATTCCCGGGGCCCTATTACCATAAAATAAGGAAGCCCAAATATAGGATACAGGGTGTTAGCCGGCCCTTTGAAAGAGATCACATTATAATTGTAATATACGTTATATCATAATTTTGCCAGGCTAGCTAAACCTGTTAATGTCCGTGTATACCGCATTTCTTTTGAGGGTCGACTGGGCATTCCCGGGGTCTCATCCTCATCAAATATAATACCCCAAATATGGGATACAGGGTGTGGCAAGCCCCATGAAAGATATTCCATCATAATTGTATTATACGAAATTTTCTATTTTCGCCAAAACAAGCTAAGCTGTTAATGACCGTGTAAACCTTATTTATTTTGATTGTCGACTTGGCATTCCCGGCACCCCACCACCACAAAACATGAGGGCCCAAATATGGGAAAGAGGGTGTTAGCCAACCCTTCGAAAGATATCTAATAATTTTATTAATCATAGTTTCCTACTTTCGCCAGACTTTCCTAGCTTTGTAATGGCCTTGTAAACCTAATTCAACTGGGTATTTACGGGGCTAATCATCATCAAAGTTAAAAACCCAAAAATGGGATACGGGGTGTTAGCCAGCCCCTTGAAATATATTACATTATAATTGAATTATAATAATTTTCCTATTTTTTGCAAGGCTAGCTTAGCCTGTGAACAGCCGTGTAAACCCAATTCCTTATGAGGGTCGACTGGGCATTCACAGAGCCCCATCCTTACCAAATATGTACACCCAAATATGGGATACAGGGTGTTAGCCAGCCCCTTGAAAGATATTCTATTTTAATTGTATTATACGAAACTTCCTATTTTTGCATGGTTAGATAAGCCTGTTTATGACCGTGTAAACCTAATTCATTTTGAGTGTCGACTGGCCATTCCTAGGGCCTTATTCCCAATAAAGATGAAGGACCAAATATGGGATACAGGGTGTTAGCAAGCCCTATGAAGATATCCCATCATAATTGTATTATACGAAATTTCCTATTTTTGTCAGGCTAGCTTAGCCTGTGAATGGCCGTTTAAACCCAATTCCTTTTGTGGGTCGACTGGGCGATCTCGAGGCCCCGTCCCTACTGAATATGAAGGCCCAAATATGGAATACAGGATGTTAATCAGCGATTTGAACGGTATCTCATTATACTTGTATTATACCAAATTTCCTTTTCACCAGGCTAGCCAAGCCTGTTAATGGCCGTGTAAACCCAATCTATTTTGAGGGTCGACTAGTTTTTCCGGGTCCTCATCCCCACCAAAAATGAAGGCCCAAATTTTGGATACAAGGTGTAAACCAGCTCTTTTAAAGTTAATCCATTGTAATAGTAAAAATTGAAATTTCCTACTTTTGCCAGGCTAGCTTAGCCTGTAAATGGCCGTGTAAATCCAATCCCTTTTGAGGGTAAACTGGGCATTCCCGATCTCCATCCCTATTGATAATGAAGGCGCAAATATGGAATACAGGTTGTTAACCAGCCCCTTGAAAATATTACAATATAATTATAATATACGAAATTTCATAGTTTAGGGTAGCTAGGGTAGATTAGGGTAGTTTAGGGTAGCTAAGCTTGTTAATGGCCTTGTATACCCAATTTCTTTTGAGGGTCGACTTGGCATTTCCATGGCCTTATCCCCAGCAAATATGAAGGCCCAAATATCGGGTACAGAGTGTTACCCAGCCTGTTAAAAGATTTCCCATTATAATTTTATTATAAGGAATTTTCAATTTTCGCCAGGCTACCTTAGCCTGTGAATTGCCGTGTAAACCCAATTCCTTTTGATGGTCGACTGTGCATATCCGGGGCCCCATTTCCACTAAATATGAAGGCCCCAATATGGGATGCATAATGTAAGCCCGCCCTTTCAAAGATATCCCATTGTAGTAGTATTAAATCAAATTTCCTATTTTCGCCAAGCTATCTTATCCTGTTAATGGTCCTCATCCTCACCAAGTATGAAAGCCCAAATATTTGAAACAGTGTGTTAGCAAGCCCCTTGAATGATATCCCTTTATAATAGTATTATATGAAGTTTCCTATTTTTGCCAGGCTATCTTAGCCTGTTAATTTCCGTGTAATCCAAATTCCTTTTGAGGGTCGACTGTGCATTCCCGGGGCCTCATCCCTACCAAATATGAAGGCCCAAATTATGGATACAGGGTGGAAACCAGCCCTTTTAAAGATATCTCATTATAGTACTAATTGAAATTTCCTAATTTTGCCAGGTTAGCTGAGCCTGTGAATGGCCGTGTAAACCCAATTCTTTTGGAAGGTCAACTTAGCATTCCCGGGGCCCCATCAACATTAATTATGAAGGCCCAAATATGGGATACAAGGTGTTACCCAGACCCTTGAAAGATATCCCATCTTAATTGTAATATGCGAAATATCATGATTTTGCCAGGCTAGCTAAAGCTGTTAATGGTAATGGACGTGTATACCCAATTCCTCCTGAGAATCGACTGGGCATTTCCGGGCCCCATTCATAACAAATATGAATGCTTGAATATCGGATACAGGGTGTTAGCAAGCCTCTTGAAAGATATCCAATCATCTTGATTTATAAGATATTTCCTATTTTCGCCAGACTTGCTTAAGGCCTTGTTACACCAAGCTGCGTACCCACGGCGTGTTTACGGCGTTGTAAAATTCATGGAATCGCCGTAGGATCGCAAAGAAAATTAAAAATCAATGTACAGTTTTATTTGAAAATTTTACAAGTGGAGTCGTCACGGCGACCTGACGGCGACCGACGCGTTCTTACGGATATCCCACGGCGTGGAACTGCGTTTCCACGGAGTTTTACTTGGCGATTAACTGCGCTCTCGCTGAGTCTCCGCCGCGCACTCATGGTGTGCTATGAGCTTTTACCGCGCGTCCACGGCGTGCTCTGCGTACTGACTGCGTGCACAAGACAATTCTTGGTAGGTTAATATTAATTTGTACAATTGTATGGGAAACAAGCAAGAATTTACAACTAGTAAACAAACTAGATACGATCTCGTTACGAGTAGGTCTTCCTTGCGATTTCTGTTTTTAATCATACCATGAATAATCGATATAATTTTAGAATTACCCCCCCCCCCCCCCCGCCACACACACACACTTTCAGATAATTTATACAAATCCCTAATTACGTAATAAATGGGTGTTGCAATGAGTTTTCCAGATAGATATTGCTACAATTAACAACTTTGCTTTTATAATGCATTACGAAATCTTAATCGTTTTTATGTAATTTGTAATATACTTTACGAGTTTCTTGCCCCCCCCCCCCCAAAAAAAAGAGGGGGCCAGCCCCTTTTTCTTGATTTCTTTGAAAAGGTCTTAAGAATACTAACAATTTTTGTTCTTACACCCATCTAAAATTTTTGATCATTTCTGAGATACAAATGATTGAATATTTTAGGGGCCAACCCTCTAGATCCTTAATGGGGACAGAAATTCGTGTTTTGATAAGTGGAATCAATTTAAATCATTTATTCAAACATTTTCTCTTCTATGATGTCTAACAAAATATTTCTAATTCTCTAGTTATTTTTCGTCAAAGTTTAAGTACTTTGGCCCCTAAAAATCCCTAATTACGTAATAAATGGGCGTGGCAATGATTTTTCCTAATAGATATTGGTACGATCAACAACTTTGCTTCTATAATGCATTACAAAATCTTTATCGTTTTTAAGTTATTTGTAATAGAGTTTTTGAGTGCCTTGGCCCCTAAAAAAAGGGGCCAGCCCCTTTTTCTTGATTTTATACGAAAGGTCTCATGAATACTAACATTTTTTGTTCTTACATCCATCTAAAATTGTTGATCACTTTTGAGATACAAATGATTGAATATTTTAGGGGCCAACCCTCTAGATCCTTAATGGGGACAGAAATGCGTGTTTTGATAAGTGGAATCAATTTAAATCATTTATTCAAACATTTTCTCTTCTATGATGTCTAACAAAATATGTATACTTCTCTAGTTATTTTTTGTCAAAGTTTAAGTACTTTGGCCCCTAAAAATCCCTAATTACGTAATAAATGGGCGTGGCAATGTTTTTTCCTGATAGATATTGGTACGATCAACAACTTTGCTTCTATAATGCATTTCAAAATCTTTATCGTTTTTATGTTATTTGTAATAGAGTTTATGAGTGTCTTGGCCCCTAATTTAAGGGGCCAGCCCCTATTTCTTGATTTTGTTGAAAAGAACTTTAGATTATCTACCTTTTTTGTTATATATGTTTTGACAAAATATCAACTCATAAAAAGATACAGATCAAAACGTATGAAAAATTTGATTCGAAATTCGTACCCAATTTTCGAGCCTAGGCGAGCTCATAGAAATGGCGCCACTGGCGCCAAAAAACTACATTGTGCACAACTTCAACCTATGGTCTACCTATCCTGAAAATTTTATATTCCTATCTCTGATAGTCTCTGAGTTTATGTCTGCACAAAATGGGTCGTAAAAACTGACAAAATCGGCCGTAAATCGGAACCGGAAGTGCCGATTTCAAAATTTCAAAAAACTTCTAGAATTATGACCACTGGCTATCATCTGAGAAAAAATGGTCGAAATCGGCCGAATAGTTTTCGAGAAATCGCGTGCACAAAATTCGTGGAAAAAAATAATAATAATAATAACTAGATACGATCTCGTTACGAGTAACGAGTAGGTCTTCCGTTCAATTTTTTAAACGATTCGATTAAAATATCAATGAAATTTCAGAATTTTTCCTCAACCACCTCCTTTTAGATAATGTATACGATGGTCAATATCCTTTAAAATGCTTAACAAAGAGTTTTGCTTTTTAACATACAGCACATTAAAGATTTAAAATTTTAGTCCCCAAAAATCTCTAATTACGTCATCAATGGAGTTGGAAATGAGTTTTACAAACAGATATTGCTGCTATCAACAACTTTGCTTCTATAATGCATAACAAAATCTTGATCATTTTTAAGGTATGAGTAATAGAGTTTAGGAGTCTATTGGCCCCTAATTTAAGGGTCCATGCAGCCCCTTTTTCTTGATTTTATACAAAAGGTCTCATGAATACTAACATTTTTTGTTCTTACATCCATCTAAAATTGTTGATCACTTTTGAGATACAAATGATTGAATATTTTAGGGGCCAGCCCTCTAGATCCTTAATTGGGACAGAAATTCGTGTTTTGATAAGGGGAATCAATTTAAATCATTTTTTCAAACATTTTCTCTTCGATGATGTCTAACAAAATATGTATACTTCTCTAGTTATTTTTCGTCAAAGTTTAAGTACTTTGGCCCCTAAAAATCCCTAATTACGTAATAAATGGGCGTGGCAATGATTTTTTCAAATAGATATTGGTACGATCAACAACTTTGCTTCTATAATGCATTACAAAATCTTTATCGTTTTTAAGTTACTTGTAATAGAGTTTACGAGTGCCTTGGCCCCTAAAAAAGGGGGCCAGCCCCTTTTTCTTGATTTGTTTGAAAAGGTCTTAAGAATACAAATATTTTTTGTTCTTACACCCATCGAAAATTGTTGATCACTTTTGAGATACAAATGATTGAATGTTTTAGGGGCCAGCCCTCTAGATCCTTAATGGGGACAGAAATTCGTGTTTTGATAAGTGGAATCAATTTAAATCATTTATTCAAACATTTTCTTTTCTATGATGTCTAAAAAAATATGTATACTTCTCTAGTTATTTTTCGTCAAAGTTTAAGTACTTTGGCCCCTAAAAATCCCTAATTACGTAATAAGTGGGCGTGCCAATAATTTTTTCTAATAGATATTGGTACGATCAACAACTTTGCTTCTATAATGCATTACAAAATCTTTATTGTTTTAAAGTTATTTGGAATAGAGTTTATGACTGTCTTGGCCCCTAATTTAAGGGGCCAGCCCCTATTTCTTGATTTTGTTGAAAAGAACTGTTGATTATCTACCACTTTTGTTATATATGTTTTAACAAAATATCAACTCATAAAAAGATACAGATCAAAACGTATGAAAAATTTTATTCAAAATTCGTACCCAATTTTCGAGCCTAGGCGAGCTCATAGAAATGGCGCCACTGGCGCCAAAAAACTACATTGTGCACAACTTCAACCTATGGTGTACCTATCCTGAAAATTTCATAGTCCTATCTCTGATAGTCTCTGAGTTTATGTCTGCACAAAATGGGTCGTAAAAACTGACAAAATCGGCCGTAAATCGGAACCGGAAGTGACGATTTAAAAATTTCAAAAAACTTCTAAAATTATGACCACAGGCAATCATCTGAGAAAAAATGGTCGAAATCGGCCGAATAGTTTTCGAGAAATCGCGTGCACAAAATTCGTGGAAAAAAAAAATAATAATAATAACTAGACATGATCTCGTTGCGAGCAACGAGGAGGTCTTCCGTCCGATTTTTAGAAGAGGAAATGACCTTGACTTTTATCTTCATCAACGAAACATATCAGGAAATGCAGATGTGATCTTAAAGAGCGATGGATGAAGGATTATACACCCCGTTGGATCCCTAATTTGAAGGACCAGCCCCATATATTTCATATTAAATAAGAGGTCTTTTGACCTAATAACACGTCTAATAACCTGTAATAAAAAGAAACCGAAGAAAAAAAAGAGGGTCTTCCTTTGTAAACGGAAGACCCTAATAACAATAAGAATAGAAGGGTCTTCCGCAGAAGACGGAAGACCCTAATAATAAAAGACTGTTTTTGTCTGAATCTTAATTGAAGAGTGTTTTTCAACTTGAACTTTAGTCCAACAACCCTTTTATGTTGAATATTTTAGTTAGAAATTAAATAAAAAGGAGAGAAAGAAATAGAGAGAAAGAACAAATCTTGGCTCCGGCGAGATTAGAACACACAGCCTTTGCAGATCTCTCAAAACATGGCTGACGCGAAATAATTCCCGAAGTTGTCTTTGAATTTGGGGCGTTTCCGCCCGGGAGAAGAGCTGAGTTTTTGTATGAGATGAAAAACAACGTGTATGATGTCTGACTATTCAGGTTTGGTAACAGTGCGAGGTCATTTGAAATATTTATGCGTGTTTGTGTCTGCACCCCTGCGAATGTGTTCGGAATGTTTTCTTTATCGTTGCTAAGTAAGTAATAAATCCAGGGGTGCTCGAATGAAACTTCACGAGACTTCACCGATAATTGTTCACTTCCTGTGAAATTTCGAGCGGAAGTATAAGTGTTCGGATAATATTCTCAAAATACGTAAGTACTGGTCGTTTTTCATATCACATCCTACTATGATTTATGTTAAAACAGGAAAAGCTTTCAAGATGTATGTCTTATTTTACCATCTAGCAGTTATTTATATTAAACGATAATATTCAGAACAGAGTTATCGTTCGAGTTCAAACACGTGTAGAGTGGTTGAAAATATAACCATTGGGTTGCTTAATAAAATCATAGCCATGTTTGATGCTTGTGGTGTGCAATACCATGTTTTAAAAAAAAATAGTGGGTGTCTGTTTTGCATTAAAACTTAGTATATCGAGCCATTTTCAAGGAACATTCTGCATAAAATGGTATAGTCTGTTTCACTATTGATGTTATTACTAGGTCAGGCGCGGATCAAAAATTAATCCTCAGGAGGGATCTCTTTTAAACATGTTAGTTGTTGCAACAGCAAACAAAAACTAATTTTTGTATAGTCACATTTATTTCTAGAACACATTTTATTCACCAATTAATGAAGATAAAGTTTAAAATCAATAAACCTCTAGATTTTATATTTGACTACCTATATTAAGAACCTAGATACATGTACTGTGAAATAGACTTTATACACGAGGTACGATTTTTACTGCGAAACTGAAAGGGTAAAATAAAACCACGTGGTCTAAAATTTGAATGACAATAACATTCGCAGGGGTGTCTGGAAGGGGGGGGGGGTGAAAAAACCTGAGCTTGATTTTCGTCGTAAATAAATCGAAAATAGAATTTTGAGGTGTGGATCTCGGATTCGGTCATTACATGTAGTACAGTAATCTATAATTGAACTAGGTTGAAAATAAAGGTTCAAGATGAAAGATCCAGTAAAATCAGGCCAGAAAAACTAAATGATTTTCTGAATAGGAGGGGGGGGGGATGGTCGGTGCGTGTACTGTGTAAATTTAATTTTCCGGTATAGGCAATAAGCGCCGTTTAATCTCAGGAATTTCGACTTGATTGTTCAATCCGCTGCATATTTGGCAGACAATAAGAATGGTGTCCGAGGTTCATTTTCACGAATTTTCATTAGGATTGAGTGAAGGGCTTGGGAGTTATGATTTTTTTTACAGTACATGTCAATCACGACAATTGAAACTCAAATGCCAAAAACTTCATAACTCTGTTAATAATGAACGAATTGGTCTGGTAATTAGTACAGTAATCTAGAATGGTAATTAATTGAAGTTAAAGGCCCAAGATCAAAGATCAAGGAAAATCGGGCCAGAAAAACTAAATGATTTTATGAATGGGGGGGGGGGGGGGGGGTCGGTCGGTGACTTCTATATTAAACGTAGACTATTAAATTCTAAATATCACAAATTACACAATTTCTAAACAATATACATATGTTAGAACAATGTATAAGCGTTGTTTGAAAGATGTAACTATTGATTTTTTAACATCTGTTTATCTTAGGCTCAAACACTCATAAACGGCTGGTCAGTTTTCAAACCTTGTCGCAGTCACCCGTTCGTTTGTATAGTTACGTGTATAAACTTTGGATGTTTTTCTTAATCCCAGACAGGCAACAGATTTGTATCAGTATATAGACATGCACAAAAAAAGGAAAAAGTCCACCATCTTTAATTTTAGCGTTGACTTCCAATCAGTATGAAGACAATCATTAAGCAATGAATTTCAAATTATTTGAATCCATAGACATTATCCCGTAACTTGAAATAAATACATGTATACTTTTTGGACGCCAATGTACATTTAGCCTCTGTCCAATTTACTGCATGTTACCTGTACAAGTACTTTAGAGAGAGAGAGAGAGAGAGAGAGAGAGAGAGAGATTGAGATTTTCTAGGTTTTTATAGTGTTTAGGGAATCAGTATATCAGATGCATACATGCAAGCGTGTATCTATATATGTGAACAAATACTAATCAGTCCTCCTTTTAAGGTCATGTAGAATAACGTTGGTGCATTGCTAAATGTTGTGTGCATACAGTCATTGAGATGGCGGCATTTCTTTGATGCCGGCAAAGCGACCCAGTGAACTCTAATGCGGTCGTACTGCAGGGGCGCTTCGGCGGCATGTCTTTGATGGCGGCGATGCGAACTGCTGACAAAAACGAGCTTTATATTTGTACTAAAAAAGCTGTTATTATTTTTATTTATGATAAAAATAAAACGGAAAACAATAAAAACCATCATTTTAAAGGTAAAATCGTTAAACAAAAGAAAATTAGGGAAGAACAAATAATCGGCACTCGGGGATGGAACCCGGGTCGCCTGGGCCCAAGTCCAACACTCTAACGACTGAGCTACGCGGACTCTCGCTTCAGAACTTTTGAACTCAAAATCTCGGGAATGCCTGGATCGATTTTAACACGAATTTCATATTCTGAAGTGTTTTAAGCGTCTCTATCGAATAAAAACATAAATAAAATTCAAATCTAAAAATTTGAAAAATTAAGGTTTTTCATTTCCTTCCGGTGACGACCGGAAGTGACGGCGGACGTTCGGATATGCGAAGGGCACTGCGGCCGTTCACTCTCTACCTTCTCTGAAAATTTGAAGTTTCTATCGTAAATACTTTTTGAGAAAAATCGTGAACAAGCAAAAACGTAAAATCTTTAATATCTCGGTACCGGAAGTGACGATCAAAAAAAGCCCGTGTACTTTTCTTACAAATTTTGTCATGAATAAGATCTGAAAATTTCATGAAAATTGGCTGAAGCATTTTTGAGAAAACGTGACAGAAAAAAAAAAACAATAAAAATAATAGTGAAAAAGAAACAAAGCAATAACAATAAGGTCTTCCGTTGGAAACGGAAGACCTTAACTAGATACGATCTCGTTACGAGTAACGAGTAGGTCTTCCGTTTAATTTTTTAAACGATTCGATTAAAATATCAATGAAATTTCAGAATTCTCCCTCAACCACCTCCTTTTAGATAATGTATACGATTGTCAATATCCTTTAAAATGCTTAACAAAGAGTTTTGCTTTTTAACATACAGCACATTAAAGATTTAATATTTTAGTCCCCTAAAATCTCTAATTACGTCATCAATGGGTTTGGAAATGAGTTTTACAAACAGATATTGCTGCTATCAACAACATTGCTTCTATAATGCATTACAAAATCTTGATCATTTTTAAGGTATGAGTAATTGAGTTTAGGAGTCTATTGGCCTCTAATTTAAGGGGCCAGCCCCTTTTTTTTGATTTTATACGAAAGGTCTCATGAATACTAACATTTTTTGTTCTTACATCCATCTAAAATTGTTGATCACTTTTGAGATACAAATGATTGAATATTTTAGGGGCCAGCCCTCTAGATCCTTAATGGGGACAAAAATTCGTCTTTTGATAAGTGGAATCAATTTTAATCATTTTTTCAAACATTTTCTCTTCTATGATGTCTAACAAAATATGTATACTTTTCTAGTTATTTTTCGTCAAAGTTTAAGTACTTTGGCCCCTAAAAATCCCTAATTACGTAATAAATGGGCGTGGCAATGATTTTTTCAAATAGATATTGGTACGATCAACAACTTTGCTTCTATAATGCATTACAAAATCTTAATCGTTTTTAAGTTACTTGTAATAGAGTTTACGAAGGCCTTGGCCCCTAAACAAAGGGGCCAGCCCCTTTTTCTTGATTTGTGTGAAAAGGTCTTAAGAATACAAATATTTTTTGTTCTTACACCCATGTGAAATTGTTGATCATTTTTGAGATACAAATGATTGAATATTTTAGGGGCCAGCACTCTAGATCCTTAATGGGGACAGGAATTCGTGTTTTGATAAGTGGAATCGATTTAAATCATAAATTCAAACATTTTCTCTTCTATCATGTCTAACAAAAAATGTCTACTTCTCTAGTTATATTGCGTCAAAGTTTAAGTACTTTGGCCCCTAAAAATCCCTAATTACGTAATAAATGGGCGAGGCAATAATTTTTTCTAATAGATATTGGTACGATCAACAACTTTGCTTCTATATTGCATTACAAAATCTTACAAAATCCCTTTTTATTGATTTTGTTGGAAAGAACTTTTGATTCTCTACCACTTTTGTTATATATGTCTTAACAAAATATCAACTGATAAAAAGATATAAATCAAAACGTGTGAAAATTTTGAATGAAAATTCGTGCCCAATTTTCGTGCCCAGGCGAGCTCCAAGAAATGTCGCAACAGGCATTAAACAACTACATGCTGCACAACTTCAAACTATAGTCTACCTATCCTGAAAATTTCATATTCATATCTCTTATGGTTTCCGAGTTTATAGCTGCACAAAATGGGTCGTCAAAAATTACAAAATGGCCGACAATTCGGTACCGGAAGTGACTACGAAAAAATTAAGAAAAATGTATGAAGTTTAGATCACGCCCAACCATCTGTGAAAAAATGGTTGAGATCGGTCGAATAGATTTCGAGAAATCTCGTGCACAAAATTTGGAAAAAAAAAATAATAATAATAAGAAACAGTACGAAAACAATAAGGTCTTCCGCTGGAAACGGAAGACCTTAATAATAAGAAACAGTACGAAAACAATAAGGTCTTCCGTTGGAAACGGAAGACCTTAATAATAAGAAACAGTACGAAAACAATAAGGTCTTCTGCTGGAAACGGAAGACCTTAATGATTAAAAAATTGTTTTGATTTAATAAATATGTACATTGTAATTGAAACATAGTTACTTCTAAACAATTTGTGAAGGACTAGGATGAAACTCTTAGTAATCAGGTCTACAAAAAAGATCCGTTATTTGTTGTTAGAGAACATAGAAAAGATTTGAAAACATCAGAACCAAATGACATGAATTCCTTCTAAGTCCATTGATAGGTCTTGGAGTATTAGCAATTGCTACTTTTTACATAGTCATCTACATTCAGTTTGATCATTATTACATCGCTTGCTATTGTACAACAGCAATTTTTTGAGTTTTCGTGGTCTTGATGACAACGCACTAGAAACGCCGTGGGAGCGCGGTATAAACGCAGAAGAAACGTCACGAGAGCGCGATGAACGCAGCAACAGCTCTTCGGGGTTGCTGTATGAACACAGCCAGATGGAAAACAAACTTGTTCAAACACTGTGGATGCGCAGTTAGAGCGTAGTGAGAGCGTTATAGAGACGCAGTGAGATCCCAAAGGACTCCGTGAGGTCTCCGTGCAAGCGCAATTGATTTATCGCTGCGTCTACACTGCGATTAGCTGCGTTCCTTGAGCGCGCCGACGGAGCTTTCGTGGCGCAGTTGGAGATCTTACGGCACTGTTACGGCGATCTCACTACGCTTCCTCTGTGCATGTTCAAAGTGCGCGCCGTCGCATGGCGTTCTTCAATGTTCAAGGCGATGCCGCCGCGACGGACGAAGATGCCGTTGCATTCTTATGGCGCTGTAGGAGACTCTACTACGTTTACCTTGGCGTTTTACATTATTTAAGGACGCACCGGAATCGCCGTGAGGACGCAGCTTCGGTGTGACATTGGTTTAAGCCTGAATATGACCGTGAAAACCCAATTCTTTTTAGGGTCGACGGGGCATTTCCAGCGCCTTTTCCCCAGCAAATATGGAAGCCCAAATATGGGGTACACAGTGTTAGACGGCCCCATGAAAGATGTCCCATTATATTTTATTATACGAAATTTCCTATTTTTTGTCAGGCTACCTTAGCTTGTTAATGGCCTACATGTATAAACCCAATTCTTTTTTAGTGTCGACTGTGCATTCCATGGACCCCATTCCCACCAAATATGAAAGCCCAAATATGGGATGCAGTGTGTAAGCCAGCCCTTTTAAAGATGACCCATTTTAATAGTATTATTTGAAATTTCTTATTTTCGCGAGGCTAGCTAAGCCTGTGAATGGGCGTGTAAACCCAATTCCTTTTTAGGGTCAACTAAGCATTATCGGGGCCCAACCACTAATAAATATGAAGGCCAAAATATTGTATGCAGGGTGTTAGCCGGTCCTTTGAATGATATCCCATTATAATTGTATTTTACGAAATTTCCTAATTTCTATAGGCAAGCAAAGCTTTTTATTGGCCGTGTAAACCCAATTCCTTTTGAGGGTCGACTAGGCATTGCCAGGTCTCTATCCCAATTTAATATCAAGGCCAAAATACAGATTTGAGGTTGTTAACTAGTCCCTTGAAATATATCCCATTATAATTGTAATATTCGAAACTTCATAGTCTAGTTTGGGTAGCTAAGCCTGTTAATGGACTTGTAAACAAAATTCCTTCAGAGGGTGGACTGGACATTTTCAGAAGGCCCCAACCCCATCAAATATGAAGGCCCAAATATGGGATACAGGGTGTAAACCAACCCTTTGAAAGATATCCCCTTATTACGGTATGATAGAAAATTTCCTATTTTTGCCAAGCTAGCTAAGCCTGTTATTGGTCCTGTAAACCCAATTCCCTTTGTGGGTCCACTGGGCATTCCCGGAGCCTCACCCCCATAAATATGAAAGCCCAAATATGGGATACAGGATGTTAGCCAGTCCCTAGAAATATATTAATTATAATTGTATTATACGAAATTTCCCATTTTCGCCAGGCTAGCTAAGCCTGTGAATCGGTTTAGTCCTACTTAGCCAACATTCTGAAATTCTCAATTCCCACCTGGCCAACAATTTGATTTTCACACCTTAGTGATCAGGAGGCTATAGTCTGTTTTCACATGTTATGTATTTGCAATCAATTACCTGAAAATAGTTTGTTGAAAACATAAAAAAAAAATAGCATTTAAATTTGCCCATAAGATGATAATCAGCATAAATAAATAAAAATATCTACATTTTTTTGAAATATAGATCAGCAATTTTCTGCAAGATCATTGCCCTAAACATTTTATATGTTGAAAGCAATACGGACCCTTGCATGATTAAAATGTTTATGTAAGTAATTTAAACTGTTTAAATTGGATGTATATAATATATATTCATAAGAATAGACTAGAAACACATATTACTATGTTGCTATATAATATCATATTTATAATAAGACCCTTGACATTACAATTTAACGCAAATTACACAATTTTGTATCTCATGTTCATGTGTATTTAAATGGTTTGAGAGAATAAACAAATTTAAATTGAGAAGCATTTATTTTTATTATGGTCATTAATTAACAGAATCAAAAGCCTGAAAATTATGAGTTCTTGATTGTTTATGGAATGTTAGTTGAACGGCATAAAAAATCAAAATGCCCAATCTTCAGGTGCAGGTCAACTTTATAAAAAATGACAACGGAAGATTTTATCTTCATAACTAATACTGTATTGATCATCATACACGATTAAAAATATAAGCACTTTACTCGAGCGTTTTTGTGATTTGTTAATTTAATATTCTGTAGATTGGAATTAATCCAAATAATCATAGAAACCAAAGAAAATTGAAACTAGATGCTGTCATTAGACAGCAATACCCGCACTAAGTGTTTGCCCCTAAAAACACTGTTTTGTACCAGTTTAATTAAAAATGAAGGCCACATGCAAACTCCGGTAATACATTTAAAAATCATAATTTTCATAACTGAAGGATGAGATCCCTTCCCATATGATAATACACATGAGCAGCACTTTATGTGCAATTTGGGGTTGAACTGTTTGCAGTGAATTTTCAGTTAATCAATAATCTTAACATTTCATCTCATAGAGAGTATAACGGTCTATATAATTATTACAAACAAAATTAAAAATTAAATTATGCCCCCTCCCCGTAGCGGTTGCCGGTTTTAGATTTGCTTCTGTGTGCATACATATGTACATCACCGTGTGCACAGATTTAGAGAAGGGTGGGAGTGAGGGGTCCAGACCCCCCCCCCCCCCCCCCCCATGAAAATTCATTTATATCAATTGTAAAATTACCAAAAATACACCTTGGACCCCAATGCCCTTACAGACATGTAAACGCTCTAACCCACTGCGCTTCAATGTTAGGTAACATTATTTAGGGGGTAAATATTTAATTAATATTTAATATACTTTATTGTTTATCTCAATAGTACACATCACAATATGCAGGTGTCCTGCACCACCTTAAAGCTGTTATTTACCTAATAAAATGGTGCAAGTGGATTTGAAGAATAGGTCAAAAAAATACATGCATGTTACAAATAACTGATCTTTGTCTGAAGTTACGTACACAACACAGGTCTGCAGGTATCATTAGCGGGTACTAGTTTTACCCAGCTCTTCGATTAGATGGGTTCGCGTGTATACATACATGTCTGTGTTTTTTACATATGCAGAAAAGGATTAGTTAAAGATCAGCTAAAGGAATTCATTATTGTGTTTTAATTGGATTATCATTATGATGTTGACCAATATAGGTAAGCATATTACATGTAGCAGCAGTAGCAAAATATAATGAGATGCCAGCATACATAAGTTCTACTTTCACTTTTTAAATGTGATCTCCCTTTGACAGCATACTGTATCATCATCTTTTAATATTTAAATAAGCTTATCATCGTTACCTATCCTATCGCATTTGTTAAGTTTCTGTCATTTTAGTTGCAAAAGTTTTTTTTTTCAATTGTCAGACTTGCACTATTGAGTTGACCCCATCTTGACCATGTATAAACAATTTCTTATTAAATTTGTGTATTACATGTAAGTAACTGTACTAGACACTTAATTATCATTTTTATATGAGTTATAATAGGAAGGAAGGAGTATTTCTTTCTTAATGTATTATAATGCATCAAATACAATGTAGGTCATGACCTTATGGTACTTGCTGTTCTGACCCCACGAAACAGGAAAATACAAAATGTCTTCTAATATCATTACGATGCATCAAATGGTGTAAAGTACATTAATGAACCCCAGGTGTTGTCTTTAACTCGCTTTGCCCGAGTAAGTGCATAGGAGAGTTGATTAAAATCAACTCCCAATAAAGTATTTTATCTTATTCATATGTTACAGTAGTGTTTGATCCATGTGGGTAATTCCTAGCCTAATGATGTCACTGCTTTGTTTAGGAGACTTTACAATTGCCCAAAATAGGCGAATACACATGCATATAACATTTTGTTTATAAATCTTAAAAATTGAATTAAGCAATTTCAAAATATTAATGTGCATCAGGAGAGAAAAAGCAATCAAGAAATGATTTAAAATTTGCTACTGCACACATGTAAGAATGTATTAAGAAGACTGAATCTTAAGAACCAGGTTAGATTCGGGGGGGGGGGGGATGTGGAGTATAAACATTTATAATTTGAATCATTTATTGTTATTAATTTTAACTTGTCAATGAATACTAGTTATTGATCCCAAGGTAGAAATATGACCTCTGATCATATCTCAATAGATCATTTGTCAATTATGCAAGGTGTAATGTAATTTTTTTAAGAATAACATTTTTTACCAGTTTATAAAAGTTTTTAGACACCCAAATTTTATTTTGATTTAATAGATCATTCGACAATTAAGGGGGGGGGGGTTTATATTTGAGTTTGTTTGGGGGTGGGGGTTCCAAATTAAGTCATATATAAAAATGACAATTTTTTAATGTAATTTGAAATAAGACTAAGCCATACTACAGTCATGAACATGAATAGTATAGAACAAAAAACAAACTAATACATGTATATATACATACATGTAGGAAGTATTACAAAACATAGATGATTGATCTATATCTGGGTTCTTAAATTGAATCATATTTCATGTACATATTATATTATTGTTTCATTGTTCAAGGCATTTCAGATGGTATGTAGGTCATGATCCCAAGTGCTCTTCCGGAAATTATCAAATATCATAAAAACCATTGAGATCCCCACCTTAATCCAAAGATAGTATTCCTCCTTAGGTCATGGCGCATCAGATCATTATGGCATGTAAGTCGTGACCCTCACAGGTGGTCTAACATTGAACCTTTTAGGAAGAATCGTAGACTCTATTTTAAATGATAACTTGAAAACGGACAAAGATAATAATATAGGGTTTTCATAATCATATATTGACTGTTACTGGCAATATATAGGGTTTATTAGATCTGACCCCTGGGGTCATCCGCACCCCCCAGGAATTTGAAATTACCATATATCTCAGAAACTGTTATAATCATGACCCCTAAACCATATATATTCATGTTTCTGATGTCAAGGGGCATCAAATGTTATGTAGGTCATGGGCCCTGTGGGTGGTCCTGACCCCCTCAAACAGCAAGTCCCTTAATATCTTAAAAACAGTTGAGATTCCCACCCTTAAACCATATATATTCTTGTTCCTTGTGTCAAGGGGCATCATACGGTATGTAGGTCATGGGCCCCGGGGGTGGTCATGACCCCCCTCGAACAGAAAGTACACGACTATCTCGAAGACGGTTGAGATTCCCACCCCTTAACATATACATTCTTGATCCTTAAAGGGCATCAAAAGATGTGTAGATAATGGGCCTCTGGGTTAAATTTAATTTTTCAAAACCGTAATGCACATCTACATTGATCTATGGAACAGTTCCTATCATATCCCAAGATATGATGTGTCTATCCATTAAAATCATAAAAGGAGTTCTAGGATCTATGTTTTTTTGAAGTGATAAACGCCAATTTTCTGCTAATTTTTGACTCCCTGGATGAAATTTAAATTTTTAAAACCTTACTGCACATCTTTAGAACAGTCCCTATCATATCCCAATATATGATGTGTCTATCCATTAAATCATAAGAGGAGTTCATGGATCTATGGGGTTTTTTTGAGTGATAAACGTCAATTTTCTGCTACTATTTGACTCCCTGGATGAAATTTAGATTTTTAAAATCTTATTGGACATCTATAGGACAGCCCCAATTATATCCCAAGAGATGACGTAGCTACCCCAAAAGTTGTAAGAGGAGTTCTGGGAACCATACTTTTTTTGCAAAAAAACGTCATTTTTTGTTGCCCACTGATCCCCTTAATATAAAAAAAAATTCTGGAACCTGATCACACTTCAATATGACACCCCAATCATATTCTAGAAGAGCATTTGGCTACTGCAAAAAGAAAATGACGTTTTTTTAACCAGTTTTTTTGGTAAAAAAACGTCATTTTTTAGCAATTAATTGACCCCCAGGACAAAATTGAAAATTCCGAAACCTTTTTGCGCATCTATAGGATACCCTAAAACATATTCCAAGAGATGATTTGTCTACTGTTGAAAATGTAGGAGGAGTTCGAGGAAGAAGGTTTTTTGTGAAAAAACGTCATTTTTTACCAATTGTTTGACCCCCAGGACTACCTGAGAATTTTTCAAACCTTTTTACAAAACAACATGACACCCCAAATCAAACTCTAAGAGTTCAGATTGCTGGTTTATAAGATGTAAGAGCAGTTTGAGAAAGTAAAACGTGACAGACGGACGAACGGACAGATGGACGGACGGACGGAACAGAGTAACAACAATATACCCGAACTTTCTTTAGAAAGTGCGGGTATAAAAACAAATTGAAATATGACCCATATATGATGTATAATTCAAATTTCAAACGTGATTCTTATAATTACAAAATTATTACAATGCAAAGTTTAAGTTAAGTCAGCTTACATAATTTTCTCAATTTATGATTAAAATATACAAACCATGATATTTATACCCTATTTAAGGGCATGAATTATAGGGGAATATGTAACAATTCATTTTTAAAAATTAACATTTTCATCTGAATTTATAAAAAAAATAATATAAGAAGCTCAATTCATATGTATTTTTCTGTAGGCTAACAAATATATATTATTTCTCTTACTTTCATCTGAAAACAGACTATAACTTACCTGTAATTAAATTATTTTGTTCTCCACCTGCACACCATTCTCACTTAGCCAACACAAATCTACCTGTATTTTACCTGTATTTTTTCCAAAATGTTGGCTAAGTGGGAAGACACCTGTGAATCACCGGGTAAACCCAATTCCTTTTAAAGGTCGACTGGGCATTCCCGGGGCCCCATCTCCATAAAATAGGGAAGCCCAATTATGGGATACAGTTT
The DNA here is from genome assembly GCF_902806645.1 of Magallana gigas. Lineage (NCBI taxonomy): Eukaryota > Metazoa > Mollusca > Bivalvia > Ostreida > Ostreidae > Magallana > Magallana gigas. Next base: position 1,017,093 of record NC_047563.1, on the reverse strand, counting down.
ATGGCCGTGTAAACAAAATGCCTTTTAATTGTTGACTGGACATTCCCGTGTTCCATCTCTTCAAATATAAAGGCCCAAATATGGGATACAGGGTGTTAGCCAACGCCTTGAAAGATATCCCATTTTAATAAGCTTTATGTTCATTTTCTTTTTTCACTAGACTTGCTAAGACTGTTGATGGCCGTGTCGACTGTGCATTCCCGGGGCCAATCCCATCAAATATAAAGGCCCAAATATGGAATAAAGGGTGTTAATCAGCCCCTTGAAATGCAACGCATTATAATTGTACAGGGTACAGGGTTTTCTTTAGCCCCTTTAAAGATATTCAATTATAATTGTATTTTACGAAATTTACTATTTTCGCCATGCTAGCTAAGCCTGTTCATGGTCGTGTAAACCAAGTTCCTTTTAAATATCAACTGGGCGTTCCTGGGGCCCCATCCCAACTAAATGTGAGGGCTCAGATATGGGATACAGGATGTCAGCAGACCCCTTGAAAGATATCAAATTATAATTGTATATTCGAAAGGACTAAGTGCGGTTTTATGCAATTTTTGCCCCCCAAAATCAGAGTTTTAGAAAGAGCTTTAAAATAAGGTGAACTATAGTTAAAATCATATTGGAAATAAAGGTGTAAAAGATTATCACCACAGTGACGTCATAATGTAGAAATGACGTCATGAATATTGCATTATTTTGATAAATTGATGTTTTGTAGCAAAATATGGGTGTTTTCCGATGGTTATTCGACTGGGAAACATCGAGCGCAGGCTTGCTCAAGTACCATTTTTTAGTATAATATGTATAACTATCTGAAGAAAAACATATGTTAAATTCGCACTTGAGCAGACCTGCGCTCTATACTTCCGAATGCAAAATATAGAGCAAAAATGAGAATATCTTCATTTGTTTGCAAATTTGCGGGAATTAGGTCATTTAGGTGACGTCATAGATAAACAGGGAGTGAGCAATGATGACTAAAATCATTATTAAAGTTATAGGCATCCTCTTTACAATGATTTGTGAAGATTTCATTTTTATACGATACTTTTAAAAATTGGTTGAAATCGGGGGCAGATATTTGACCATACCGCACATAGTCCTTTCATGTTTTCGCCAAGGTTGCTTAGCTTTTTATAGCCTTGTAAACCCAATTCCTTTTGTGGGTCGACTGGGCATTCCTGGGGCACCAACGACCCTAAATATTAAGGCCCAAATATGGGGTACAGAGTGTCAGCCAGCCTCTTGAACGGTATCCAATTATAATTGTATTATACTAAATACCATATTTTAGCCAGGCTAGCTAAGCATGTTAATGGACTAATAAACCCACCTCTTTTTGATTGTCGACTTGGCATTTTCCGGAGGCCTAATCCCAACCAAATACGAAGGCCCAAATATAGGATACAGGATGTTTGCGATCCCCTTGAAAGATATCCCATTATAAGTTCATTATACGAAATTTCTTCTTTTCGCCGGGCTAGCTAAGCTTGTTTATGGCCGTGTAAACCCAATTCCTTTCGAGTGTCGACCGGGCATTCCCGAGGCCCTATTCCCACCAAAAATGAAAGCCTACATTTTGGATACATGGTGTTAACCAGCCCCCTGAATGATATTCCATTTGTCACAATTAAAGGGCGGGCTCGGAAGAGTCGGGCTCGGAATGTATCAAGCTATTACGTAAACCGGACTTTATCATTATATATAATGATAGCTCCCGAGGGTAGTTCGGGTGCGTATTAGTATATAAGGCGCTGCTTAGCTGATAGTCGACAGTTTGCAGTTGAAACTCCAAGTGGGAAGATCGAAGCAGAAGCGGTGAGGTTATAAAGTTACCCTGGTATTAAGTATACGGTGTCTAGTATACTGGTTAATAGGGGAATTGTATTTAATTAAATTAATTATTTTATTTCCGCAATTTCTATTGAGATCTGTCTGTGTACAGGACAGATCTCTTGATAGGGACACATCCGAGACCCGCTCGCATAGGACAGGTGCCTCTGGATACATACCTGCCCGGACACATACCCAGTCGCCCAAATTACATGTGTATGCTTTTTTAAATTAAGGATAGATAATCCTAAGACTAAATATCTGTATATACTGACTCGTACTTGTTAACATATCATTTGAGAAATTATTGCTTGATCGGTTTTTATATACATATATAAACATACAATCATTTTCTTAAATCATTGTCTTGATTACGGATCTACCCAAATCTACGGACCCAAACACGTTACATAAATTGGTGGCAGCATCGGGATTTGGGTTAGATCTAATTGATTAGTTTATTATATGCTTCTTTAACAATGTCTGGTCTACGGGCTGACATTACATACATAGAACGTCAAAAAGTAAATCTCAGTAGAGAGATAGATGAGTCCATACAATTTTTAGGTTTGCAGGAAAATGTATCTGGCATCTCGATGCCAAGACGAGTAACACGGACGAGTACACCGTTTACAGGGAGACCGGATAGAGCACTTGGTAATGTAAATCACAGGAATGTAAGCGGAAGGCAGAACTCTGCACACAGCACAAGGATAGATGCAAACGGAGAAAATCAGACGAGAGAAAAATCAAGGAATTTTGTTAAACCTGCTAATTATGACGGTTCAGGCATGTGGAATGACTACTTATCTCATTTTGAGTCTGTGTGCCTGTTAAATAAATGGACTGAGACGGAGAAGGGGTTGTATTTAGCTTCGTCTCTTAGAGGGTTAGCTCAAGGTGTGCTGGGTAATCAGCCAAGGGATGAGAGGCAAAACTATGCAAAACTTGTCAAGGCTTTGCAGGATAGGTTTGCACCATTAAACCAGACAGAGCTATATCGGACTCAGCTTAGAGAAAGGAGACAGAGACCATCAGAGACCTTACCGGAGATGGGTCAGGAGATAAGGAGGCCGGTTGAAGTTAGCCTATCCTACAGCTCCGGACGACGTTCGTGAGATCCTGGCCACAGAACAGTTTTTGGATGGACTGCATAACGCGTCTGAAGATAAAGCAGGCCAGACCTAACAGTCTAAATGACGCTATACAGAGAGCCGTTGAGCTTGAAGCGTTTTACAGAGCTGAGAGCCATCGCACTGAGAGTGTGAGAAGCGTGGATCAAGAGGCTAAGTCTGGTCATGATTCAAAGATAGATAAATTCATAGAGACGATGGAGAGAAATATGCAATATCTTCAAAAGGAAATGAAGGATATGAAACAATGGAAGTTTCAAATGCAAAAGAAGGGACGTGATACAGGGCATACCAAAGACGAAACCAGGAATACTTATGCAAATACTACAAGAAAGTGTCACAGGTGTGGATCTGTTAAGCATTTGAAAAGAGATTGTCCCTCGAACTCGTCTAACCAGGCCCATCAGCCAGATCAGCGTTAAGAAGATGAGTATGACAGAGCATAAGCCATGTGATCGGGCTCAAGGCAATGAATACAAGACAGGGGAAGAACACTCGAGAACCATCCACTCTATCAAGGAGTCGGGAGTCTATGTCACTGCCAAAATAAATGAGATGGATGTATACTTACTCATTGATACAGGTGCCACCGTTTCCTTGCTATCAAAGATATGCTATTGGAACATACAAGGAAATGACACTTGGCGCTTGGAAAAGGTTGACAGAGATGTACTGTCTGCCAACGGATCATCGGTAGGGATATACGGTAAAACATATATCAGCCTTGCGCTGAATGGAACATCTATACTACAGGATATGATTGTGGCTGATATATCTGTGTATGGAATCCTTGGTTTGGATTTCCTTGTGAAGCATAAGGCTATTATATCCGGCATAGAACACCTTATTCAGTTAGAAGGCACGGCACAGGAATACAAGATTGCACTGATAAACAGGGTTGTCATACCCCCCAGATCTGAAATATTGAACGAGGGCAAAATCTGTGCAGGACCGGATGGAGGGTTCCCGGTGAAAATTGGACTTATAGAGCCATCTGAAAAACTGATCAAATCAGATTCTGCTATGCTGGCTAGGTCTTTGGTTCGACGCCAGGAAAGAGTGCCACTCCGCCTTATGAATGTGTCAGCAACTAACAGGACTATTCAGCCAGGAACCGTGGTCGGTAAGTTGTCACCTGTCAGTGAGATGGAAGCAGTACAATGCTCTATAGGTGCTGCAAATTGCAACAAGGAAATACCAAAGCATTTACAAGAGCTGTTTAATAGCAGCACCAAAGTTCTTGGAAACCACGATAAGGGCAAAGCCAGAGACTTGCTTATCCGGTACTCAGATTTGTTCTCAGAGACTGATGAGGATGTCGGTCGAACCTCAGTGGTTCAGCACAAGATCGATACCGGAAACCAACCATCTATCAAACAGCCACCAAGACGTCTGCCATTTCATATGCAGAAAGAAGTCGACGAACACGTTTCTGACATGCTAAAAAGGGGTATCATTGAGCCTTCATCGAGCGCTTGGTCGTCAGCAGTCGTCTTGGTACAAAAGAAGGACGGATCCAAAAGATTCTGTGTAGACTATAGGCGGTTAAATAGTGTGACGATGAAAGACGCCCCGCATCGATGAGTCACTCAATCAGTTGAATGGTGCCAAGTGGTTCAGTACTCTCGATCTGAACGCAGGGTACTGGCAAGTTGAGCTGGAACCAAATGACAAGCCTAAGACAGCCTTCGTGACCCGGCAAGGTTTGTTTGAGTTCAATGTGATGCCGTTTGGGCTCTGCAATGCCCCGGCAACATTCGAACGTCTGTTGGAGACGGTGTTGTCAGGCTTACAATGGCAATTATGCTTCATCTATTTGGATGATGTCATTGTGTATGGGAAAACATTTGAAGAAATGTTACACAACCTAGAACTGGTCTTTGAGAAGCTAAGAGCAGCTGGTTTGAAGCTAAAGGCCAGGAAATGCACGCTGTTTTCAAAACAAGTCAGATACCTGGGGCATGTTATATCAGAAGAAGGGGTTGAGACGGATGCGGAAAAGGTTAAAGTCGTTAGGAAGTGGCCAGAACCAGTAAACAAGATGCAAGTAAGGTCCTTTATTGGCCTTTGCACCTATTATAGAAAGTTCATTGCAAACTTTGCTGAAATAGCTCGCCCTCTGCATCGACTGACAGAAGCATCAGTTGCTTTCAAATGGACTAATGAATGCCAGGATGCATTTGATGCATTGAAGACAAAGCTTACCTCAGCACCTATCCTCACACATCCCGATTTCAGTAAACCCTTCATCCTTGATACCGATGCGAGCGAAAATGCGATTGGTGCAGCCTTGTCACAGATCCAAAATGGACAAGAGAGGGTAGTAGCTTATGCCAGTAAGGTTCTCAGCAAGACGGAGAGAAGGTACTGTGTGACCAGGCAGGAACTCTTCGCAGTAGTGACGTTTATAAAACATTTCAGGCATTTCTTGTATGGACGCAAGTTTTTTGTTAGGACGGATCACAGTTCCCTCCGGTGGTTGCTTAGGTTTAAGGATCCGGAAGGGCAATTTGCTCGATGGCTAGAGGTGATTTCGCCATATGATATGGAAATCGAGCATCGAGCAGGGCGATTACATGGAAATGCAGATGGGCTAAGTAAATTTCCTTGTACCCAATGCGGATATTTTGATGATTGGGAGAAAGCAGATGTGCCTGAAGACTATGCCAGGACATTAAAGCATGAGGTCAAAAACACGAGCACTGCTGAATCGAAAACACTTCTAGAAATGCAAGATGAGAGTCGGGATATAAGACTTGTGAAGGATTGGATGGAGGATGGTAAGCGTCCAGACTACAGCGAAATCACTGCTGAAAGTTACATAGTCAAGTCATTGTGGGCTCAATGAAGTAGATTGGTCCTGAAGGATGAATTGCTTTGTCGTATGTGGGAAGTTGAAGAAAGCAACAATACGACATACCAAATTGTTATGCCGCTCTCACAGCGAAGATTTATCTTGCAGCAGATGCACGATTCCAAGACCTCTGGTCATCTTTGGGTGACCAAGACATTGAACAAGATTAGGCAAGCTTATTACTGGCCAGGGTTGCAAAGCGATGTCCGGAGTTATGTTGCTGGATGTGACCTATGTGCACGAAGAAAATCTCCACTCAAGACAAAAAGAGCTCCAATGCAGCCTTTGCAATTTGGTTTTCCCAATGGAGAGGATAGCAACAGATATCCTTGGGGAGTTCCCAGTCACAGATAAAGGAAATCGCTACATACTGGTGGTGTCAGATTACTTCACTAAATGGACAGATGCCTTCCAAATGCCGAAAATGGAGGCTCAAACTGTAGCAAGACTAATTGTAGAAGAAGTAATTTGTAGGTTTGGATTCCCTGTCTTAATACACTCCGACCAAGGCCGCCAGTATGAGAGTCTCTTATTCAGGGAGGTGTGCCACCATTTGCAAATCCGAAAAACAAGAACCACACCATACCATCCTCAGTCTGATGGTATGGTAGAAAGGTTCAACAAAACCTTAGCTACCATGCTAAGTAACTATGTAGACGATAATCATCGGGACTGGGATTAATGCATACCTTTTATAATGATGACATATAGAGCGTCCCAGCATGAATCAACAGGATTCACACCAAACATGCTTATGCTGGGTAGAGAGTCTACCATCCCGTTAGATATCGTGTATGATATGCCCTCATCTTGGAAACAGGTACCAAAGCATGACTGGGTCTGGGTTCTGCTTGATCGGATGGAACGGGCTCATCACTTGGTGAGGCGACATTCGGAGGGAGCAATTCTACGACAAAAACACTATCACGACATGAAGATGTCCTATGAACAATTCAAAAGTGGGGACTCAGTTTATGTGTACTTTCCCCTAAGGAAAACTGGTTGTTCACCAAAGTTGACATCGTATTGGCGAGGACCATTCCAGGTCCTGGCAAAGATCTCCGAAGTCCTATACAAGGTCAACTGTGGACAAAATGGAAAGGAACAAATTGTTCATTGCGACAGGATGAAAGCCTGTAAAGCTCAAGTACTCAAAGGCGAGGATATCAAGCCAGAGTCAAGTGACTCTCCAAATGTTGAACTAAATGTGGGAGTGCAGGATGATGACTTTGGTTCATCCTACAAAAATGTCGAAATCACAGACGAGTTGGTCGCTGGGAGCCGACCAAGACGCGAAAGGCGTACTCCAACTTGCACAGGGCGAAAAACCATCTTTAAGCAAGTCCTTAAAGGTGGCTTAAAGGTGACTTAAAGGAGCTTAAAGGCTATACAACCTTTAAGCCGCCTTTAAGTCACCTATAAGCAAGTGCTTATAGGTCCTTAATGTCCAAACTTCTTAAAGCCACCTTTAAGCCACCTTTAAGCATCTTTAAGTGGCATTTACGCTCTCTTTACACTGCCTTTACACTGTCTTTAAGTGGCCTTTAAGTCAATATTGATCAAGCTGAACAATAAAAACATATATTAAATGCAAAAGCTCTTTTATAGAGATGGGAGGGGGTCATCCGAGTGATAATATAATTTCCAAGGAAGGTGGGGGGGGGGGGTGTTCCAGGCGGTTTTAATCGTCGCTCCATTAAACACAGATCGCTATCATCAGCACCGCTCCGATGGACACAGATTGCCGATATAAAATTCTTTACAATTTTTTGGGGGTTTCAAAATTATTGTAGGGATGAGCGCAGTCTCTGTATCTTAATATGTGCATAAAACTAATTAAAGTGTGTTTGTTTCCTATTATAAATTAATCGGTGAAAAAAATATCTCTCTCTCTCTCTCTCTCTCTCTCTCTCTCTCTCTCTCAGTTCATCCGGTTATTAAACAAAATAAAGATAATGAACCAAAAATTCATGATTTAATTTGTTAATCGGTTTAAGGTTTGTATTTTTTTTTCAATTTTCATTATTTCTAACTCTAGATCTGCTAGATACATGTTAAAGATGAAAAGACTCTCAACTGCCTTTGTTATATCGGGCAGGATATTACTGCTTTGTTTGTCTAGACATAGTTTTGTTCGTTTGTGTATATTGTTTGTCCAACTTAAGAAAACCCCTGGAACTAACACAGAATATACAAGATATACACAACAGGAGTGTCGTGTGCCCACCCAGGTGCACGTCAGGGTTTCTAAAGGCGTTGAATCTTAGTATGTACGAGTATACGATAAGTCTAGTGAATAAAAATTAATTTACATTTGTAATTCATTTTCAAAGTATTATTTCCTAGCTCTGGGTTTCAAAGATGTTACGTCTACAAATTAACGATACATGTATGTAAGAAAAAATCTTGAGGCTAATTAATTAATGTACCGGTGATCATAAATAGGGGTTGATTATTTAAATATATGTATAAGGGTAAATATGTCAAATATACCCGGCCTGGCACATCATACCGTAAATCTGGAAATTTTTACGTCGATTTATTTTTGCGAATTCGAGTCATACAGCTATAGATTAATTTTTACGTTTTAAATTTTTGCGAATTGTCATCGACGCTAAAAATAAAAAGCACTCAAATATTAAATATCAACATACTGACATGCACAATGTTAGCTAACCTTTGGACATGGTATATTACCGCCGCCTCTAATTTTCTCACGAATCGTATATGTTTACCAACTTCATATAGTATCATGTGAGAGTTGATGTCTGCAATTTATATCTTGTTCAAATTACCGATATATACAATATCAGCATATACAAATGCAACAAAACTACCTAAAGGGGTATCTTGAATTTATAGCGAGATAATTATCCCAATTAGCAGTTCACACCTTCACATACGACGGTTTGTGTACACCACACAAGTATCGGAGGGTCACGTGTCAAACACAGGTGATGTTTTCCTGTGCCTGCGTAACGCCGGTACATATCATATCTATGAATAAATCACGCATGCATGCAGCGTCATCAGTATACATGGCATGAGGCTACCAGTCACCGAAGATACCGATTTTGAGTGAAGTCCTTCTCCACACGCTGGCTATAGCTTGGGGGTAATTACCTGGTTATAAAAACTGTTTTTTTAAATGACCACTATTTACGGACACCTGTTCATATAGTAAGGAGAAGAGACCAGCCTTCGGCAAAATTTTTATTACTTTTTTTTGTTGTTGATTAATTTTTAGGAAAAAAAATTTTCCGAATGCAGAGCACGCGCAAATTAGCTAAAAATTTATCTACGGTAAAAATTTCCAGATTTACGGTACAATTGTATGGACAAGTCATTTGCAATTGCCACATGCAGTAAATACGTCACCGGTAATTGGTAATTCTGTTTGTTATATAATTGATAGTTTTAAAATCATGTACATACAATTACATGTAAATATTTAAACATATTGGAACGGCGCCGCGATCATGAAAACCGGGAAATTGCGGGAAATTGAACAAATACCCTAATAGTATCAATGCATTTAATAAAAGAAATGATGTCATTTTCTTTCTTACATTTTTATAGCTATAAATTAGATGAACGTATATCTACTCGGTTTAAATTTAATAACTAAGAAAGCCTACTATAGTGAACCTTAATTACGGTTTCCATTTAGGTATAATATATTTTTGTTCACTGAAGACCAATTTCCGTATTTCATTCTAAATACATGCATGCATGTAATTTATAAATTAGATATAATTGATTGTTACAAACTGAATGGTTTGTCAAAATCTTTTCAAGTAAATACATTCAATACAGTGATTCAATATCCACTGATATATAGGATATAAAAACGCTCATATATATGTAAGTTGCCGTGGCGCAGAGGATGTGTGGTGATGCTAGTAACCTAAGGGTCCCGGGTTCAATTCTCGCCGAGGCCAGTTTTTTTTGTGTTTTTTTTTCATTTTTCTTTCTAGAACAAAAACCGTTTTAATACCTTTTCTTTCATAAAGTTAATACATTTTGTTGGAAATTAAGCACAATATTGAATTAAATTTTTTTTAATGGCTTAAAGGTGGCTTAAAGGTAGCTTAAAGGTGGCTTAAAGGTGGCTTAGAGAAGTTTGGACATTAAGGACCTATAAGTTGTCCTTAAAGGTGGCTTAAAGATAGTCTTTAAGCTGCCTTTAAGCCATCTTTACGCTTTCTTTAAGCCACCTTTAAGCAACACATATAGCTTAAAGGTAGCTTAAAGGTGGCTTAAAGATCGTCTTTAAGCTACCTTTAAACACCTTTAAGCTATCTTTGAGGAGGACTTAAAGATGGTCATTCATCCTGTGTTGGTTACAAGAATTTGTGCAGGACTAGAACCTGAATTTCAGAATTATATATGTCATAAATTCTTGATCACAGAGCATGTATATCCATCATAGGACCAGTAGTCCTGCTATTGTTTTGTTTTTACTTGTTGCATAAAAAAAAATGAAAATTGAGAAAATTTGTATAAGGTTAGTTCATTTTACATATTTTTTTAGGTTTACAATGGTAAATACTAAGGTGACCCCCAAGAAGCCTAAATATATATGTCCAGTGTGCTTCCAAGAAGTTGAAGGGAAAGATCCCTTGACAGCTCACGTTATAAAGTGTGCCGGTAGCATGTTGGTTTGTGAAAAATGTCGTGTGTCCTTTAAGAAAAAGGAATATATGGCAAAACACATGAGATTGAAAGATGCAGAGATCGATCTGTCGAAGGAGTCTGAGAAAGACATTCCAGGTCCCAGCCGCTCACCGACGAATGATACTGACAGTGAAAGTGACTGGGATGAAGATCCAGAGGTACGGTTGGAGGAGACTCCAAGAAACGAGGAACCTCAAACTGAAACCAATGACCTGCTGGCTGGACGTATCTACAGGAAACGCACTATGCTTTGTCATCAGCTTTTGATTGTTTTATCCTGCGAGGACGCATGAGGAATAGAGGCGTGGGTAATGTGACAATTAAAGGTCGGGCTCGGAATGTATCAAGCTATTACGTAAACCGGAACTATCGTTATGTATATTGATAGCTTCCGAGGGTAGTTCGGGTGCGTATTAGTATATAAGGCGCTGCTTAGCTGATAGTCGACAGTTTGCAGTTGAAACTCCAAGTGGGAAGATCGAAGCAGAAGCGGTGAGGTTATAAAGTTACCCTGGTATTAAGTATACGGTGTCTAGTATACTGGTTAATAGGTAAATTGTATTTAATTAAATTAATTATATTATTTCCGCAATTTTTATTGAGATCTGTCTGTGTACAGGACAGATCTCTGGATAGGGACACATCCGAGACCCGCTCGCATAGGACAGGTGCCTCTGGATACATACCTGCCCGGACACATACCCAGTCACCCAAATTACATTTGTATGCTCTTTTAAATTAAGGATAGATAAACCTAAGACTAAATATCTGTATATACTGACTCGTACTTGTTAACAAATCATTTGAGTAATTATTGCTTGATCGGTTTTTATATACATATATAAACATACAATCATTTTCTTAAATCATTGTCTTGATTACGGATCTACCCAAATCTACGGACCCAAAATACGTTACACATTTAATTGTATTATATGAATTTTTCTATTTTTGCCGGGTTAGCTAAGCCTGTTTATGGCCGTGTAAACCAAATATTTTCTGACTGAGGGTCGACTGGGCTTTCCCGGGGCCCCATCCCCACCAAATATAAAGGCCCAAATATTGGATTCATGGTGTTAACCAGTCCTTGAAAGATATTTCATAATAATTATATAATACGTAATTTTCTTTTTCCGTCAGACAAACTTAGCCTGTTATTTGACTTGTAAACGCTATTTCTTTTCAGCATCGACTTGGCATTTCCGGGGCTTCATTCCCACCAAATATGAATGTCCAAATATTAGATACGAGATTTTAACCAGCCCCTTAAATGATATTCCATAATAATTGTATTATACAAAATTTCGCCAGGCAAGCTAAGCCTGTTAATGGCCGTGTAAACAAAATTCCTTCTGAGGGTCCACTGGGTATTCCCGGGACCCTATCACCAGCAAATATAAAGGCCCAAATATTGGATACAGGGTGTTAATCTGCAACGTGAACTATATTCTATAATAATTGTATTATTCAATATGTCGTATTTTCGGCAGACTTGGCAAGCCTGTTAATGGCCGTGTAAACCCAATTCCTTTTGAGGGTCGACTTAGAATTCCTGGAAGGCCAAATCCTCACCAAATATGAAGGCCCAGATATGATATACAGGGTGCAAACCATCCCTTTGAAAGAGTTACTCCCTTAAAATTGTATTGTAAGAAATTTCCTTTTTTCGCCAAGCTAGCTAAGCCTGTTAATGGCCGTGTAAACCCAATTCCTTTTGAAGGTCAACCTGGCATTTCCTGGGCCTCATAACAACCAAATATCAAAGACGAAATATGAGATACAGGATGTTAACCAGCCCCTTGAAAGTATTCACATCTTAATTGTATTATACGAAATGTCCTATTTTCGCCAGGCTAGCTTAGCCTGTGAATAGCCGTGTATACCCAATTCCTTTTAAGGGTCGACTGGGCATTACCAGGTCTTCATGCCCATCAAATATGAAGGCCATAATATGGGCCACAGGGTGTTTACCAGCCCTTTGAATGATATTTTATAATAATTGTATTATACAAAATTTAATTTTTTGCCAGACTAGCTAAGCCTGTTAATGATAGTGTAAACCCAGTTCCTTCTGAGGTTCGACTGGGCATTCCAAGGGCCACATCCTAACCAAATATGAAGGCCAAAATATGGAATACAGGGGGTTAACCAGCCCCTTTAATGACTTTTCATAATAATTGCATTATATAAATTTTCCCTGTTACGCCAGGCCAGCTCAGCCTGTGAATGATCATGTTAACCCAATTCCTTTTGAGTTTTGACACTGGCATTCCCGGGGCCCCATCTAAACTAAATATGAAGGCCCAAATATGGGATACAGGGTGTCAGCAAACCCGTTGAAAGATATCCCATTATAACTGTATTATACGAAATTTCTTTTTTTCGCCAGGGTAGCTTATCCTGTTATAGCCGTTTGAAACACAATTCCTTTTCAGGGTCGACTGGGCTTTCCTGGATCCCCATCGACACAAAATATGAAGCCCAAATATTGGATACATGGTGTTAGCCAGCCCCTTAAAAGATATCACATTATAATTTTAATATACGAAATTTCCTATTTTCGCCAGGCTAGCTAAGCCCCTTAATGGCCGTGTAAACCCAATTCCTTCAGATGGTCGACTGGGCATTCCCGGGGCCCCATTCCCACCAAATATAAAGGCCCAAGTATAGGATACAGGGTGTTAACCAGCCCCTTGGAAGATATTTCATAATAATTATAAAATAAGTAATTTCCTATTTCCGCTAGGCTAACTAAGCCTGTAAATTATCGTGTAGACCCAATTCCTTCTGAGGGTCGACTGGACATTATTGGGGCCCAATTCCTACAAAATATGAAGACCCAAATATTTGATGCAGGGTGCAAACTAAAATTGTATTATATGAAATTTCCTATTTTCGCCAAGCTAGCTAAGCCTGTTAATGGTCGTGAAAACCAAATTCCTTTTGCGCGTCAACTCGGCATTTCCGGTGCCCCATCACCACCAAATACCAAAGCCTAAATATTGGATATAGGGTTATAGCAATCCGCTTGAAAGATATCTCATAATAATTGTATTAAACGAATTTTCCTATTCTCGCCAAGCTCGCTAAGCCTGTGAATAGGAGTGTGAACTAAATTTCTTTCGAAGGTCGACTGGGCATTCCCGGGGTCCCATCCTTACCAAATATGAATGCCCAAATATGAGATTCAGGGTGTACTCAAGCCTATTAAATTATTTTAAAATAATTATTTAATACGTTATTTTCTATTTTCGCCTGGCTTACTAAGCATGTTATTTGCCTTGTAAACCCAATTCCGTCCGATAGTCGATTGGGCACTCCCGAGGCCCCACCCCCACCAAATATGAAGGACCAAACATTGATAACAAGGTGCAAGCTAGTCCCTTGATAGATATCCAATTATAATTGTAATTTACGAAATCTCCCATTTTCGCGAGGCTAACTTAGACTGTTAATGGCCGTTAAAACTCAATTCCTTTTGCTGGTCAACTAGTCATTCCCGGGGCCCCATCCCAGCCCCTTGAAAGATATCACATCCTTATTGTACTATACGATATTTCCTATTTTCGCCAAACTTGCTGAGGCTGTTAATGGCCGTGTAAACTCACTTCCTTTTGAGGGTCGAATGGGCATTCCCAGGGCCTTATCCCCAGCAAATATGATGGCCAAAATTTAAAATACAGGGTGTTATCCAGCCCCTTTATATATATCCCACTATAATTGTATTATACGAAATGTCCTTTTTTCGTCAGGCTAGCTTAGCCTTTTTATGGCCGTGTAAACCCAATTTCTTTTGAGTGTCTTTTGAGGGCCCCATCCCGTCTAAATATGAATGCCCAATTGGTACAGAGTTTAATCCAGCCCCTTCAAAGAATCCACACCATAATTGTATTTTTCAAAAACATCATATTTTCGCCAGGCTAGCTAAGCCTGCTAATAGCCATGTTAACCAAATTCCATTTGAGTGTTGACTGTCATTCCCAATCCCCACCAAATATGAAGGCCCAAATTTAGGGTACAGAGTTTAAGCTAGCCCCTTCAAATATTTCACACTATAATTGTATTATTGAAAAACATCATATTTTCGCCAGGCTAGCTAAGCCTGTTAAAAGCCATGTTAACTAAATTCCATTTGAGTGTCGACTGGGCTTTCTCAAGGCCCTATCCCCACTAATTGTGAAGGTTAAAGAATCGGATACAGGGTGTTAGCCAGCCCCTAAAAATATATCACATTCTATTGTATTATACGATATTTCCTATTTCCGCCTGGCTAGCTAAGCCTGTTAATGGCCGTATAAACCAAATTTCCTTTGAGAGTCGACTGGGCATTTCCATGGCCACCTATCCACAAAATATGAAAGCCCAAATATGGGACACAGGGTGTAAGCCAGCCCCTTGAATGATATCCCATTATAATTGTATTATATGAAATTTCCTATTTTCTCCAGGCTAGCTAAGCCGGTTAATAGCCATGTAAACGCAATTCCTTTAAAGAGTCGTCTGGGCATTCCTATAGACCCCTTTCTCCGCCAAATATGAAGACCCAATTATGGGATACAGGGTGTTAACAAGCCCCTTGAAAGATGTTCTATATTAATTGTGTCATACGAAATATCCTATCTTCGCCAGACTAGCTAAGCCTGTTAATGGCCGTGTAAACCCACTTCATTTTGAGAATCAACTGGGCATTCCCAGGCCCTTATGCCCAGCAAATATAATGGCCAAAATTTAAGATACAGGGTGTTAGCCGTCCCCTTGAAAGATATTCTAATTATAATTGTATTATACGAAATTTCCCATTTTCGTCACGCTAGCTTAGCCTTTTTATGGCCGTGACTACTTCTTTTGAGGGTCTACTCGGCATTCCTTGGGCCCCATCCCCAACCCGAACCCTAACCCCAAATCTGAAGGTTTATATTTGGGGTACAAAGTTTAAGCTAGCCCCTTCAAATATTTCACACTTTAATTGTATTATTCTAAATATCATATTTTCGCCAGGCTAGCTAAGCCTGTTAATAGCCATGTAAACCAAATGTCATTTGAGTGTCGACTGGGAATTCCCTAGGCCCTATTCTCACTAAGTATGAAGGCTGGAAAAATGACCACTACACCCGTAATTGTCAAAATAAGCAAAGTTGCGCAGCCTGCAAAAAACCCGGACACGAACCCGGCTCAAGCGTTTGCGCAAAATTTGTTGCAGATCCAAAAAAATGTTGCTACCGTCCAAGGCGCAAAACATGTGCTATCGAATTTCTATCCATGCGATCTTAAGATCTTTGGAGAAAACTTCAAATCTGCAGAGCAGGCCTACCAGCTAACCAAAGCCATTCGTACAGGCAACCTTGTGGCAGCAGACAAAATTCGAGATGCCAAGTCAGCTTTGGAGTGCAAGCTAATCGGCAACACCGTTACTAACACCCCACAGTGGAGGGATGAAGCTGATGATGTCATGGAGAAAATATTATGTGCAAAGATTGATCAGTTAAAGGAAATGAATGATCTTTTAGCTTCCTCCAGGCCCCACACCATCTTCGCCCACTCCGTATACGATCTCTACTGGGGCACCGGCTTGGACTCCGAAAAAACCGCAAATACTGCTCCAGATGCATGGCCAGGTCAGAACAAGTTCGGCAAGCTGTTATCGCGTCTTGCGGACAAACGACGAACGAAGCCGCGTTCCGTCTCCATGTCCAGAGCGGTAAAAACCAGGCAGCAAGGCATCGATAAGTACACGTGTTAATCTGTCTCTACTAACTCTATTAACCGGACACAACAATGACTTCTGTTAAATTTATTTCTTTGAACTGTCGTGGACTTAATGATTATAAAAAAAGAGTAATTTTATACAATTGGGTTAATGATATTAATTGTGATGTCGTATTTTTACAAGAGACACATTTTATATCTGAAAAAGAATATATTTTTAATTCAGGCTGGAAAGGTACATCTTTTCATAGTTTTTCTACTTCTTCACACAGTAAAGGTGTCTCAATTCTGATAAGTAGCAAATTTCACTTTACATTACTAAACCAGCATAAATCTGCAGATGGCAGAATTATACTGTTGAATATAGAACATGATAGTAAAATTATTACACTTGTCAAAATTTATGCACCTAATTCTGAGAACGATCGGGTTGATTTTTTTAAAAAGGTTTCAAAATGGATTTCAAAGTATTCTATTAATAATGAAAATGTAATTCTTGTAGGAGATTTCAACTGTTCTCTGTTAAAAGATAAAGATAAGAGTTTAAATAGTTTTAAAAATTTACAAAAACATTTCGATTTTGTCGATCTCTGGGCAAAAATTAAACCAGAAAAAAATGGTTTCACTTGGTGTGATGGTAGCGACACCGCAAAAAACAGAATAGACTATGTTTTTCTAACGCACCCTTTTTGCTATAAACCGGAAAATATATACTTACGTAGGCCGCCGTCCGTCTCAAATGTAAGAATGAGCGACCACATTGCTTTAATTTTTAAATGCGAAATTTCCTCCAATAGCAGGGGGAAGGGATATTGGAAGCTAAATACGTCTGTCCTTTTTGATATACAGTATTGTAAAATTATCAACGATTTTTTATTGAATTTACCAGATGATATTAAGCTAGAGATGAATCCAAAAACTAAATGGGAATTGATCAAACTTAAAGTTAAAAATTTAAGTATTAGTTATTGTAAAGAAAAAAGCAAAAATATGAAACGGAAAATACAATTTATCGAGAGTGAATTAGAACAAATAGAACATCAACATCATTTAAATATTAATATGATACGGAAAAAAGAATTAGAGAATGAATTAGACGCATTATATGAAATTAAATCAAAAGGAGCACAAATAAGGTCAAGTGCCAAATGGATTGACGAGGGAGAAAAAAAATCATCCTACTTCTTAAGACTTGAAAATAAGCATCAATCAAAAAATGTTATAAATAAAGTTAGCAATGCAGGATCGACCTTTGTAAAGACTAACGATATTTTAAATGAACTATGTAAGTTCTATGAAAATCTTTACTCCTCAAAAGATATACCGCTAAATGAAATTGAATCATATCTTGCCCAAATTAATACATCCGCTGTGTTGTCAGAAAATGATAAAAAATACTGTGAAAATTTCCCAACATTACAAGAATGCGCAGAAGCTGTAAATGGAATGAAAAATAATAAGTCACCTGGAATAGACGGTTTACCTGTTGAATTTTATAAGATGTTTTGGAAAAATATCCGGAATGTTCTATATGAAGCTATATCCCAAATTTATATCGAAGAAGAATTAACTTCTACACAAAAATGTTCAGTTCTTTCACTTATACATAAAAAAGGGGAATTAGATAAGTTAGAAAATTACAGACCAATAAGTCTCACTAATTGTGACTATAAAATAATTGCTTTTATATTTGCCAGAAGCAATAATGCTAGGCTTATTCTGGATATTTTCGAGTATTGCGAAAATACAAATAAAGAAGGAATTTTCTTATTTGCTGACTTCCAAAAAGCGTTCGATTCAGTTGAATGGAACTTTTTAATAAAATCACTAGAAAAATTCAATTTTGGGAATAACTTTATTAAATGGATAAAAATTTTGCATACCAATCCAAATTTCTATATCAAAAATAATGGTTGGATTTCTAAAAAATGTAAAATGCACAGAGGAATACGACAAGGATGTCCCGTATCAGCAATACTATTTTTATTTGTAATGGAAATTCTAAATGAAAAAATTAATAGCTCAAATTCAATTCGAGGCTTTAGGTTAGAAAATATGGAAAAAGAAATAAAATGTATTCAACATGCCAATGATAGCACCTTTCCTTTAAGAGACATAACCTCTCTAGAAAAAGCAATCCAAATCATAGAAAATTTTGGAAATGTTTCAGGAACAAAATTAAATCTATCAAAAACTGAATGTATAGTATTGGGAGAACTTAGAAACATTCTTAAGGAGGATACAACCATAAAAAATATCAAAATAAACATAAATACAGTAAAATGTCTAGGTATTTACATAGGACATAATAAAATAGAGTGTAATGAAAAAAACTGGCTATGTAAGCTGAGAGAGTTCGAAAAAATATTGGACTCATGGCGAACAAGAAAGCTAACTCTCTTCGGAAAATGTCAGATAATTAATTCTTTAATTATTTCTAAGCTTCTTTATGTCGCAACAATACTTGAAAACCCTGATCAAACTATATTTAAACAAGTAAACAAAATTATTTTCTCGTTTCTATGGGGGAAAAGAGAAAGAATAAAGCGTAAAACTCTAATAAGACATATATCAGATGGAGGGATTGGTATCACCGATTTTGAAACTAAGGTCAAAGCTTTAAAAGCATCATGGGTTTCAAAACTTATTCATTCTAACAATGATTTAAATCAACTCTTGAACGCTTGTATAGAAAGATATAATTTAGATATTTCTTATCTATTAAACACTAATATTACAAACGCACAAGACCTAAATATCAAATACCTCCCACATTTTTATAAGGAAGTAATATGCGCTTTTAATGAATGTAAAAACACTGATCGAGAGAATATCCAGTTTCAGAATATATGGTTCAATAGAAACATAACGTATAAAGGAAAAACAGTCTTTTTTCCAAATTGGATTAAAAGCAGTTTTAAGTACGTGAATGATTTATTCAATTCAAATGGATTCAAACCAATAAACGAAATTAAAGAAAGTCTGATATCTACAAACAATTACCTATGTGAATATATAACTCTAAAAAGTGCCCTTAAGAAATATGCCGCTAATATTAACGTACAAAATATAACACATAATAGAAGTACAAAGTTGTTTTTCAATTTTCATGGATATTTCGAACATGTCGAAGGAAAAAAATCTAAATTTTTTTACCACATCTTACTACAAAAAAACTCAAAAGAGCCTAGAATGGAAAATTTTTGGTCCAAACTTTTTTGTATTGATGACCGTCAAATGTGGGGTAATATCTACCAAGAAAAAGTGAAAAAGATATTTGATAAAAATGTATCAGAATTTAATTACAAATTAATACACAATATTTTATCTTGTAATAAATGTGTAAGTAAATGGAAAGAAAATTTTGTTTTCCAGCATATTGCAACAAAAACACGTTTATCTTTAATAATGTTGTATCTTTTGTAGCTTATAAAATGTACAAATATAAAATGAAATGTAGAGTTTTGAACGACATTGTAACATATAATGGTTTATTATGTTTTTTGAAAAGTGCACTGACACAGTTTTATATGACAGTTAAATCAGCAAAAAGCATTATGTTTAATTTTGATATTCTTAATAGATTGAATGAAAAATTGTAATTATATTTCAAATTATGTTTGTCTTAAGGTGACCTGGCCTTTAGATTATTAAACTGGTAGGGGGAGTCTCTGGACACTTATACTGATTTCCCCTACACATATCTACCAGAAAAATACTTTGCTGTTACATGTATTAGCTATATCTATGTACAAATCGAAATATTATGCTTATAGTTGAAAATTTACTTGTAAATGAATGCCATTGTGAAAAATATAACTCTAAGATGACCAGACCTTTAGATTATAAAACTGGTAGGGGGATTTTCTGGACACTAATACTGTTATCCCCCCTACGCATCTAACAGAGAAATATACTGTTACATAAACCTGCTAATTACTTATGTACAAATCTAAATATATGTTTGATATCTATATATTTTTCATGTAACAACCTGGTTATTTTTTTTCCTTTTATCTTTGCTGTATTAATGACATACTTAGCATGAAACATTTCATGTGCGGAAATTTACTTGTAAATGAATATTTTCCTCCTTTTTTTCGTGCAAAATTGTAATACAAAAACATTTCAAAATGTATGTTGTACTAAGCCTCTGCGCAGGCCCACTACCTTCTGTTTTGTTACATATATATGATTGAATAAATGTGTGAAAAAAAAAAAGTACGAAGGCCCAAGAATCGGATACAGGGTGGTAGCCAGCCCCTTAAAATATATCACATTCTATTGTATTATACGAACTTTCCTATTTGCGCCTGGCTAGCTAAGCCTGTTAATGGCCATATTAACCAGATGCCTTTTGAGGGTCGACTGGGCATTCCTGGGGCCCCATCCCCACCAAATATGAAAACCAAATATGAAAACCAAATATGGGATACAGGGTGTTAGCCAGCCCCTTGTTTGATATCCCATTATAATTGTATTATATGAATTTCCTATTTTCGCCAGGCTAGCTAAGCCTGTTAATTGCCGTGGAAACTAAATTCCCTCTTAGGGTCGACTGGGCATTCCAGGGTCCTCATCCTCACCAAAAATGAAGGACCAAATATGGGAAACAGGGTGTTAGGCAGCCCCTTGAAAGATATTTTAAAATAATTATGTATTACGTATTTATTTTTCCCCAGGTAACTAATTCGTTAAATATTGTTTAAACTCAATTTGTTCTTATGGTCGACTGGGCAAAATATGAGATACAGGGTGTTACCCAGCCCCTTAAAAGATATCCCAGCAATAATTATATTATACGAAATTTCCTATTTTCGCCAAACTTGCTCAGCCTGTTAATGGCCGTGCAAACCCAATTCCTTTTCATGGGTCGATTTTGCATTCCTGGGGCCTTCTGCCAGCCAAATATGAAGGCCAAAATATTGTATACAGGATGTTTTCCAGCCCCTTGAAAGATACCCATTATTATTGTATTATACGAAATTTCCTATGTTCGCTAGGCTAGCTAAGCCTGTTAATGGCCGTGTTAACCATATTGAAAGACATCACATTGTAGTTGTATTTTACGAAATTTCCTATCTCCAATGCAACAGAATATAATGATTGTTTTACCTTTTAGACAGGCTGGCTAATCATGCTAATCATGTTCAGGTTAGGTCTTAAAGTAATAATTTTTACTATGTAACTTGTTATTTCGATTAAAAAAGGAAGTTTATATGGAATTTTGAAAATACGTTTATTATCATGTTTACGGTAATTTGAATAGCGAACCCACCACAGAATTCTATACGCTATTCGAATAGTGAATAGCGAAAAACAAATAGAACTCAAACTTCTGAATGCCATAACATAAAATAATATAAAAACGACTGTGTTAAAATCCTGATTGTTTGAGTGTAATAAATAAGCCTGGCGATCAGGTGTTTATATATGAAAAATCAGTGGTGTTCTGAATAACTCAGGCAATGCCTTATGGGAGATAATTCTCGCGAACGTATTAATATTAAATTTTTATGTTACGAATTTATAAATAAAATGATTGCACAGATCCATACAACTTTCGGTGTGTCAGATTTTTTGAGGAATTTCACTTCAAAATCACCCATCCATCCACCCCCCCCCCCCAAAAAAAAATAATTGCATGAAAGTAAATTCGAAATTCACCTCCCCCAAAAACTTATGGTAGCTGGGTTGCACAAATGGGGCTTGTTCACAATTTTGCTCTAAGTTTTTGACATTTTGTGACTAACTGGCAAGCCGACATCAGAAATGACATGTCGGCATACATATCTGACAAGGCATCATAGAGATTGGAATAACTTTTATTTCGTGGCCACTATTTACAAAAACAAAGTCTCAAGCATGTCCTTAGGCAACCGCCGTAGAGATTTAATAATACATCATAATGTTTTTATTTCACAAATGGTTGGAAAACTATACAACTAAACTTGTATTTGTTCTATGCATTATATGATATGTACGAAAAAAATATTGAACGGCTTAGAACTTTTAAAGGCGTCCTTTAGACTGCTTAATTGTTATATGGTAACCAGATAACGGATTTTACACATTGGGTATTTCCAAGTTTCAGTTTTCCCTGAGGTTCCACAAAGGAGCATTAAAATGCACCTCTCAAATATCGAACACATCTTTATTTCTAAAATCTTATTTGAATATTTAAAAAGCAATAAAGTAATAATTTGCACGTTAAAATATCGATTAATTTAATTAACAATGAAATATTTATACATAGAGGAAATCACTATCGTAACCCTGTGGGTGCTTGTGCCGTTCTGGTTGTTAAGCATAGTATTGCGCATGTGATTTCTGCCACAGTGTTCGGGTTTCAGATATTTTTTATTATCTAAACTTGGATAATAAAGACAGGTAAGAGTTTTAAAATTCAGGGGCGGAAAAGGGATTAAAAAAGTATGATTATAATGTTCATCTTATATTCAAATTAATGTAAATAACTTATCTTTTGCCACGAAGCGTAGCAAAATACTAAGTTACTTTTTTTCTGTTCAGCTATTGTCGTGTTTATATACGTGTTTATATATTGTCTTTACGATGTCATTTTTCTAAATTGTGGGCAGTTGAATCAAAATGAACATTATGTTAAAACATCACATATATATATCTGTACAAGGAAAACAAAGAATTAGAATAAAATGACGATGTTCATTTAAGGGGGTCATTTTATGCCCATATCATATATCGTCCTTAAATAACATTTGTTTTGTAAATATATGCCAAAATAAGACTTTTTTTTCATTATTACAAATACTTCTTACATTCAGAAATTCATGAAATTTTAACAGTCAAGCAGACCATTTACGAAATGATATTCTCAGATTAATCAAATGTGACCATCTCTGATTTCTTTTGAATAGCAGTGCATTAAAGACAGTTTAGTCGAATAATAAAAAACCGAATATGAAAAATATGATAATTTCATTTCATTACATCTTTGTTAGCCAACCAGCCCTTTAAAAAGTTATTTAAAGTATGGATCGATAAGCTTTTTTTTTTTTATAGAATTAGTAAACATGAATGGATGAGTCATAAGTTAAAATAGCTTTTAATCAATAAAGTTGAATTGAAAAAAAGTAAACCTTGGAAAAAAACCACTCAAAGCTCAATATTTACATTCAACTGTGTTTTTTTCCCCATTAAATTCTGTGATCTTTAAATGCCTTTTAATGCAATAACTAATTAGAGGGTACTCAAAGGTTAAAATGACGAGTTTTATTGTGACGACACAATTGTCGAACGCTATAAACTGCAAAGTCATAAGCAAAAATCACAGTT
Source organism: Magallana gigas (assembly GCF_902806645.1). Classification (NCBI taxonomy): domain Eukaryota; kingdom Metazoa; phylum Mollusca; class Bivalvia; order Ostreida; family Ostreidae; genus Magallana; species Magallana gigas. Next base: position 993,576 of record NC_047563.1, on the reverse strand, counting down.
CACGCTTGTGGCTGTTACTGTGGCTCTTCCATTAATATTAACTTACCCTAAAGATACGATAGGAATTTTAAGATAAAACTCACATTTGCAGACAAGGCAAGAAGTTAAAAAAAATGTAAATATAAACATTAAATTATGATTTTTTGAAGTAGACAGTCTGATAACTGCCGCGACGTGTGCATACACATTTTCACAACGCGCTAACGCACGTTACACAATTTGTATGCACACACCGCTACAGTTCTGAGACTGTATACTTCAAAAAATCATGATTAAATTATATTATACAAATATTGACTGGGGTTGAGGGCAACATTGATTATATTAGCCACCGAGGGAAGAAATATTGCCCGACGCGAAGCGGAGGGCAATATTTTCGTCCCAAGGGGGCTAGTATAATCAATGTTGCCCGAAAGCACAGTCAACATTTGTTTTGTTATATGAAGAAACAAACCAAAATTTAAAAAAGTAATTGAAAACAGATCGCCGTTATTTTCTCAGCTCAACAAAGAATTCACAAATTCAATTTTGTTCAAAAAGTTTCCAAAATATCCTCAGCATCAAGCGGTCAGTGGTGATATTCCACCGACCGTAAGAATTAACATACAGACGTTCTACCTGATTTCATTTCACAGGAATTCGCAAATATTTATATCAGTTATGATAGCAAACCGTCGCATTGCGCGTCCGTTTGTTACTTGCCTTGACTGACTGTCTATTATGACGTCACCTTGTTTTGGAGTCGCGAAGAGTTATTTACGTCATTGTTTACGAATCAACAAATCAGAGGCGATTATTTGAAATAGAGGGAATGTTCTCTAGATATTATTCCTAGTCGGTCAATATCAAAAAAATATTGACCGGTCAATATTTTTCGGACGGGCTAATATTACAGTTATTGACTATTTAAGAAATAAACAACGTTATTTAGTGAACATGGCGTTATGAATAGCAATTGCTCTGTTGGCATATTCCATGATGCGCGCTAGCGCATCATGGAAAATATGCCAGCAGAGCAGTTGCTATTCATAACGCCATGTTCACTAAATAATCGTTGTTTATTACTTATATTTGCATCATTTTACTCGCAAATACCTTGTATTAGCCTAGACCTTTACATTTAGCTATTACATCAAAAGTAAACATTCAGACTGTAATGTATCTTTTTAATTCACATAGATTTGTTAACAGAATCAATGATATGTTATAACAGTAACTCCTTTGATATGTTATCAAAAACATGTTTTAATATTAAATACGTCAATTTTAATGGAGTTGGAGAAAAACACATGATGTATCGTATAGTGGTTTAAATCTATAACGTCATGGAAAAGTATATATAACGTTACACCTTTATGACGTCATAGTATAAAGACAGAGCAATTGCGATTATAGAGAAATAATTGCAGCTCCTCCGTATTGGCATACAGTGGGAAAGAACAATGGAAATGCAAATATTTGTCTATAAAGAGTTATATAGTGAGAATATACTACTGAATATAATATATATATATATATATATATATGTTATATTCAGTATTATATTCTCACTATATATATATAAAGTAAAAAAAGAAAACACGAAAAACGTTCAATATAGCTTAAGCGCTTTCAGAATCTTCAGAAGCAAAATAATGTTATATATATATTATATAGCTTTTGAAGATTTTAACATGAAAGCACTTAAGCTATATTGAACGTTTTTCGTGTTTTCTTTTTTACTTTCTACCTATAACTCGCCGACCCGTCCCTTCTTTAGGACAACAAAATAAAAACTACATAAGAAAGAAGAAAAAAAGCATCTACAAAAATAGCACTAAACTACAAACTAAATAATATATAAAAACTAGATAATGTATAAACACCGGATCAAAACGTGGCAGCTACATCTTTGTATTTAAGATTTCGAGCCCGAGAAAGAAAAATCCCGTCCGACGCAGCGGACGGTCTGTGAAGAAGTGCTGAAAGATAACGCGAAAGAATTAACTTGCTAATTGGGGGTTGCTGTTAATTAAGTTGTACTAGTAAGATAATTCGTAGTGAAAGTTTGTAGGGAAGATTGGCCCTGTAAAAGACCACATAAATAATCATGAATATAAAAACTAATGGAAGTTAAATATAGAAAAAAAATGGATAGAGAACAATTAAAAACAACAAAACCGATTAAGGAACGAGCTAATAATTTGAATAACTAACATGATTAATAGTTTGTACATGGACCCAAAAGGATGAAGATGGCGATATTGCTACGAAAGCAAATCAGTACTTAGTTGATGTTCATTTTAGTGAAGTCACTTAATTTGTTGATGCCGTCAGGGCGGAATGACTTCAGTCCATGCATCCAAAATTTTTCTTTCTTTTTTCTCTCTGCATCTGTCCAGTACCTAAGGGTTGTGATCAATGACCAAAACCATCATGTCCTCCCATTTGTGACCATCTAAGCTAAAATGTTCCCCGACGGGTTCTTTAATTTTCTTAGTTTTGATGGTGGAACGATGATTCTTGATGCGCCTGCGGAGGTCTCCTGTTTCCCCTACGTATTGTTTCTGACAAAATTTACAATTGATGAGATGTATACAATTGTCAGTACGACAAGAAGTATTTGCGAAAATTTTGTAAGTACGGCCAGTAATGGGACTAGAGAAGTCGTCTGCATCAGAGCTGTGTTTGCACAACAGACATCTGGTGTCAAAGTGTCAGATCAAAAAATACAGTTTTTATATATTATTTACTTTGTAGTTTAGTGCTAGTTTTGTAGATTTTTTTTTCTTCTTTCTTAGTTTTTATTTTGTTGTCCTGAAGAAGGGACGGGTTGTCCCGAAAATTTGACAATATTTTACTTTATTGTTCGTGTCGTTGGTTATTTTTAGTGCTTTTATATATATATAAATATATATATATATATATATATATATATATATATATATATATATATATATATATATATATATATATATATATAAGCATAAACATTGCAATAACTCTCAAATTGACATATACCTGCCCTTAGTGAATGATATAGATATATATAAAGCGCAAGGAAATTCACTTTTGTCGGAGCTCTACCTCCGCCCCGACCGAGGCTTGAACTCTCGAAACCCTTGATCCCTCGAAGTCATATTGCAGTCCCGTTATTCATGTTACCGAGCAGTAAGGAAATCCAAAAGACAGCCGTTTCGTTTAACAGATTTATTAAATGTTTTAAAGCATTGACATATAAGCAAAGAAAAATACATTAGACAAAACACAATAATTCGTTGATAAAAAGCAACCGTTACTTCAGTGTTCATTTATAAGGTAAAACATGTTTTGTAGCAATTTAATATATTTTAGAACCGGCAATTTCTCTGAATATGGCCAACTCCGCCGCACTGATAACACAAAGGTGGGGAACGAGAATAGTTACGATTTTCCCTTGTTTGGTGGCTGGTCCCGCAGTCTCTGATCAAACCGGTTAATGAGTCAATTTGCTTTTGGTGCGCTGGTCAGTTGTAGCTGAGTCGGTCGTCTAGGTATTTAAATTATGTTGACCGTTGGTCGGTTAAGTTGAAGTAGCGATTGTATTGTCTGCGGTTTCCTCTTCTTCGCTGAATACGATGATTTCATCTCGAAAGGTGTAAAATTCTGTAGGTTTTATCCTGAGTAGTTTCTTTGCTTCTTTTCTTAAAAACGAATCACGTAAGCCATTAGCGAATTTTTCACACAAAGAAAGGTGTTTGTTCGAAAAAAAACACTACTGTCCCTACTGTCCTTTCTGAGTACGTTTTGGTATAACTCCAGTAATGCCTACGAATAATGTCTAATTGTTTCTTAATCCTGTTGATTTCTTTCAAAGAATTTCTGTTGTAACAAGGTAACTGATTCCGGGTTGCCAAATACCGAAAGGAGACAGTCGAATATCCGGGCGGAATTTAACTTCTTCTTTTGCTTGGCCTTCTAAGTGTGAATAGATAAGGTCCACTTTCTGCAAATCTGTATATTTTCGTGCTGAGAATACAATTTCAATTTCATCTATCAAATCATCAATAGAAACATCGGATTTTGACATAGGGCGGCCCCAAAAAGTCTTTAATATTCTTGTTTCGGGTATAACAGTTTGTTTTTCAATAACTTGTTTGGATTGTGATCTGTGTTTTGCTTCTAATAGTTCGATTTCTAATTCATGAACACGATGTTGCAATTCTGCTTTCTTCATGGTGATAAAATAATGTTATTAACAGTACTCATGAACACAATTCACTCCGCGGAAAGTATATGGACTTTAACACAGGAACTCATTCAGCGTGATATTTACTCACTGCCACAATAGAAAGTTCTTTCTGACACTTAGCTGCATATTTGGAAAATAAATTCCTATGGTGGTCAATGCTTGCAGATGGTTTCTCGCAGCGCCATGTGTAACCGAGTAATAAGGATATCCAAAAGACAGCCGTTTTGTTTAACAGATTCATTAAACGTTTTAAAGCATTGACCTATAAAGAAAGAAAAATACATACAAAATACAATTTTACATGTACATTCAATATGTTTTAGTTTCGATAATTCGTTGATAAAAAGCAACCGTTACTTCAGTATTAATTTATATGGTAAAACATGTTTTGTAGCAATTTAATATTAGAATTTACAAACAAGTTTCAGAAATTACAATGGCAAGATTAACTATAAAAATACGATAAAGTATAAAACTTTATATTAAAATAATATGCCCTAAGCACTATCATGGTAGTAAAGAAATATATAACTAAATATAACATTAACCTACCACAAGATGCAGCTAATATACACTGGATTGTCCGACGTCGTTTAAAATGAAATACTGCCCAATTATACTTAGTTTGAACGGTTACTTATACTAATAGAGAATCTTATTTATTGGATAATAATATGAACCAATGAAATTAAAGAACAATACGCGCGCAATAAAACTTTAGATGGCAATTATTTAAGAATATACTGCACAAAACGAAAATAGAAAATCCAAAAAGGAATAAATACACATGAAATAGATAGTAATAAATCTGTTCTACCACATATAGTTTTTGGGAGTTGATTTTAATCAACTCTCCTATGCAGTTACTCTCACAAACCGAAAGTGAAACAGCGTTTTGACCAAAGCACAAGTCATCGTCGCTGACAAGAATTAGTTCTTGAGAATAGTTGATAAATTCGAAATAATGTATGCTAGAGCATTGTTTTTTAAGGAAACATATTTATAATTACCTTGAAAATAGTCAGATTTTAAATGGTACGAACAAATTAGGTATTTTTTGTAGTCGTATGTATTCTTACGCCAAAGTTCCAAAGTGGAACCCATTCTCCTAGCAGTGAGCGGCAACTGCCCTACCCACTCGGCCATCTAGGCAAGACAAAAATCTTGCTTTCGATGACGAACGGAACCTAGCGCGCTAGCCGCGCACTATACAGAGGCCCCTCACTGCTAGGAAAATGGTTCCAGAGGTCGTGAGTTCAAGCCTCGGTCGGGGCGGAGGTGGAGCTCCAACAAAAGTAAATTTCCCTGTGCTTTATATATCTATATCATTCACTATGGGCAGGTATATGTTAATTTGAGAGTTATTGCAATGGTTGTGCTTATTATATATGTGTGTATCTATGCAATGTGTATCGTTCCTATCCTCTCAAATTGCCGTTAAACTGTATTACACCTGCATCTCAAGCGACTGTGAAGTGCGCTGCCAGCGCGCTAGGTTCCGTTCGTCATCGAAAGCAAGATTTTTGTCTTGCCTAGATTGCCGAGTGGGTAGCGCGGTGGCCGCTCACTGCTTGGAGAATGGGTTCCAGAGGTCGTGAGTTCAAGCTTCGGTCGGGGCGAAGGTGGAGCTCCGACAAAAGTGAATTTTCCTGTGCTTTATATATATCGATATCATTCACTATGGGCAGGTATATATCAATGTAAGAGTTATTGCAATGTTTGTGCTTGCATGTAAAAAAACGAGAATGAAGAAGAAATCAATTTTTGAAGTACTTTCTGTGACGACCGGAAGTAATGCCAAACTAAACAAAACATGTTAACCATTTGTACAATCATAAGTCAATCTTTCCTCAGAGTTTGGTTGTTCACGTCTCTGCCAAATCTGAGATCTCTTTGAAACAAATTTTTTTTGTCTCAATACCGAAAACGGAGGAACGGAAGTGATTAATAAAAACAGAAGCTGGTATTTCTCGTACATTTGCTTAGCGTACATCACTGTTTATCAGGCTAGATGAAACACCCAAGAAAGTCAGTTAAACTTGTTAAAAACATGATTTGTTTGCACCATTTCGGTGAGGACCTGAAGTGACAGTTGACAAAAAAACCCCTGTGAAACACATCTTCAATCAAATATCTATCATTCATGAAAGCTTCGTATCTCAATCACTTACAGTGGCAAAAATCTCGTGGGTATCAAATTTCAAATCAAAAGCTACATAGAGATATCTAAGATATCTCACCGAAAGTAAAATTTATTTGGTAATTTAATATTATATAGATGATATGTCTAAGATTGCATACTGATATATTCATTCCATGTAAAATAAAACAATAAAGAAAAAAAAATAATTTTTGAAATGATTCCAGTGACGACCGGAAGTTACGCCGAACAAAACAAAATAGTGTTAACACATGCACATACATAGGTCTATAATTCAACCAATTTTGATTGTTCAAGTCGTCGCCGTTTTGAGATCTCGAGGAATCAAGTTTTTTTGTCTCAGGACAGGAAACGGACAAACAGAAGTGTTCAATGAAAATGGAAGTTAGTATTTCTGAAATATTACACAACAGGAATTAATTTGCTATCAATTTATCTAAAGTTATCAAAGAAACACAGTTAAACTTTTAAACAACTTCAATTGTTTGAACTTTTCCGGTGTGGACCGGAAATGACAGTTGACAAAATGAAAACGGTTAAACACCTTCCATCAAATGTCTATCATCTGTGTAAGTTTCGTTTCTTGATCACTTACAGTTTACGAAATCTAAACATTTGTTTTAAAAAAAGCTACCTGAGATATTTGAGATAACTCACCGGAATTTTAACGTTTATTTAACATCGGATAGATGATGACATATGTAAGCATTAAACTTATATTTTAATTATCTGTGAGATATATTAATTGCGTAAAAGCATAATTATTTAAGAGCTTCCAGTGACGACCGGAAGTTACGACGAACAAAACAAAATAGTTTAAACACATCTACAACTATAGGTCTATGATTCCTCAAAGTTTGGATAGTCAAGTCTTTATTGTTTCGGAGAAGAAACGGACGACAGGAAGTGAATTTAAAAAAAATGAAAAAAAGACGCCTGGAGATATTATTGTTCTCTTTCAGTCCTGAAAATTACAAGAAATTCTATCTAGCCATCTCTGAGAAATCTTGTGAACAAAAAAAAAAGGGGGAAAAAAATATTAAGAAGACTCTTGTTGCTACCCTAACCCTAACCCAGCAACAAATAGGTCTTCCGTTACTCATGTATTTATCTGTACAAAAAAAAGCCATTTCTCTTGTAAACAGAAAATTGATATAATATATACTGTAAAGGAATTCCCAGGAAATAGAATACAAAAAGAAAATATGTCAATTTTTGAGTACTTTCTGTGACAACCGGAAGTTACGCCGGATCATACAGAATATAGTCAACATATCTACATACATTGCCTTGTTTTTCCTCAAATTTTGGATGTTCAAGTTTTTGTTAGTTATAATATCTCATTGAGAAATGGTTTTTGTCTCGGGACCGGAAACGAACAAACGGAGGTGATTTAAGAAATTGAATGGACATATTTTAGTATATTTACTAACAATACGTTACTGTTCATCACATTGAGTGAAATGTTAAAAAAATCTAAATTAAAAGAAAAATTCTATTGCTTGAACGCTTCGAGTAAGAACCGGAAGTGACGTACGACCAAATGAAACCCGTTACACACATGGTCAATCAAATGTCCATTATCCATACAAGTTTTGTGTCTTGATCTCTCACAGTTTCTGATATCTTGTGGGTACTTTGTTTTTTAAAAAAAGAAGGCTACCTGAGATATTTGAGATGTCTAACCGGAAGTAGATTTTTTTTGTTTTTTTACCATATGTAGATGACCTTTTGTATTTCTATAGCTAAAATGTTAATTTCCTGCTAAATAATAAAAATATTTTGAAGAAATCAAAATTGGGTGTACTTCCTGTGATGAACGGAAGTTAAGCCGGATAAAAAAACCCAATGTTAACACATTTCATACACTGGTCTATCATCCCACGAAGTTTAGTTGTTCAAGTCGTTACCGTTTTTGAGATCTTGTCAAAATAAAGTTTTTTGTCTCGGGACAGGAAACGGGCAAACGGAAGTGCTTATGAAAATCATTTTATTATTTCTTGTTTACATGCCTGTCTTTCATTATTATTTATCGAAGTAACTAAAACTATCAAAAGAAAACAGTTACAGTCGGTTCAAGCATATCTTTCACAACATACACCATAGCATTGAAATCTCATTGCATAGCATTGAAATCTCATAGCATAGCATTGGAATCTCATACCAAAGCATAAAAATCTCATAGAATCGCATTCGTCATATCATACCATAGCATACCATAACATAGCATACAACATTCTTTTAACTCGGTTTTAATATTTTTTATTTGAAAAAATAAATGTTTACATAATGGATTTGTGGTGTACGTTGGCTTCTTATTATTTTACATCGAAATGTGTGGAACTCTTCTGTGTATGGAGGCGTTTTTGTTCAAATCTCATACCATAGCATAGCATAGCATATCATTAAGCCCTTCATTTCAATTTCTCATAGCATAGCATACAAATCTCATGGCATAGCATACAAATATCATAGCTTATCATTAAAATCGCATACCATGGCATAGCATAAATTTGTAAAAGATATGCATGAAATGACTGTAAGGACGTTGTTTACTCAGGGTTTGAGTTCTAAAATCCGGATTGTTAAAAAGTTCAATTTCATGAGTAAAATTTGTTTTAAATACAAAAAGTATTTATGAAATGAATAATTATTGCCATAATAATCGATATTTATATAAATTATGGAATTAGGCTCTGACAAAGTTTGACTTTTAGCAAATCAGAGGAAATTCGGACTAAATTTTTCAGATTTTGTTTACTACTGAAATATTTTTGGTAGTACTATTATATTTAAAGTTAAGATTTTATTTGTTAATCCACATAATTTTGCATATTTTCTGTTGGTTTTATCTTGCTTTTTCGTTTAGATAATCGTATGACACACACTACAAAAATATTGAAAAATGCTTAAAATGATAAAAAACACCATATCTCAAAATTTTGATCATTGACATCATATAAATTTTATGCCAGCAGAAGAAAGTCAATATACTTAGTTTAATACCATAAATGTTTTAAAATTATCATCATTCAGCTTTTTGTAATATTGAATCAAAAATGGGTAGTATTTTGAAAACTAATAGAGGAAATTCGGACTAGAATATCTATAAAAATTGTGGATGAAAACTTAATGCTTTGTATTTATTTAATATCACTACCATTCATTTGTCAAAGAGTTAAGCAATTAGTATTATTTTCACAATTAAAAAATCTCAATCATAGTGTAATTTTTTTATGGAGTTTTCTTGAATTTTCAAAAAATATTCAATGGCCATTAACTCAAAAAGTAGGTCATTGACGAACTTTTTTTAAAGTGAAGAATAACACTGTCATGTAAGGTCTATAACACACAATAGTTGGTTTTTCATCATCATCAGTTAATTTTTTTTTTCATTCTGAGTAAACGTTATCCTTAAACGGATAAAGAGCTTAATTTCTTTGAATTCTTCAAGTGCGGAGCGGAAGTGACGGTCGACAAAATTAAACTGTTTAAACACATCTTCAATCAAATGTCTATAACAAGTGAAAGTTTTTTATCTTGATCACTAACAGTTTTTGAGATCTTGCGGGTACAAAATGTGTTTTAAAAAAGCTTCCTGAGATAATCGAGATATCTCACCGGAAGTTGAAAGTTTTTGTTTATTTTACATTGCATAGATGACATATGTAAGGATTTATGCTATAATGTTCATTCTATGTAAAATAAATTAAATAAGTAAATAAAATAAATTTTAGGGTACTTCCGGTGACGACCAGAAGTTACGACGAACAAAACAAAATAGTTTAATCTTTCCACAAAGTCTGGATGTTCAAGTGTCTGCCGTTTTATTGAGATCACGAGGGAATAAGGTTTTGTGACAGGAAACGGACGACCGGAACTGATTTCTGAAAAAATAAAAAAACAGTTCGAGATTTTATCATTTTCATTCATCCCTGAAAATTCCAGGGAAGTCTATTTAGACATCTTTGAGAAATTCTGCCGACAAAAAAGGAGAAAAAATAATGATAAGAAAGAAAGAAACAAACATACAAACAAAATACATTACAATCACTATAAGGTATTCCGTTGGAAACGGAAAGCCTTTAAATATTTGTTTAGAAATAATTATTCCTTCTTTTACTAAAGAATGAAAGTCAAATTTCAGGCTTAGGCTCATATTCTTTATGTATAATAAGAGCGCCATTTTTCCGCAATCGGTTCTATTTTTAGCATCGGTCCTGGCTTTTTTAATACTGGGTAAAATTTGATCAGAACATATCCTAAGATACATGTTTGAAAAATATGAAAACATTCTGTACGCATTTTATATATCTAGTGGGTATAGACAATTACCTTAATCAGTAAATGTTACATTTAATATGTAAAATTTACACTTTAATTTGTAAATTTATACTTTAATCCGTAAAATTCACACTTTAATCTGTAAAATTCATATTTAAGTTTGTAAATTTTACACTTTACAGTGTAAAACTCACAATTTAATATGAAAATTGACACTTTTATCTGTTAAATTCAAACTTCAATCTATAAAATTAACTCTTTAAAGTGTAAAATTTACACATTAAAATGTAAAATTCACACTTTAATCTGTCAATTTTACACTTTTATCCATAAAATTTGGCGTAAATCCTATGTAAATTTTACACTTTAAAGTTTTAAAATTCATACTTTAAACTGTATATTTTACACTTTCATTTGTAAATTTTACAATTTAGTCTGCAAAATTCACATTTTCCTGTATAAAATTCACACTTTAATCTGTAAAATTTTCAATTTAATCTGTAACATTTTCAATTTAATCTGTAAAATTTATACTTTTTTCTCTAAATTTTACACTTTAATCTATATAATTCACATTTAAATCCGTTAAATTCATACTTTAATCTGTGCATTTTACAGTTTTGTCTGTACATTTTACACTTTGAAGTGTTAAATTTACACTTTAAAGTGTGAAATTCACACATAAATCTGTTAATTTTACAGTTTTATCTGTAATATTCACCTTAAATCTGTAAATTTAACACTTTTGTCTGTAAAATTTACACTTTAACTGTAAAATTAACGTTTCAAAGTGTAAAATTTACACTTAAAGTGTAACATTCACCCTTTAAAATGTAAATTTTACATTTTAAAGTGTAAATTTTACACTTTAATTTGTAAATTTTACATTGACCTACTTTAAAAAAAATGAAAAATAGCACTACCATGATAGGTCTTTAACACACAATATATGGTTTTTCATTATCATCAGTGGATTTATTTTTCATTGTAAGTGAACGTAGAAAAAGTGTAAAATTCACTCTTTAAAGTGTAAAATTGGCTCATATATACACATACATTGGAGAGTGTTTGTCATTTTTGATGGCTTCATCGGAGCATTATGGACTGAAATCTTCTAATTAGCGAATATTTTAAACTATGTCTTAAATACAGTGACATCATTACACAAAAGTCACTGTGATATTTGAAAGAAAAAAAATGGATTTTTCCAAATGACTGTAAGAGATTTTATGCCTTGGCTGATTTCCACACTTTACAATTAAAATAACAATGCTGAATTACTGATAGTTCAAAGATTATACATTATGTATCAAACCTCGATTCAATATTAGTACTCTCAGTACTTTGAGTTGTTTACGTAATACATATACATAATGTAATAAATTGTACTGCATACACATGTATAAAATTGATAATTTTAACTAGTAAAAGTTGACGTCTGATATACATTTAGCAGAATTAAAGACTGTATAAAAATTGGACGCGATTGACGAACAAATGTCATCCTCTAAACAGCAAATTATACTTATTTTCATTCTCTACCAATACTGCGAAGAAAAACAAAGAAATACCTTTCTAAACTGCATAACGATTCATAACATATATTAAATTCAGAAACACATAAGTGCTTAACAGGATGATATAAGTTTTGAGTACATAAGAATTATCACTTTTTCAGTTTCTGTTAAAGTTTTGATTTGAATAAAAAAGACCAGTGAAATGGCTTGTATTATTAAAAGCCCTTAGCGTTGAAATGTTATTTTGCCATGTGACACTGATACATTTAATTTTGTCTAAGAGTATTTAATCTTTACTGTTTTACTTTTTGAAAATTGGAAAATGATATATTGGTAATGAGAACTCATTTGTCGATTGCAATGTTTATTATTCAAGCATGATCAAAGAAATGACAGACATTAAATTAACACAGCCATGCGGTGTTTACATAGTATTTAACAGATACATGTGTGATTTTTACAAATGAATGTAAAATATACAGATTGAAGATAGTTTTACATTTTAAATTGTAAAGATTAAATTTTAAAGTTTGAATTTTACATATTAAATGTGAATTTTACACTTTATAGTGTGAATTTTACAGATTTAAGTGTAAAATTTAGAGATTAAAGTATGAATTTTACAGATTAAAGTGTACAATTTACAGATTAAAGTGGGGAAAATTAAAAAAAAAGCGAAGTGCATTTGTGGCACTAATACACTTCCGTGGTAATGAGAGCGCATGGATTTAATATATTTCTATTCCTAAACCTTAGGTAACTAAAATTATGATTTGTGCTAAAAAATAAATAGATAATTTGTGAAATATGAAACCATCGCATTCCAGATGTTTGTACGGAGATGTGGCTGTCAGTGTTTAGTGTTTTTATAGATAAAATGTTGTTTGTAGATGTCAAATAAATACAGAAACGTAATTTTGTTTTGTGTGTGGGAGTTTCTTAACATTATTTCTTACATAAATGCTCTAGAAATTTTTCTCTCTGACTTGATTTTATCTTTGATTAGATCTTGATGATGCTGGTTGAGTTTATGCTGTTAGAAGGATATCAGAACTAGGACTCAATGTCGAAATCAGGATGCTCAGCAATTGAATGTGGTGTGTTCATCTATGTAGCACACATAGTGTTCAAACTCACAAACAAAAAATTAAGAAACTCCCGAGTGCAAGAAAAAATAGGTCACAATAACACTAATCCAAAGGCATTCCATTCCATATATGTATTTAAACATTAACTGCTGGTGGGAATGCATCATTTGGAGATTAAAATCTTCCTCCATTTACCCTGCTTCAAAATGACAACTCTTTACATCCATTTCAAGTTTCAATTCACATTTTTAGACGGGGTCACGTGACCCCGTCTATTAGTTTACTGTCAGCCGAAGTCTCAAACCGGATGGCACGCGTAGAACACATGAATTGAGTCTACGCGTAAGAAAATAGTGCGGAAACTTTTCATGCATTTCTGTAAATATATATTATAAAAACACGCATTAAATCGTTTTAAGTCCTCTATGTGTAAACCAAATTCTAGAAAGAAAATAAACAAATAGCTTTATTGATCATATTATTCTTGCTCGGGTTCAATAGTTGTAGTGTTTTGTGGAATAGAGTTACGTAACTGAATGCACAACGCCGTCAAAGATTCAGTTGGTGGACGAGCTCATAAAATCAAAAGAAGAGGTTGAAGGTTGAATCGAAAGTAAAGTTCCCAAACGCAATGTGCAATTTTTTAAATGTTGTGAATTTTAATACCGAACTTCATGCGCGAGCCGAAGTTAAAATCTGGACGGGTTATACACAACTGTCCTACGTATCAAATAGGTGTTTCATTGGCTTCCAGACAACACGTGTTATGACTGCTGTTCATCTCTAAACAAATGTTGTACATAGAAAAAAAAACAAGTCTGAATTTGCATTCTCGTCCATTGACTCTTTAGCTAAATAAACTGAATTTAAATTTTTAACAATGCATTGTAAGCAAAATCTTTATAGATTATACATTTTGGGTAACCAATAGATCAATCGATATATACAATCTTATCGATTGAAGAACCAAGTTAAATGGTAATGTTCATGTTGTCCGGCTTAGTTGGAATATACAATCATGTAATTTGTTTTAATGTTATGAGACATTTTCTATACTTTATAACGGACAAAACGAGTCATATTCATGATTTAAACGAAGTTTTCATCAATATCTTAATCAGGGATGGGGTAATTGAAAAAAAGTATTTGTAACTGAGTGTAATTAATAACATTTTTCAAAGTAATTGAAAGTAATTGGTAATTGAGCCTGTCTTCAATTACAAGTAATTGAATGTATTTAAATACATTCCAAAAATATTGTGTATTTTCAATTACTTTTCAATTACATCTCAGTTACTTTTTTCCAAGTTTAAAATATAATAGAGGTGTCTTATAATGATAAATATATTTTATACATGTTTGGCATGGACTTTTGTTCATACAATAATTAAATGTCCCGTAATGTTTCATATGTTTATACAGCATGACACACTGCCCAGAGCAATGGGTAAAGATCTAATTGTTTGGAGGTGTGAACTCCTCCAATACCCAAGATCCCCAAGGGAATCAAAATATCTCATTCTTGTGAATTATAGCAATTATTATTTATATACTGATATGCTGTACTGCCGAATGTTGTACATTATGAATAAACATAGTTTAATACGTATATGAATAAAAATTAATTCACTATAGAGAAAATATTATTCAGAACCAAAAATGAACTCAATGGTACTTAATGAATTTAATGTTAATTTTTTTTTCAAGAAATCTGATCTGAACTGAACTATACAACCTTTAAACACATAACAGATAAAATTGTCAATTATTTGAAAGTAATTAATTACTTTTCAAAGTAATTGACCCCAACTCTGATCTTAATGCCTTTCATCAGAAACTCAGCTGATCTTTCTCCTATTGATAATTAACTCGCACCAATATTAGACCTATGAATTAAGAGATAATGCATAGTTGTTGTGTTTTAAATTTTTGATTTATCGTATGGTATTACATGTAAATGAATAGGACTTATCTCAATTTTAAGAAACAAAAGTACATGTACAAGGTTTTAATCTTAATTTTAAAACCTGATTAACAAATCTTTCATTTTAGCTTTTCGAAAAATTTGAAATTAAATCCCTTTCAAAATTAAGATCATTTATCCAAGACACACATTAAATTGTGCGTTTAATAAACGAGGGTGTATTGAAATGATAAAGATCCCTGAAATGAAATTTTAAAATCAAATAAATCTGAATTAATAGCTAAAATTAACAATTTACAATTATCATATATAACAGCCAATCAGGAAAGTTTTGCCCCAACATATGACGTGATTCATTCACTTTTGGTCTCCATTTTCTAGTTTTATCGATTTGAAAAGCAGATGACTGAATTCGGAATATGATTTTAAATGAAATTTCAGAAACGGTTGTATCGTGATTCGTGTAAATGATGCACGAGTTTACACAAACAAGAGGCCCAGGGGCCACATCGCTCACCTGAGCAACAATTGCCTTAATTCTTATCAAATTAGCATTACAGTATCAAAATATCTTGACAAGTAAGTACAATAGATCTTGCTTAAAAAAACCCTGAAAATCTGCCAATTTTTATCCACCTCTTTTTTTTGGTAAATACCAAGCCCTTTTTGTTGTTGTACATGTAAGACGATTTTTCTCTATTCCTATATACCCCCCCCCCCCATTTCGTGGCCCCACTTTTCTCTGGGAACTCATGGTTTCATCAAACTTAAATCTGCATAACCTGCGCTTTCACACTAAGTACTGAGTTTGGACCAAAAACTTTCCCAGAATATTTTTAAAGATTTTCTCTATATATTCCTATGTAAAAATTCAAACCCCGTTCACAGCCCCGCCCTATCACTAGGGACTGTCTTGCAAACTTGAATTTACACTACCCGAGGATGCCTCTACACAAGTTTAAGCTTTTTCTGGCCAAATAGTCTTTAAAAAGAAGATTTTTAAAGATGTTCTCTATATATTCCTATGTAAAAATTCATTCCCAATTGTGGCCTCACCATACCCCTGGACTATTATTTAAACAAAATTGAATCTATACGATCTGGGGATGTTTCCACTCAAATTTGGGCTTTCCTGGCCTATTAGTTTTGAGAAGAAGATTTATAAAGATTTTCTCTCTATATAAAAATGTATACCCCATTGTGGCCCCGCCCTACCCCCAGGGACCATGATTTGAACAAACTTAAATTAACATTATCTGAGGGTGGTTACACGCCAATTTGAACTTTCTTGGCCAAATAGTTTTTAAAAGAGATTTTTTTATAAAGATTTGATCTATATATTCCTGTATAAAAATTTATCCCCTAATTGTGGCCCTACCCTACCCCCGGGGACATTGATTTGCACAAACTTGAATCTACACTATCTGAGGATGCTTCCACTCAAAGTTGAGCTTTCCTGGCCTAATAGTTTTTGAGAAGAAGATTTTTAAAGATTTTCTCTATATATTCCTATGTAAAATTTGATCCCCCCATTGTGGCCTCACCCTTCGCCCGGTTACCATGATTTGAACAAACTTGAATCTACACTATCTGAGGATGCTTCCACTCAAATTTGAGCTTTCCTGGCCTAATAGTTTTTGAGAAGAAGATTTTTAAAGATTTTCTCTATATATACCTATGTAAAATTTGATCCACCATTGTGGCCCTACCCTACCCCCAGGAACTATGATTCCAACAAACATGAATCTACACTATCTGAGGATGCTTCCCTTTTAATTTGAGCTTTCCTGGCCTAATAGGTTTTTAGAAGAAGATTTTTAAAGATTTTCTCTATATATTCCTATGTAAAACTTGATCCCCCTCATTGTGGCCCTACCCTACCCCTGGACACCATGATTAAAACAAACTTGAATCTACACTACCTGAGGATGCTTCCATTTTAATTTGAGCTTTTTTTGGCCTAATACATTTTGGGAAAAAGATTTTTGACGATTGTCTCTATATATTCCTTTGCAAAACTTGATCCCCCTATTGTGGCCCCACCCTACCAACAGGGACCATGATTTAAACAAACTTGAATCTACACTGTCTGAGGATGCTGCCATTTTAATTTGAGCTTTTTTTGGCCTAATACATTTTGGGAAAAAGATTTTTGACGATTGTCTCTATATATTCCTTTGCAAAACTTGATCCCCCTATTGTGGCCCCACCCTACCAACAGGGACCATGATTTAAACAAACTTGAATCTACACTACCTGAGGATGCTGCCATTTTAATTTGAGCTTTTTTTGGCCTAATAGATTTTGGGAAGAAGATTTTTAGATATTTTCTCAATTTATTCATTTGTAAAACTTGATCCCCCTATTGTGGCCGACACCCTACCCACAGGGACCATGATTTGAACAAAATTGAATCTACACTACCTGAGGATGCTGCCATTTTGATATGAGCTTTCCTGACCAAATAGTTTTGAGAAGAAGATTTTTAAAGATTGTCTCTATATATTCCTATGTAAAAATCCATTCCCCCATTGTGGCCCCACCATACCACCAGGGACTATGATTTGAACAAATTTGAATCTACACTATCAGAGGATGCTCCTATTTCAAATTGAGCTTTTCTGGCATGATAAGTTTTGAGAAGAAGATTTTTAAAGATTTTCTCTATATATTCCTATTGTTTGTTCCCGTTTTGCACCCATTTGAAAATTAGGTATCGAAAAAATGTGTGCGAAACGGGAATTTGACCAGGTGAGATAATTGCTTAATTGCTATAGTCTATATCAGAATTCCTATGAATTGCATAAAAGCACATTTACATTACAATTGACCTGCATGTTTTTGAATTTAATTTCAAACATTAATACAGTGATTTACTCATGAACAATTTCATTAATTTATTTAAACAAGAAAGATTATTGCAAAAATGGTGGATATGAAATGCTTCGTTTAACTTGCTGTCTATATGAAGTACATATACATGTTTTACTTTGAAAAGAAAATATATTTTTACATTCAATTATAATTGCTTTTGCTGACATAAAGTGGGGAAATGTGTCCAGTGAAAACGCTGCAAAATATTTCTCATTTTTGCTGTGGCTTGAATAATCGAAGAAAATAGACAAACTTTATGATGGTATGATGATAAATCGGCAATTTTATATGCTTCAAAAACTGTAAAACCTATTAAATGAAGACCTAAACCTTCTTCAGGTTGAAGTATATCGAATCAATATTCAGATTATTATTTTTGTTAGAATTTTTTGTGCTCCATGTATTTAGCTACTGGTTTGAAAAAAAACCCCCAGAAAATGTACTGCAATATAAACTAAAGCGGTGACCTCATAACAACTTATTAAATCAATATTAAAATTATTATTTTTATCGGAAATTTTTGTGCTTCATGTATTTAGCTACTGATTTGAAAAATCAGAAAGTGACCCGCAATTATAGAATGTATTTATACTAAACCAGTGATGTCATAAGAACTACTGTCAAAGCCGCTACTTCGAAGATTGAAATATTTTGTGATAAAGATCTGTTTTTCCTTTCATGATATTTTCCTTTTGTTGATACCAACCAACCAATTATAAACATGCATTTTACATATTTCGCAACCAAGTTGTAAAAAGAGACAGGCAGTGCCCCTTTATCTTCACAACGTCTAGACCTGAGTGGAAATTCAAAACTAAAAATATCATTATCTTTATTTTATAAAATGAAAGATAAAATGGTGATAGTTATTAGTTGTTAGACCTAAAACACAACAAAATATCTATATTCTTCATGTTTCATCGTAAAGGCGCTGATAAAACACAGGTAAAAATCCAGGTAAAATCTTTGACTGAAAGCAGACTATAATTGCTATCACAACACAATTCACACCTATTGTTCTATACCCAATTATTAAATGTGTGCAAAACGGAAACACACCCGTCCACCATTCCTATGTAAAACTTGATCCCCTCTTGTGGCCCCACCCTACCCCCGGGGACCATGGTTTGAACAAACTTGAATCTACACTACCTTAGGATGCCTCCACACAAGTTTAAGCTTTTCAGGCCGAATAGTTTTTTAAAAAGAAGATTTTTAAAAATACATTTATTCAATAATTATCAATTATCTTCCCTTTAAAGAGGGCGTGGCCCTTCATTTGAACAAACTTGAATCCCCTTTGCCTAGTGGTGCTTTGTGCTAAATGTGGTTGAAATCTGCCCAGTGGTTCTTGAGAAGAAGATGAAAATGTGAAAAGTTCACAACGACGACGACAACGACGACAACGACGAGAACACCGACAACGACGACAACGACAGACAACGGACAAATTGTGATCAGAAAAGCTCACTTGAGCCTTTGGCTCAGGTGAGCTAAAAAGTAGTAAGTGGCGAACGAATTTATTTTTTACCTATTAATTTTATATGAATCGCTGCAAGAAAATCATGACAGGTAAGACGGTCTAAAAAATCAAAAAGGCTACCGCGACGAACTTTTTAGCTCACCTGAGCTGAAAGCTCAAGTGAGCTATTCTGATCACATTTTGTCCGTCGTCCGTCGTCCGTCTGTCCGTCCGTCCGTCTGTCCGTCTGTCCGTCTGTAAACTTTTTACATTTTGAACTTCTTCTCTTAAACTGCTTATCCAATTTCAACCAAATTTGGCACAAAGCATCCTTATGGGAGGGCAAATATAAATTGCAAAAATTAAAGTCCGATCTGTATTCAAAGCGGAGAAAACCTTGAAACTGTAGAAAAAGGGGGGTGCATTTTTAAAAATCTTCTTCTCAAGAACTACCGAGGCAAATTCAACTTAGTTTAGCATAAATTATCCTTATGGGAAGGAAAATATAAATTGCAAAAATCAAGGGGTAATTTTGTTTCAAATCGAAGTTATTACGAAAATAATAATAAAGGAAAGGCGTGTTTCAATCGGGCTCGGCATCCGGTAAAATGGGTAGGCAAGACTTGGCCTGGGCAAAACAAAAGATTGGCAGTTATTAATCTGCCAATCTCATTAAAATTTCAGGATATTTGATGGACTAGTATATTTGTATTCGCTGTAGATATTGCTGCAAAATAATGCGTATTTGGAATTGACGATTGCCGATCTGCCCCGGCATTTATTTTGCCACGGCCCGGGTTTGCATACCCATTTTACCAAGACTCGTATTCCATACTTCTAAAACGAGGTTCTTTGTTTAAAGCAGCCATGACATTATACGAAAAAGGGTCGATCTGACTATGATGAATTTGCTTGTTGTGCAACAGTTCGCGTATGAAGGGAAGTTTTGAAACATGAAAAATATATTGGTGCCGATTTTGTGAAGTAAATTGAGGCTAAATATTTCAATGCGTTGACAGTTTTCACACATGACGTTGGTGTTAGCTTGTTCTGATTTTCGTTTCGTTTTCATTATTTATGCTTTGTAACCTGGAAACTATCGTCTGTATTTCGTGATTTTTACGTATCAAATCAATCAGAGACTTCGGTAAATCAAACAGTTACATTAACTGTTTACCTGCGCAAATTAAGCAAAATCTGATGTAGGGGTACTGAAATACAATTCATTCTATCGGTAATTCGGCATTATCTTTTGCGTAATGGTAGATTAATGCAATAGGTTTTGTTGAGATGCTCGGCATTTCCTCTAGTTTATTCAGTTTAAATAGAGTTTGATATCGCTTACGGAAATATGTAGGTATATCCATGTATATATATATATGATTCATTTCGAAAAAATAAATTGTGTTCTTTATTTGTTATACATGTAGTGCATGTTGTTTACAATTTCTATTTACTAACCATATTTGAGTGTTAAGCTTCAAATTATAAGCAAGATACAGAGATTTGCTCACAATTCTATGTTTGTACACAGAACTAAAAGCTAAAGATTAAAAAAGTATAAAAAATTGTCAATATTTATTACGAAAACTTTCAAAATCTGTTCTTCCAGAAACCCACTTATTGAATTGTAAACTTAACCTTTTTAGCTCACCTGAGGATGGGGCCACAATGGGGGGGTCGAAGTTTAACATGAATATATAGAGTAACTCTTTAGAAATCTTCTTCTCAGAAACTAATCGGCCAGGAAAGCTGAAACTTGTGTGGAAGCATCCTCAGGTAGTGTAGATTCAAAGATGTGAAAATCATGACCCCTGGGGGTAGGGTGGGGCCACAATGGAGGGTCGAAGTTTAACATATGAATATAAAAAGTAATTCTTTAAAAATCTTCTTCTAAGAAACTAATCGGCCAGGAAAGCTGACACTTGTGTGGATGCATCCTGAGGTAGTGAAGATTCAAATTTGTGAAAATCATGACCCCCGAGGGTAAGGTGGGGCCACAATAGGGGATCGACGTTTTACATAGGAATATAAAAAGTAATTCTTTAAAAATCTTCTTCTCAGAAACTAATCAGACAGGAAAGCTGACACTTGTGTGGATGCATCCTCAGGTAGCGTAAATTTTAAATTTGTGAAAATCATGACCCACGGGGGTAGGGTGGGGCCACAATGGGGGATCGAAGTTTAACATAGGAATATATACAGTAAATCTTTAAAAATCTTCTTCTCAGAAACTAATTCGCCGGCAAAGCTGGAACTAGTGTGGAAGCATCCTCAGGTAGTGTAGATTCAAAGTTGTGAAAATCTTGACCCCTGGGGGTAGGTTGGGGCCACAATGGGGGATCGAAGTTTAACATATGATTATATACAGTAAATCTTTTAAAATCGTCTTCTCAGAAACTAATTAGCCAGGAAAGCTAAAACTTGTGTGGAAGCATACTCAGGTAGTGTAGATTCAAATTTGTGAAAATCATGACCCCTGGGGGTAGGTTTGGGCCACAATGGAAGGTCGATGTTTTACATAGGAATAAACAGAGTTATTCTTTAAAAATCTTCTTCTCAGAAACTAATCAACCAGGAAAGCTGAAACTTGTGTGAAAGCATCCTCAGGTAGTGTAGATTCAAAGGTGTGAAAATAAGGATCCCCAGGGGTAGGGTGGGGCCACAATGGGGGGGGGGGTCAAAGTTTAACAAAGGAATATATAGGGTAAATCTTTAAAAATCTTCTCAGAAACTAATCAGCCAGATGATTCTTTATAATTGTTAAGACTTTGGCCCCAGGACAATTCTTTGGCCTCACGAGAAGGTTCAGAGTTTGATGTACGTTTATATCCCATATATAAACTATTGTTAGGGATCTTTTTTAGATCTGCAATACTCAACATATGATATGACTATAAAATCATCCTGTTAGAAAGGAGACTAATGATTATAAACATAAGAATATTCAGGGGAAAATGGATTTTATTTATACAGGATTTACATGAATTATTGTACATTGTCCAGATAGTTTGTATTATGACTCCATTGAGCTGATTTTATCACACCGCTTGTTCCTCAGGTGAGCGATGTGGCCCATAGGCCTCTTGTTTTAATTGTTATAATACTTGGAATAATCTTATTGTAAAAAAGAAATATTCTTAACGTTAGATGCCTGTTTTGTTATCGGTATACAAATGTTAACTTTGTTCGGAAATTCAACAGTTTTGGAGTTTTCGGAGTTTTCATAAACCTTGAATAAAAGACACCGTCCGACTTGTAGATATTTCCTTTGATCACAAAAAAATAAATCTAACGATTTAAATTATATACCTAAATATAGTTGTTTTGATTTTCCCGGTTGATTGTAGTTTTAAAAAAAATTTCTTGAGGTCTTATTTTACATTAAATACTGTTGTATAAAGAATGAAATATTCATAATTTTATGATTAATTTTATAAACTTATTAATTATTGTTATATAATCATTAATTGTCATTTCCCTGATTATTTCAAACCAAATTTGGTTAAACAATAAAGTCACAAAAGTAGCAGAGTGCAACATACCTATTTGTTATGTGATGTTTTACTGTACAAAGATGAAAGGCTCAGGTGGTTCAATTTCAAGCAGATAGAGGTTAATTATTTCATGAATATGCGTGGAATATAATGCTTTATGCAGTAATGGTCACTTTGAAAATTATCAATTATGGATAAAAACCGTTGTGGCAATGTTCTACAATTATGAAGAACAGTCCCGACCGGGATTTAGCAAAATTATAACAAAGTATCAGGCAACTGCAAAAAACTTTAGCATACTAGATTGAAACAACTAATTCAAACTCATAATTTTTGGAACATAATCGAGGAAAAACGTGAACAATTACAAATTCAAACTTTCAAGACCACGTCTTTCAGTACTCTCAGTACTTTGATTGTTAATGGCATTTTAACTATGTTCTAAGCATGTTTAAAAATGCAGTGTGTCACACTGACGTCAGCATCGGTGCTGCCCTCTCTGAGATGCTTAGAGAATACCCAGTAGGGAGTTAATAATTTTAATAATATGGCAGAGGCCATGAGTTGCAAAAATTTATTATTATAAATGGTATATCATCTTACTGAGGAAAACTGTGTCTAAATGATTTTCAGAAATCATTATAGATATCAACCAGACAAATTTGAGCCCTTGATTTTTTCATGTTACCTTTCTTTAATCTACAAACAAATACTGATATAAAGTTAAGAATATTGATAAAGGATTCTTCAAGGGGATAGGCATTATTTCAGTACGTTTTTGTGTTTTCACAGGAAAAACACAACATAACCGTTCTGTTTTCATCGCGTCGTCGGCATTAACCTTCTTGAGCTATAAGTAAAACGTAATGTGTAGTTTTGAAGTAAGGAGATGTGTCAAAAATAGTCCGGACTGGAAGTATTTGATACAGCATTATCCTTTCGATATAGCAAAGGTTTTCAAATAGTATTATTTACATGAACCACACGTAATAAGAGAAGAGAAAAAAAAAGAGAGAGAGAAAGAGAGAGAGAGAATAGAGAGAGAGAGGGAGAGAGAGAGAGAGAGACTACATGATCATGTTTACTACATTAATAATGTTTTTGACGCTATTCAGAACCTTGCATTAAAGTTTTGATTATTCATTTTTAGAAAATACATACAAAAAATCATCATAGAATACGCAAAATGTGCTCAAATCTGTCCACTATTACATCAATTATTACGCTATGGATTTGCTTACAAGGTCAGTATATTATATGCTTTTTTTTTTAATTATGTGAATTTAGAATTAAAACTTCTTCGGATTTACATTATCATATTATTTGCAGGTCAAAAATGTTTCGGAAAAACAGACAATACTACAGGAGAGGATTATAATACAAGGTGTGTAAAATGTATGTGAAGTGAACGCTTCGACTGAGTCATATTGTTGTAAGACCTATTATATAAAGCAATGTTTTATATTACGACTACTCCTTACACATGTTACGTTAAAGCTAGATTGTGATTATATAGTAATTTTTTTTATAGTCAAGGGCATCAAAGGTTAATAGAATTATCGATTTATGCCTTTTTAAACTTTTTCCAAGAAGAAAAAAGTTAAGGGGGATGTGCGGCCATCTTGTACATTTGAGGATAAGAATGTAATCATTTCTTGACCTGGCTTGTTTCTGCCCGAAGTAGTCCAAAAATACGAATAGGACGGTGGGCACGCTTTGGCGGATTCAAAACGGCGGGAGTTTGCATCAAAGTATACACTTATAAAAGAAATAATATTAAATCATTTCAGTAAGAGTAAACATATTCCTGGAGAATTTATTTAGTGAATTCTTAAAAATCAGGATGTGACAAATGTTGTATAGAAAAATTAGTCAATTTGTTTCTGGAATGCGCGGTTTTTGTTTTTTATTCGGAATAAACAAGAACGCGGATTTACTAATGAACATCGTGCGGAAAGTCGATCGAAGGCAAGTGCGTTATATAAGGAATAAGGAATTATTCTTTAAGTATTATGAGGTGATAATTTTTATCGCGGCGTGATCAAATCCAATAAAGCCCGAAGGGCTTTATGATAGATTTGATCACGCCCCGACCGAAATTATCACCTCATAATATTCAAAGAATGATTCCTTATTACTTATATTTATATAATCTTAGGCCATCGTACGATTAAATACTTAAATATAAATAAACAAACCCCGCTGGCGCCTCGATTTGGCGTCGTTTGTATTAAGAGTTATATAGTACAAGATCGATACGTAGTGTTATCACAGGCAAAGACACTGGATAATGTAAATATAATTCGATCAAACAACTTGGTTCAGACAACTTTAAAATGTACATATTAGTTGAATAAATAAAATGAGCCAAATTTTTGCTTGAATGTGCAATAATGATATTGATGGTAAGAACTTTCCAGAATGTGATAGCAAAAAATGCTGGTTTTCTAATTAACTGTACGATTAGTTCATCGAGCAGGTACACGAGGTACATTTAAAATTTTGTAGTTATGTCCAGGGTCTAAAAATTATCTAAAGATTATAATATAACATAGCAACACATCTGTCAATAAGCATACATATGATACACTATACTCTTGTTGCAAAAGCAACAAAAAGGTCTTCCGTTTTGATAAACGTTTATAAATTTAACTGTAAGAAATTGTTTCTCTCGCATAGAAAAAATAGTGGAAGTGATAATTATTGTGAATTATATATCCAGATGTTTCTTTCATGTAAAACAACGAGATGTGACGTCCAGAAGTAACTCCAAACTAAACAAAATATGTTAACCATTTGTACAATTATAAGTCAATCTTTCCTCAAAGTTTGGTTGTTCACGTCTCTGCCAAATCTGAGATCTCTTTGAAACAATATTTTTGTCCCGGGACCGGAAACGGACGGACGGAAGTGATTAATAAAAAACAACAGCTGGCATTTCTAGTATATTTGCATAGCGTACATCACTGTTTATCAGGCTAGATGAAACACACAAGAAAGTCAGTAAAAATTGTTAAAAACATGATTTGTTTAAACCCTTCCGGTGAGGACCTGAAGTGACAGTTGACAAAAAAAAAAACCCTGTGAAACACATCTTCAATCAAATGTCTATCAATCATGAAAGCTTCGTGTCTCAATCACTTACAGAGACAAAAATCTTGCGGACATCAAATTTGTAAAAGGGAAAGCTACATAGAGATATTTGAGATATCTCACCGAAAATTAAATTTGTTTGCTTATTTAACATTATATAGATGACATTTGTAAGATTGTCTACTGATATTTTCATTTTTTGAAAAATGAATAAAATATGAAAAAAAAGAATTTTTGAAGTGCTTCCGGTGACGACCGGAAGTTACGCCGAACAAAACAAAATAGTGTTAACCACATGTACATACATAGGTATATCATCCCTCAAAGTTTGATTGTTTAAGTCGTCATGTTGAGATCTCTAGGAATCAAGGATTTTTTGTCTCTGGACAGGAAACTGACAAACGGAAGTGCTCGATGAAAATGAAAGTTAGTATTTCTTAAACATTACACATCAGGACTTTCTTGGCTATTGGTTTATCTTACATTGTCAAATAAAAACAGTTAAACTCCTAAACAACTTGAATTTTTGAACTCTTCCGGTGTAGACCGGAAGTGACGGTTGACAAAATGAGAGCGGTTAAACGCATTTTAAACACATTTTCTATCAAATGTCTATCATCCATGTTAGTTTCGTGTCTTGGTCACTAACAGTATATGAAATCTCGCTAATACAATATTTGTTTCAAAAAGACTACCTGAGATATTTGAGATATCTCACCATAAGTTATTTTTTTTGGTTTATTAATCATTGGATAGATGTCATATGTAAGCGTTTATACTTTTATCTTAATTCTGTGAAACAAAACAAATAGACAAAAATGTCAATTTTTGAGTACTTTCTGTGACGACCAGAAGTTACGCCGTATCATACAGAACAAAGTAAACATTACTTTATACATTGTTTTGTCTTTCCTCAAAGTTCGGATGTTTAAGTTTCTGTTAGTTATAATATCTCTTGAGAAAAGGCTTTTGTCTCGGGACCGGAAACGAACAAACGGAAGTGATTTAAGAAATTGAAATTATATATTTTAGTACATTTACCTATAGTGCGTTACTGTTCATCACGTTGAGTAAAATGTTTTTAAA
The DNA here is from genome assembly GCF_902806645.1 of Magallana gigas. Taxonomy (NCBI): domain Eukaryota; kingdom Metazoa; phylum Mollusca; class Bivalvia; order Ostreida; family Ostreidae; genus Magallana; species Magallana gigas. The sequence continues at coordinate 966,380 of NC_047563.1, read as the reverse complement.
AATCTAAACATAAAAAAAACTTCTATCGCTTGAACTTTTCGAGTGAGAACCGGAAGTGACATACGACAAAATGAAACCCGTTTAACACATGTTCAATCAAATGTCCATTATCAATATTAGCTTTGTGTCTTGATCTCTCACAGTTTCTGGGATCTTGTGGGTACTTTGTTTTTAAAAAAGAAGACTGAATTATTTGAGATGTCTCATCGGAAATATAACTGTTTTGGGGTTTTTTTACCATGTGTAAATGATCTTTTGTAATTCTATGGCTAAAAGGTTACTTCCATGCTAAATAACCTAATTATTTTTAAAAAGAATGAAAATTGGGCGTACTTACTGTGACGACCGAAAGTTACGCCGGATCAAACAAAATAGTGTTAAAACATGAACATACATAGGTCTATCATCCCACAAATGGTTGTTAAAGTCAATACCGTTTTAGAGATCTCGTCAAAATAGGCTTTTTTGTCTCGGGACAGGAAACAGACATACGGAAGTGCTTGCAGCTTAATGTAAATTATATGAAATATTTCTTGTATACTTACCTGTGTACATTATTGTTTAATGGGCTACCTACAAATATGAAAGGAAAACAGTTTAACTGATAAACAGGTCGATTTTTTTTAACACTTCCTTTATGGACCGTAAGTGATGGAAGACAAATTGAAACCGGTTAAACATATTTGCAATCAAATGTCTATCATCCATGAAAGTTACGTGCTTTGGTCTCTAATAGTTTCTGAGATATTGAGGGAACACAATGTGTTTTAAAAAAACTTCCTGAGATAATTGAGATATCTCACCGGAAGCAGAATCTTTTGTTGATATAACATCGCATAGATAACCTATTTATAGATTAAAACTTATATATTTATTCTATGGAAAAGAAATTTAATGCATAAAAATATTTTAAAAGTGCTTCCGATGACGACCAGAAGTTACGACGAACAAAATAAAATAGTTTTAACACATCTACAACTATAGGTCTATTATCCCACAAAGTTTGGATGTTCAAGTGTTTGCCGATTTTATGATCTCGAGTGAACAAGGTTTTTGGACGCAGGAGACGGAAGACCGGAAAAGAATATTTAAAAAATGAGAAAAAAGCCTCGAGATATTATCATTCCCTATCAGTCCTGAAATTTTCAGAAAAATCTATCAAGCCATCTCTGAGATTTTCTGCCGACAAAAAAGGGGGAAAAATAAGAAGATGAAAGAAAAACACTACAATCACTATAAGGTCTTCCGTTTGAAGCTTAAGACCTTAATAAGAATCATTACAATCACTATAAGATCTTCCGTTGGAAACGGAATACTTTAAGAATAGTAATAATACAAAAAGTGGCAGAAAAAGTGGATGATAATGTAAAGACAGAGTTTAATTGGTATATCGTAAAAAGTTACTAGTAATGTAAAAAAATCAGTTTTTAATTCCACCCTTTTTATACGTGACAGAAGATAACAAAGATAACGTTGTTAACTGTTAGTCAGCAGGAATCCGCGGACCTGGCCAGATCACGTCAATTAAACTGGGTGCTATTGATTCAACCCGATCGGCATCATTTTGACGTGTGTACAGATAATAAAAAAGGGGGCCTTTGTTAAATGTTTGGCCTTTTAAAAAACTTCAGAGACGATATATGCAAAAAATTGACAAAATATCTATTCAACATACAAAATAAAACTTAAATGTTAGTACCCTCGCTTGCACGGGCTCTCATCTAGTTAATTCAAATTTTAATGTTCATTTGTGAGTAGCCGTTCGGGGATCACACCCTTTCATCGGACATTTGTGCCATTGTCTCGTGGCTTTTATCCGAAATTTTGTGATATTCAACACATTAATTAAAACAAACATGGTTGTTGTAACGTCTACTGTTCAGCCTAAATTATTTTAGGATTTATTTTTACTCTTCAAATGTGCATATTGAATACTAATTAAACTATATCTTTACATGATCATCCACTTGTTCTGCCACATTTTCTATTAGTACTTTTTTTTCTCATACTTATGATTATTGACAGATGTGTTGCTATGTTATATCATAACCTTTAGATAATGTTTAGACCCTGGATATTACTACAACATTTTTAATGTACTTAACGCAAGTATGTTTATGTACCTCATGAACCATTGCATGTTAATGGTTTGAAAGAAGAAATTGATTTGTACAGAAAACTGAAAATAATTTATGTTTGTAATATCTAATTTGATACACGTAACTTTGAAAATGTGCGACAAATCAACCATATTCTAGATTAAGTTTATTTATTTTAAAAAATTGTTTATATCAATGAATAATGCACAGAAAAAAATCTCATCTGTGTGGTGTATTTAACCCGTGTGAAAAATTTGCTTTATCAACGGAGTAATGCTATATTAAATACTTCCAGCATAGTTATGTTTGATACAGACCTGCACAGGATGAATCTCTGCCATTCAGTCAACTGAAATATGATTGAAAGGTAACTGAAAGGTGGCTGAATGGCATATATATGCCATTCAGTCACCTTTCCAGACCATTCAGTTAACATTCAGTTGGCTGAATGGCAGAGATTCATCTTGTGCTGGTTTTTTAAGATTTTCTTGTATATTCCACATTACCATTCAGGCAATCATGTTTTCGTGACATATTGGTTAACAGTCACCAATTGACATCAAGGAAGCGGCAGAAGGTCAACTGATCTGACCACCAATTTTGATAAATCGGCTGACGGACTACCGATCGTATACGGATTACGTTCATATACGTTCATTGATCGATAAGCAGCAGCCAGGCGGACACCAAGTTGCATGTTTTTCCGTCATTAAATTCGATTCGACATGTGATTCTCAGCAATTGCAAATTTGTCTCCATAATCGGATGGTCGTAAAAATCAAGCTGTGGCTCAAAGATCAATGATCAATCGAAAATTAACCGAAAAAATTAACTTTTGGAAGATATCAGTGGTTCTAGGAATTGATGTGACTGCACCTCGTGGTCCAATGTCGATCTTGTTGCTTCAACCGACGTTACGAGAAACTGTGTTTGCTTGATCATCAGTTTTAATGTAACCTAGGCATAATGTCACAGCAATGTAATTTGAATCCCCTTCGAGTCAAATTAATATCAATTGTTTTGTTTAATAACTTGTAGTTGTACAAGGCGGTAATTTGTTAACATTTACAAAGATAAAAAGTAATGGTTATTCATGACACGACAACAACAAGAACAAACTATTTACGGCGAGTTTCTTAGTTTATAAGTAATCATGAGACTGGTTTAAAAAAAGGTTTTATTTCAGCTCAGAAGATAGCAACTTTAATCCAGTGGTTGGATATGTTCTGCTAGCATCACTGCCTTTTTTCATCCTCCTAATTGTTGTACTTGTGATTTTATACAAAAAGAGATGCTCTGTGCCCGGTATGTATGTGTGTGTGTGTGTGCGTGCGTGCGTGCGTGCGTCTGTCTGTCTGCATGCATGTATGTATGTAAATAGATATTGTCAAATTTTCGGGAAAACCGTTCCCTTTTTCAGAACAAAAGAAAAAAATTACATGAGTCAAGACAAACAAATCCAGTACTACTAAACTACACAAGAAACTATCTACTTTAGAGCAATCGGCGGCAGTGTCAACACCTTCCTTAAAAACTGTGAACTAGAACTGATTATAATGTAGCCGTTCTTTTTTATAGTTTCTTGAGTAGTCAAGTAGTAGCTCTAGATTTTGTTTTCTTTGTTTTTTACTCATGTAAATTATTTCTTTTGTACTGAAGAAGGGGCTGCTTGTCCGGAAAATTTGACAATATCTATTGTTCGTGTCGTTAGCCTTTTTAAGTGCTTTATATTTTCAGTTTACTGGCTTAGTATCTATATATTAGATCCGACACGTATGTATATATATATATATATATATATATATATATATATATATATATATATATATATATATTCTTGTTCACATGCATGATTTGATTGACCAATTTAGTTATTCAGTCTTCAATTTCAAATCATATATTTCGAAATATGTATTTCGTAATTCTTATTGCGAATGAGCCTCCTAAGCTATCGTACTACATATCTGGAAGTATATGCATGTAAATACATGTGTTTGTAGAAAAATGTTTTATTCAAAAGAATAGCAACTGTACAGTTCTATAAGGTGAATGATTGGCATATACGTTTTTTTCAACTGAGTAACCTTCCTTACAATAAATCCTTGATTAATTTATCAATAAGGTAATTTATGTTTGTATTTTTGTATATCATTTTATTTAGAAACTTCACCCAGGTGCCACTCGGATACAAAGACACGCGGTTTAGAGGAGGTTGTCTGTAATAATGGTATGTATTCCATCTTAACAGAAAGAAATATAATCATTAAAATATATTAAAATTATATATTCTAAAAAACTACACCTACAAAGTTTGATTTCATCATTACGTTATGAAAACAAATGAAAACACAAGCCTATCAAACAACGGAAATTTGTTAAAAAAAAAATAAGTGCTTGTTTAAAAACTCTATATAATTTTATTTGTACTTTAATAACGGTGTTTATTGTTTGTTACTAAAAAGGTGTAAAATTACGGTATTTTGCTAGAATGCAGAAAAGTATGCACAATGAAAACTAAAGTCGGTCACCTTAATGAAACAGTGAAATAGCTTCATTTGGAATTTAATACTAAAAAAATTATATGCACTCCCATGCTCGCCCGCTCGCATTTCATTGAAATCAAGTTAACGTTGAACCTTGTTATAGGTTTTAAAGCAACAGTGACGGGGATTGGAAGGGGCCTCTCAAAATAATAAAGTTAAGAGAAGCTATTTTTAAGAAGCTATTTTTAAACAGATTTTCCTACCCTCGATATCGGTTAGCAAGAATATAACTTGAGTGCAGATAAACTTTTAAAAAATGTACAAACCCTGCAATACAGATCATCTCTTAAAAAAGCGCCTATTAACCCCTCCCTTTTTTTATACATTGTCAAAATCATCATTCCTAAAGGTTATGCTGTATCGAATAAAGACAGTCCTACTGATGTCAAATCTCCCTACTTCTCTGTTAGGGAGAAATAAATCTCCAAAAAATCGGGTTGGTACCTGTGAAATAAAATGCTTTTTATGTATTGACAAATTTAAACAGTTCTCTTAAACTCGTCAAATATCAAATTAACAGAAACAAAAGAGTTGATTTGGGTTATTACTATACTGAACGTGAAACTGGGTTAACTAAAAATAATCTTTATTATCTAAAAAAATTCTTTCCTAGCATTATGTTTCAAATTTTGGTGATTTTGTGTAACCTTTTTATTGTAGAATGATGACCTTACTTCTTTTGCCAGTTTATGATTAACAATGATTTGTTTATATGCATCTCCTGTAATTTACTACTTTAATTCCCTCGTCGCATTGCCTACTACGATCTTGTTGATCAATGGTCAGTCAAAACAAGTTAAAATTTGTCTAGAGTTGACGCATATTAAAGACTTTTACGTAGTTTACTATTAATGTTATATATACATTATGAACAGTTAGATTATGCATATGGCATTGCCTTGTGGTCTTTTATCATACATCACACAATTTTTATACACTTGAAGATGTTCAATATTCTTAACAGCAAACTAGATACCCGAGTACTATCCAGTTAGGATTGTACTCGAGTACTTAGTTTGATGGTAAGAACTATGGGCCTCTTGAAAAGTACACACACACACACACACACACACACACACACACACACACACACACACACACACACACACATATATATATATATATATATATATATATATATATATATATATATATATATATATATATATATATATATATATAAAATAACAGAAAGCCGATTCAAAACTCTACCGGTTTCATTATAATCTTCAGAGAAAACTCCTGAAGATTATAATAAAACCGGTAGAGTTTTGAATCGGCTTTCTGTTATTTTTTATTATTTATTACTTGTGTAGATTAACTTTACTCATTTTGGATTATATATATACATATATATAAAGGGTTGTTTTTGTTTCATTTGTAGAGTCCACAATCCGGACTGGCGAGCAACACAGAAGAAAATCTAATGATTCTTTTTCTACAAATTCGGCACCAAATGGTATTAAGTTTATAAATTAATAAGTGTTACTTAACCACTGTATGAAAAGTGCTAATCGAAAAATTATGTTGTTGATTTCGATCACGAACTATTCCTAGTCTGACTGGATACTCGTGTGTATTTGAAAATACGGAACTTAAAAGGGGATAAGGAAGTTTAAATATTTCATAAAAGTGAGTTTTGACTTTCTGTGGAAATTTCTGTTACTCAACTGTCCCCGAAAAGCATAATCAAACTTAATGTTGTTGTTGTAGAAAAAGGAGCTACCATTTGTTTTGGGTTAATGGTATAATTTATTTGCAACAACTTCAACGATTGCTATACTTTTTGGGCCCCTCCGTCCAAGAAACAACGAAAGAAGTTTTACCCATTCTTTAAGATATGATGGTTTCAACATTGCCATTTAAATGATATTGGTATCAATAATCAATAGTGAGGCATTATTAGTTGAGAAAGTTTTAAAACTAAGTAATCGTAGACTTTGATTTTGTAGCCTCTAAATGTTGATGTTCTTACGTTTTTTGATTCGTGTCTATGTTATGGTTGAGTAGGTTGGAAGAAAATGCTTGATTTGGGTGCAAACACTGTATCAGTTAGTGGTATATCATACTAACTTAAACCTTAAACAATGTAAGGAATATTTCCAAATGTACCTATTGCAACAATTACAACAATTCTACTTCAGCAACACATTGTATCACTGTTACAGTGTAATACACTAATAATTATTTCAATTAAGGACAAGAAATGACTTAGGTAAAAACGAACATACAGTATCATGTGTCTCTATTTATGTTAAAAAGTATCACAAATCTAATACGAACATTATACAAGTAAACTGTTTTATTGTAAAAGTGATCAAAATTTCATACAATTTTCATGGTATTTTGGTTTGTCCATCATCCCAAAACGTAAAAAAACCCATAGCAAAACTATATTGGGGTCCCTCTCTTGAACGGGGCACAGGATGAATGACAATCTTTAAGTTCTCTTTAAAGATAGCTTAAAGGTGCTTAAAGCAGATTGGAGACATTCTTTGAGCCACCTTTAAGCTTTATGTAGTGCTTAAAATTGGCTTAAAGAAAGCGTAAAAATGGCTTAAAGGCAGGTTAAAGACTATCTTTAATCCGAATTTAAGAAAAACTTATAAGTCCTTAATGTCCAAACTTCTTTAAGCCACATTTAAACCACCATTAAGCACCTATAAGCCATTTAAAAATCATTTAATTCAATAATGTGCCTAATTTACCAACAACATGTATTGACTTTATGACAGAAAAAAGTATTAAAAACGATTTTTGCAAAAGAATATAAAATGAAAAAAAAAATTCAAAACGCCCAAGACGAGTATTGTACCAGTGACCCTTCATTTACTAGGATTTCCGCACTCCCTCTGCACCACGGCAACATATATTTGTAATTATTTGCATTTATGATCACCGGTACAGTAATTAATTAGCGTCTATATTTAATTCTTACATACATGTATCTTTAATTTGTAGACGTAACATTTTTAAAACCCAGATTTAGAAAATAATACTTTGAGAATGAATTACAAATGTAAATAAACTTTCATTCACTGGACTTATCGTATACACGTACTTATGAAGATTTAAACGCCTTTAGAAACCCTGACGTGCACCTGGGCACACGACACACCAGTTGTGTATATCTTGTATATTCTGTGTTAGCTCCTCGGATTTTCTTAAGTTGGACAAATAATAGACTCTAATTAGATATACACAAATGAACAAAACTATGTCTAGAAAACCAAGCAGTAATATCCCGCCCGAAATTAATCAAAGTACCGAAGAACTGATGGGAGTTGATTTTATCGATGTTTATTAATTATAAAATCAATGATATGTTATTTTGAATGACAAGAACCGATAGTTTTTAATCTGTATTTGAATTACGCACATTTTCATAATATGAATTTTCGGACTAATTCGACACAAGAATGTTGACAAAACCCCATATGAATCATGTTAAGTACTATTTAAAGATAAAATAAATTCAATCAAACTATGAATCAGTGAAAGAAATATTTCTGGAAAAAGACGCTGCGGTTTTATGCATCCCCCCCAAATTAAAGTTTTATAAAAAGATTTTAAAATAAGGTGGAAGATAGTTTGAATCATATTTAAAATTAAGGTGCAAAAAATTATCACCATAGTGACGTCATAATGTAGAAATGACGTCATGAAAATTGCCTAATTTTGATATAGGGTGAGTTAACCATGCATCGGACACATACCTTGGATCGGACAACTTTGTTTATATAAATACAAATAAATGTGCATGCGCTCGTGTGTTATTTCGTTTATTCCTGAATAAGAACCAATGAACTTTATCATTATCAAGAACTTGACAGACACATTGTCAAAGAGATAGCAATATAGGCATCGTAAAATGACATCAAATACACCATCATTGAACATTTAGTTACGAAGATTTTACACTAAAGCATTATTCGAATGTTGTGCAATTGATTGTGAATTAGTGAAAATGCACTCTCTGCGTAAAATAACTATATAGAAGTAAGTTTTGAAACAAAATTTGATTAAAATAAGTCCAAGAAAATTAAACAATTAATGTCAAGGTCATTTTTGCTCCATATTTTCATTTCACCATGGATCGGACACAAATTAACCATGCATCAGACAGTTATCAGTGCATGATTACTTCTAATAATAATGAGATTATGTGCCCTTTTCTTGTGATATACTTTACCTGTGATGTAAAATAAAAATTTAAAAAATAATTGGTACAATCATTTTCCTCAAAACCACTTAAATTTCGAGTTTTACGTACACAGCCTTTTTAGTCCTAAGTTCCTGTAGGAGCTGGCACGATAAAGAGCCCCTCATTGTAAATATTCCTTTAAACAGAAGCACTAGCCTAAATTCCTATAGGTAGATTTAAGGATTTACATTAAAATTAATCTAAATAGCAATTGAATGAATTTATTTTTCCGAACCTCTGTAATTTTACACTGAAACCAGAACATATTGTTCTTTTAATGTCTACTGTATAGTTGTCCGATGCTTGGTAAATATTGTCCGATCCATGGTGAAATAGTTCAACACTTCATTAATTTGCTTTATTTTGGTTTCACAATTGTTTCTCCAATAATTAGGCAATGGGGAAAACCTGTAACTTTTAAAACAAGTTTTATTTAAATTTGGACAGTATTAGATGGGTGAACAAAGGGAAAAATCCAAAGGTGTCCAATGCATGGTGAAACACCCTATTGATGTTTTGTAGCGAAATATGGGTGTTTTTTGCGATGGTTTTTCGACTAGGAAACATCGAGTGCAGGCTTGCTCAAGTACCATTTTTTAGTATAATGTGTATAATTATCAGAAAAAAACATATGTAAAAATTGTACTTAAGCAGACCTGCGCTCTATACTTTCGAATGCAAAATATAAAGCAAAATTGAGATTATGTTCACTATTGTTTACAAATTTGCGGTAATAAGGCCATTTAGTTGACGTCATAGATAAATAGCAAATGAGCATTGATGACTAAATCATGATTTTAGTTATAGACATTTACTTTACAATAATTTATGAAAAGTAACACTCTGAATATTGTGTTGAAGTTCTTTATTTTCTTATATACATAAATGTTGACAGATCCTAAAATTTTAAATGAAAAATGTATTTATCACACTTGTAATATGCAATGTAAATATATTAATTATACGTGTACTCCAAATACTCTTTATTATTCATTTATTTATAGTATTACCATTTTCCTTTGTCTAATACATGTAAATGCATGTTTATCGTTTCTCATTCAAAACTTTACAAAATTATATATCTCAATATTAGATAGATATTTTTTTTAAACACCCACAATCATTGCAATAGGCAACAAAATTAACAAATACACATACCTAAGCAAGGACACACTGTGAATGTTAAATTTTTTGACACTGACACAACGTTACATCTTCTCTCTTTGCCTTTCTCTTGGACAATGAAAGTGAGCTAGGCAAGAATTACCCTGAATGCTATTCTTTCTACAAAATCATTAACCAAAAACCTAAATGTACTTTCTATAATAAAGATAATATATTACTATAAATATAAATCTGACTTAGCCTAGTGGTTTGTGACAAGCCCACACACCAAAGGCACCGGTTCAATCCCCCAAAACCACAGACACTTTTCTTTTAATACAAACGTTCAATAAATATCAAAATAAAATAATTATTTAAATTCCGCCCTCTTACATATCCCCCCCCCCTCCTCCTTGACATTGTTGTCCCCAGCAATGTAAATATAAACTACTACATCAAAAGTATGATTATTAACACAACTGTCTCTATATTCAGTATTTCACAAATAAAAGCCATAATTAAAATCACTGTTTTGTTCACGAATATTGGCCCATGACTGGCTTAATGATGCACTTAAAGACGATCCTAATGATGAGCCCAAATTACCTATGGTGTCACTTAGTTCGCGAAAGTCTTTCACATCTGTCAGAGAAGCGCGTACTTCTTGATTCGACGCAAGGACACTCTTTGGTAAATGAAACGGATTGGAATGTTTCCCTGCAGTTTGACGTCCTGAACGCCTCGGTCGGGAATCTACTGTTTCATCGGGAACTTCGTCTTCCCTGTTTCCACCAGTATCATCATCTCCACCCTCATCTCCTTTCGGAAGGGTTTCTTGTTGTAGTGTGATGTCCATACCCTGGTCAACAATCACATCACTGTCACTATCACTATCCTCTCCAACCTGTTCACCAGTATCCAAAAGTTCGGTCCTTGTAACATTTCGCATTGGTCCTGATCCATCTGCAAGCTTAATTAAGGTTTTCCGCTCTCAGCGGAAAACCTTACTATTATTCTGAAAAATTTTCAAATTTCTTATTATATTTTTTTCTTCTAAACGACAACTTTGATCCTTAATATCTCGCTCGTTTGTTCACCGATTGCTTTGAAATTTTCAGTACTGATAACATGCCGAATGATGTTGTCTTTGCATATTTTAGTTGAGGAAAATCCCTATCCGGTTTTGAGTTATTCCCCTTTTAGTAAAATTTAACGACTTCTTTTGTCCAGGTGGTTTAGCTTTAACGATTTCTGGCAGAGTCTCAAAGATGTGCTGGTTTGGAAGCTAATACATTGAATTTGTGCGAGATATATTTTATTTATTATTTAAATGCAGATAAAAGGGAAGGTATAGATGTTGAAACAAAGGTAAGACAAAAAATCAAAAAAATTTGCGTATTTTCCGTGTTAGTTTTCTACCTGATAAAAATTTGTTATAACATATATTTTAAAAGTTCTTGGTCTTACCCAGGCCTTTCATTCGGTATACCGAAAAAGGGACTGGCCCTTATAATTAGGGAGTTAGATGCGTCCAAAGTTTCTTGTCAATAACTTAAAAAGGAATAAATATTTCTAATGCATTATTGAAGCAAAGTTGTAAAGAAATTAATTTTGAATCCTTCTATAGTATTCAATTTAATATTTTCGTAATTTGTAGTCAGTATTTGCAAAAACAATTGTTGTCAGTTCGGTCCATTTTTGTGGGGGTGCGCACGTTTATGAGGTTATGAAAGGGCTTCTTGTAATGCACTAACTGATACATGTAGCGCGCAAAAATAATTCCACATAAAATTCCCAAATGTTTTTATACATATGTACATTTTCATTTCATATAGATAAACCTCTTTGACCTTATTTTTGTTGTTTGTTTCATAACTGTGCCCCTGTCTATATTTAGATGCATTACGAGACTCAGGTAACCGATCGATAGGAAAGTCGCTAGCTGTATTCAGGCCGTCGCCTAGACGACAGTGCATGTGCTTGTAGAGCTGGACGTACACGATTAACGCCTCACTGTGTTACTGTAACAGAGACATTTTGAATTGTTTCAGTACTGGGAGATGTGTTAATAAAATGGTTCCAATGCATGGTAATTAAACTCAACTTTTTTTACAATACGTATACACGGCCGTCATATAAAGCACAATGTGTATTACTGACATGACAAATGTACGCTGGCAATTGAAACGAACGCGGGATTACTCCCGATTGAACAATTCTTTTAAAGCAAAAAAAAAAATACTGATTTGCGATGGATATAATATAATTATCATCGTGGAGATGATTTTAAAAAGTGAACTTAATATTCGTGTACGATAATATTTGAACCCAAAGCCGCTAGTTTTATGTTACGGTTATTAGGGATATTAATTATGACTTGCCCCGAGTTTCAGGTTTTTTACTTGCAAAACATCTACAAACGAAAATACCAAACAACCTTCAGCAGCAACTTAAAAATCATTTATTCCATACACAATTCTAAAGAGGTAATTAAATAAATTTTATAAATGCTTTATACTTGTATTCGCTATCTTCCATGGAAAAAAGTGGCATGGAAAAAATGTTGTTCAATGTTCATCAAATACGCTGTAGCCTTAGCAATCGACAATAATTAACAAACTGTATATTGATAGATTGACATATCAACAAACATTCAGACCCGCATTGTGTTTTCTTACAAGTTCTATAAAACGTAGATTCAATGACTGAATTCTTTACTGTTTTCCGTCTGGGTTATTTTGAATCACGTGTGTACGTTATGTGTAGCCATATAGATGAACACTTTAAGTGTTTAAATTTTAAAAGAAATTGTGTACATGCAGAACATTGCAATGCTAGGACAATAAAATTCCAACAATGTATATGGTGAGGCCGGTCAGACTGAAACTGGTTCTGCTTGTTCTACAAATAGCGAATGTAAGACGAAGTATTTGGGTGTTATATTTTAAACAAATATAAGTATTGCTTTCTTAAAAGCTTGCATTACTCAACAAAGTATTTTATTGGAATCATTCTTATTTACCTTAGCTGCATATATGTACCGCTCTGTCTGTATCCCGGAAAAATTGACTACCATCCGAAATTTTTCATACAAGGTCTACAGACTTGCAGCTAACCTTACCTTTAAAAATACATTTTAGAATTTGCCGCTGTTTATAAATTCATTAAAAAGGCGCGCAGAATCAAGTGGTTATATGGCGTTTGATATGGGATTTATGACGTCTATTTATATTGTTTTCATTAAAATTATTTCATTATATCAAGCTTGTGGGTGGAATGAAATCAGTTTCACATGTTATATGACAGAAAGATGTCCTCTCCCCACTTTTTCTCGAAGCAACTATTTTTTTAAAATTTACATAAAAAAAATTGAATTATCATTGAGTTGCCCCCCCCCCCCATTTTGGTAGCATGTTAAAAAAATGGTATGAAAATCATGAAATTATGAGTGAAATTTTGAAAATTTTGGAAAATTCAAATTTTTTTTATTTTTTTGCTTGTCAAGATTAGTCGGATGAGTTTGCCCCCCCCCCCACTTTCAAAAACGGTGCTACGTGTTTGGAAATTACTCATTTCTTTATTCCCCTCTTTAATAATCAAAACAAACTAACAAACATAACCGATCCAGATAAATTTAATTACATGTATCAAAAATAACCTTAAAAAACAAACCACACATTCATCCTTCACCCACAATTAATATTGCCTTTTTGAAAATTGTCATCGTTGTAGACCCGTGTAACAATCGGTTAAGTAGGTGCTTGCACGAAAAAGAACCCCTTGTTGATCTACATTTTCATTAACGCATACAAAGAAAAAATATATTTTGATTTATTTTTGAATTTCTCTTGATGTAAAAAAAAAGGAAGAAATTGGTTCTTAGTCTCTCTTTATGCCTGTTTGTTAGCGGTTAATCCAAGTTAATTTTGAATATCCTTTTGTAATTTAAAAAATGTGATGTAAATTTTTTTCATGCAATATTTCGGATAAAGCAATGAAGAGTTGTTTCTTGAAATTTTATTTATCCATAAAATTGTAAAATGCTAACATTGAAAATTGTGCCCGATTTCTTTCTTTTTTTTAAGGTAAAACTTTATTGATTTAAAAAATGATTCTTTGAGACAAACAAATTGACATAATCAATAATAGTTTGAAAATCTCTAACTGCAGGTCTGTAGCTTTAAGTCGGAAAAAGAATCGGATGGACGACCTAGGACACAGATTGTCCATCCGAATTTCTTGAAAATTGCCATTATTTTCGTACGCGGACGCAATACTCACCGAGACTAAATGGTTCGTATCTTAAGTTTTAAGTTTTAACTGCTTTGAAAGGTAATATTGGTTTTCTGATAATTATAAACATGAATAATTAAATGAAAATGGTTAAAATTACAGTAAAATTACCGGCATCGGTCTTCTCCGTGAGCGGATCTAGAAGAGGAAGGGTTCCAGACCCCCCCCCCCCCCCCCCCAGCGAAATTTCTTTCAATTTCGTGAACATTATAAACTTACCAAATATGCCTCGGACATCCCTTGGCAAACTCAAATAACCGTCTGACTTTTCAACCCCCACCCCGGAAAATTTTCTGATCCGCGCATGTTCCCCCTCCTCGAAATACAAAATTATTCTTCAAAACCCCTTGTAAAATTTCCAGGATCTCCGCATATATACTAATAGATTCATTGGCGCTTGCGTTCGATAAAAATGCGTGTAAAATGTTTGCCAATGGTCTTTTTACCATCGTACCGGGCATAACCACAGTCCCACTCTGTGAATAAAATGCGGCGAATCAAACACGAAACAACGTGTTAAGATCTGTATTTGCTTTTAAACATGTAGTATCATCGTGCAAAATGCACTGTTCAATTATTATTTTTTTTTTTACTTTACTTGTAAAATTCAACATCTCTTTCGTAATTTTTTCTCACAGTTTATTTCTTATAAAGTTACATTTTTTATTTAGTGATTGACACTTTTCAGACTTTATATGTGATTTCAAAGAGACAGAGTGTCATGTCTCAAGGACTGTTAATCTCTTAAAACAACATTGTGCAATTATCAGATTTTCATTTCTTGGACATCAAAGACTCATTGAGTTTATTTAATTATTTTATATCTGTGAACCTTTCACTCAGCTTACTTACAGTGCTGCTATCCTGAAAGTTGACAAGGATAGGATAGGATAGGGTGCAGGATGCACGATACAGGATATAAATATAAAAGTTAAGTTCTATCCTATCCTATCCTATCCTGCATCCTGTAGCCAATCAGATTCGAGTATAAATTTCAGAGTTATTTTGCGAAACGAAAATTGGCTTAACAATGTATTTTCAATATCAATTTAATACGTTTAACAAGTTAAACCATTAAAGAATAATTATTATATCAAGAACGCGGTGAATAACATTGATGCGCGCTAAAATGTAGGCGCTTCATCTTTGTCAATTCGTACGCAAGTACGGAGTTACTGCGAGAATTCGATGCAACATTTGACAATGTCAGAAATAGATTTCTGTATTCCTTCATTTAAAGTCTGCAAAGTATTAAAGCTTGAATTCATAAACGTACAATTCGGCATTTTAAAAGATAAACATGTTTACAAGAAACAGACATTGCTTCACGTTTCATATAATTTCTTCGATGCCCAAAAACTGGGACGCATATTTCTGTCCGATATTAACCTGAACATATCGAATTAATAAATGTTAGCTAGCTATAAATGCTTAAGAATTTATACTTTAAAAATAAATCCGAGTGGTTTAACTATAAACGATATAAACTTCCTAAAGGAATTATTTATTTCCAGATCGTGTTTACATTTAACGCCGAACGAATCGCTCGAATAATGATAATTACGCTCAGTTATATGTGATAACAAAATAATTTGATAAAAATATGTGACTAAACAGTTCCTCAATAAGTATATCGAAGTTATTTATCTGTTTTTTATGCATAAATATAATAAAATCAAAAATCGAATCGCTTACCTGCTTGTTTACGTTATTGTGGCCATCCCGCGTACGATTTTTTTTTTTTTTTTATTGTAAACAAAGGTTAAATATATTAATCATTTTATGAAACATTTACTCTCTCACTTCTCACATACTCACATTTTCATCCCATATTGTAATATAAAATAAAGAGTAGGGTAGTTGCTTGTGATAGTTATGCCTATGCAGTAAAACTGCAATCCATGTGAAAAAAAACCAGACAAACAAACCAAAGAAAGAAAAAAAAACCAGAATACCAAAAAACAAAAAACATAAAAATATTAAATTGATGCATTATTGTACACATGTTAATTCTAAACTGCCAGATGATTAATAAAATCAATCCAAGGAGACCATGCTTTTTCAAATTCATCAATTTCTGATTTCTGAATATAAATATATTTTTCAGTCTTGTATCTTTGATTTAAATAGTGTAAAAGCCCTAAAAAAATGGCATCGTACTTTGTTTTAAACATAAAAATATATATTGTTTTGTATATAGGATTACAAAGTTTAGAATTCTGTTCTCCCAAACAAGGGGATAAACACCAAATAATACATTACAAACATCAAAATTAACATTTTTGTTGCATTTCTCATATATAAGTATACTAAGTGCATTCCATAGAGGCTGGATTTTCTTGCAAGTTGCAAAAACATGTTTTATAGTTTCAGGCATATCATTACAGAACGTACAGCAGTCAGAGGTAGTAATTCTGATTTTCTTAAGATAATATTTAACAGGATGAATTCTATGGAGAATTCTATATTGTAACCAATTAATAATTGAATCATTGGTAGTTCTAAAACATATTTTAAACACATCATGTACACAGAGATCATTTGGCAAAATATCACATAGCTCAGCATTCCATTTGTTGATAGCTGTAGGTACACAATCATTTAAGGTTAAACATATGTATATATGCTTTGTTACTTTTTCTTTCAAAAAAATAGACTCATAATAAAATGGCATAAATGTAGTGCAGTCTCTCTTCAAAGTAGACTTATCAATAGACAAATATGTCAAGTATTTTGATGTTGCACATATAACACTATTATATAACATTGGAGGTATATATGAAAAATGGAATCTTTCAGTAAAATCTATTCTTGACAATATGTTTCCATTTTCATTCATAAAATCTCCAATGATTTTAACCCCTTTCATATACCAATCTTTGATAAATACATATTTACATGCAATTTTTATATTTGGGTTGTACCACACAGGAATATTGAAAACATTCTTGGTATTTAATGAGCTTTTAATCATTTTCTTAGTATAGCATAGCCACGAATTAAAAACATCTTGCCAAAAAATATTGTTTCTTTGAACAACCATGCATGATAGAAAATCATCACCAAAATCAATAAGTTTTTTTGCAAAATCATTACCATTTATTGATAAAAAAAAGTCCATCCATGGTTTGTAGCCTTGAGTTAATTTCTTAATCCATGAACATTTAAGAGATGCCATGAAATTAGAAATGTTAACCATTTTTAGACCACCCTTTAGATAATCGAGAGTATCAATTTCTCTCTTAACTTTATCACACTTTGAATTCCAAATGAATTCGAACAGGCTCTTACTAAGAGATAGAATGACATCTTGTATTGGATTTGGAAGTGAAATAAACAGGTGGTTAAGTTTTTGAATAATCAAACTTTTTACAACCGTGATGCGCCCAATGGGAGTTAAAATTCTCCTCCTCCATTGTTGATTTAGAGAAAAAACTTTTGGCAGTTGTTTGTTATAATTTAGTGATGTCATTTTATCTAAGTCGACAGAAAATTCTATTCCAAGTAAATTAAAAGAAGTGGAGCCCCAATCAAGTTTCCAACGTGAATGGTGAAAAACTTCATTAGAATTTTTTTAGAACCTATCCATACAATTTTTGTTTTAGAGCTGTTTATCTTCAGACCTGAAATGTGTGAAAAAAATTCTAAAGTTTCAAGAGCTGCGAAAAGTGACATTGGTGAACCATCTAAGATGAGAGAAGTATCATCTGCATACTGAGAAATCTTATGTTCGTTGCCATTAACAATTATACCTCTAATATCAAAGTTTTGTTTTATGAGAATAGATAAAATTTCTGCACATATCAAAAATAAGTAAGGAGCTACAGGGTCACCCTGTCTACATCCTCTTTGGATTTTGAACTGTTCCGATAGGAAGCCACATTGTAAAACAGAAGCCTTAAAATCTTTGTTGAGAATCTTTATCCAATTTATAATATCATTTCCAAATCCAAAGCATTCTAGAACTTTGTATATAAAGGACCATGAAACAGAATCGAAGGCTTTCTCAAAGTCAATAAGAACTAAAAGACCTGGTATGTTTTCATTTTCAGTGAATGACATTAAATCATAAATAATTCTAGTATTTTCTCCAATATATCTTCCTTTAAGAAAGCCTGTTTGTGTATCAGATATAATATAGTCTAGTGTAGATTTAATTCGATAACTAATACATCCTGATATAAGCTTATAGAGAACATTCAGAAGAGTGATGGGTCTCCAGTTTTTCAAATACTGTCTTGGTTTGTCACCTTTTGGTAAACATGATATAATTCCCAATCTCTGGGAAATTGGAAGTTCCTTTTTCAGAAAAATAAGGTTGATTGCATTTAAGATAAAAAGTTTTAGATCCTTCCAAAGGAATTTAAAGAATTCAACTGTAAAACCATCACTACCTGGTGATTTGTTTTTTTTTCATATTTTTTAGAACCTCAAGAACTTCTTTTTCAGAGATTTCAGCTTCTAACGAGCTAGATATATCTGGTTCTAACTTAGGAATATCTACTTTAATAATTTCTTCAAGGTTAATATTTATTAAATCTGAATCAGCACATGTATATAGATTTTCATAGAATTCTTTGACGTGATTCAATATATTCGATTGCTTGTATATAATTTCCCCTTCTTCAAGTTCTACTTTTTTGATAGTTTTGTTCAGAAAATTCCTAGACTCCAAATTTAGAAAATATTTTGTTGGTTTTTCTCCCTGCTCGATCCATCTTGCTCGAGATCTTATGAAATGGCCTTGAAGTTTGTGTTTTCTTAAATTTTCAAGATTTGATTTTTTTTGTTCTATTAGTTCAAAATTGATGTGTTCTTGAGATTCTAAGGATGTTATTTCATTAACTAGGGAGATTTCAATCTTCTCTCTTTCCTTTTTCTGATGAGATGAGTATGAAATAGAGAGACCCCTTATTTCCATGAGAAGCACCTCTAGGAATATACTGTCGTCTATATCCTTACTGAAAAATGTATGAATATCAGCATTGTATGCATACTGACTCTTTACTCTATCTATAGTTTCCTTAACCTTATCAATGAAAACCATGTCAGTCAGTAAACTACTATTAAATTTCCAAAGCCCCCTACCTCTTTCAAAAGGGTTAAACTTTAGTTCTAAAATAACAATAGAATGGTCAGATCTGTAGCCTGATTTAATATCAAAATTTTCTACTTTATTAGACAGACTGTTTGATATCAAAATATAATCAAGGCGACTTTGCTTTAAAGGTGTTTTTTTTCTCCATGTATATATTTTTTTACCTGGGTTTAAGACCCTGTAGTAATCCACTATCTGCAAATCATCCATAATTTCTAAAAGTTTTTCTCCAGCCTTTGGATTGTTTATATACTTATAGTTGTAGGTATCTATATCTGGATTGAGAACAAGATTGAAATCTCCACATAAAATAAAATACTCATTATCCAATTCTAAAAATATATTTCTAATATTTTCATAAAAACCTGGCTGGTCAGAGTTTGGACCATATATATTAACAAGAGTAACCCTGGTTTCTTCTATGGTAAGATCAACAGCAAGGAAATTACCTTCCCCATCTTTTTTAATATTGTGGATATGAAACTCAAAATTATTATTGAACAATATGCATACCCCACGCGCATTAGACTTATAAGAGTTAAAAATACACTGATATCCCCACTGTGATTCAATAATAGGTTCACTTTTCGTTATAAAATGTGTGTCCTGTAAAACATAAAATCGAATAACCTTTTTTTCTATAAAATTCAAAAACATCCATACGCTTTGATATTGTAGATAAACCCTGGCAGTTAATCGTTGCAATTTTTAAGGTATCACCTATTATTTACAGTAAATATTAACAAGACAAGCAACTCCCTACCTGATTGAATAACATATACACAGTAATCTCTCGCACCTAGCTTTAATTTCCTATCACACACTAGCATCTCACATACACACAGGTAAACAGTAAATGTCACTTCCGGTAAAGCCGATCCCGATCTATTTTCAGTTTGTCAAACCGATCCCGAGGTAATTGATTTTACAATGACCCCGCTATTACCGTTTTTTCAACTTATCACTTACTGTGTCCATGATGTCAAATTTGTACCGGTGTCCCTCTTCGTCAAGCGCAAATACCTTTCCGTTATAATACCATGCGGTCTGGATACGTTCATCGTTGTTTAAATCACGTATGAGTTTGGCGTTTGCTGGTGTCAAATGGTCATGCATTGTAAACACTTTTTTGATTTCGCTGTTGGACCTGTTACGAATGATCTTCAATTTACTTTCGGAATTTCGAAATTTAGCAATCACTGGTCTGGGTCCTCTCTGGTTTCCGTTCGGAATACGGTGGATTTCGAGAATATCGGTAGGATCCAGGTCAAGGTTGATCGCATTCTTGAGAATGTGGCAGAGATCATGGCGCAGATTTTCGTTAGTTTTTTCGGCCCAGTTCACAAACTTTATGTTGTTTTTTGTGAATATTGTTGATTCTGATTTGAAAGGACAATAGCAGATTCAGATTTTATTTGGCAGTCTTTAAGAGAGTTTTGAAGGATTCTGATGTCTCGTGCTTGTGAATGTAGTTTTTTTTTAAGGCTTTCGAAATCCATATTGAACCCCTCTTCGATTTCTTTTGTTTTGGAGTTGAAATCTTTGTATTGTTTCTCTATTTTGGTTTTAAACTCTGTTTTGACATGGTCAGTGACTGATTCTGTGAGATCTTTTTTTATTTCTGAAATTATTTCCTTTTTTAACTCGTTTTTGAGCCCAGTTATTATTTATTTATTATCCCGCGTACGATTTAATTTTACCGTAGCACAGGTAAATCAGTTATCCCGCTCGAAGAATATTCGGTTTTACGATTTAATTATTCATTTTGAGTACTACATTAATTGATAAAATCATTTAATTCTTAAATTTCGTTTCATTTAACTTGCATTCCTATATATTGAAGGTATGGGATAGGATAGGATAGGATAGAGCTTATTTGCAGGATAGGATGCAGGATACAGGATATAGGATAGGATAGGATAGTTTTGTCAACTTTCACGATACCAGCACTGTATATCATTACCTGTTAATTGCAATTTATACTCATTGTTAAGATTCTTATAAATAGTTATGTACAATTGTCAATGCGCAGTCTGGAATACGGCGGCCAGCCCCGACCACGTCCGACTCTCCCAGAGTCTTGAGTCCGGAGGCCACTTCTGGCCATATCCGACTTGTTTGTAACATGTCTATCTGTTAAATTGTTATAATGTTGCCATCGTTGAGTCTCGTCCAATTATGTGGAATCCTGCATCAATTGCCTGTTTATTTCTCTGAAACTGTATACTGGTGGACCTTCGGGAATACGGCAAACCTACCCTTCGTTTTAGCTTACGGCCCACAGCGCGCCCCAACCTTTTACCTTATACACTTTACGCCAACATTCCCTCACCCGGTTCTTACTGCACACGACCGATGCAGATCCAGACGAATTCTCTATCACCGTAAAATCTACGCGGTCACAATATAATACTTTGTTTCTCAGTGTTTACACATCTAATATTAATATTGTACGATGGTCAGCTATCAATTTTTTTGTAATAAGTCACAAGTATGACGCAGCTACGACGGAAAACCTAATCATTGCTTGCAACGAGCTCGTCTCTAGTTGAGTATATGTTTTCTCCAGGTCTTGCAATCACTTTATAAGGTACGGATGACAATGTGTCCTGTATTTTGTTTCTTCCTAAGACACGATTCCTCAATAGCACTCTTGTGCCAATCTTGATCGGTGCTTCTTTGGTACTCTTATCGTGGATTTCTCTCCTACGTTGAACATTCTTCTCAGTATTAATAGTTGTTGAATGTAGAGCTTCAAATAATCTTTTTTTTTGTGTTTAGATATCCACTCGTCTACTGAATAAATGTCAGGCTCTGTTGCTGCATGGGTCCCTAGAATTAAATCAATCGGTAATGTAGGTTCACGACCAAAAAAAAGTAGGGTGAGTATCCTGTGGATGAATGTACCGTTTAATTATACACATAATCAAGTTCTTGAAGGAAGTATGTCCACCTCCTCTTCTGTTTAGGAGAAAGCGTGCGTAATCTGTCATGCATGGTACGGTTAAAGCGTTCACACTGTCCATTTCCAGCAGCATGGTACGGCGTTGTTCTTGACTTTGTATTCCATATATCTTGCACAGTTCTTGTATGATTTGGCTTTCTAAGTTTCGTCCTTGATCACTATGTATACGATGCTATATTCCATAATGAATGAACCATTCTTTCACTAGCGCTTTGGCCACGGTCACGACTTTCTGATCTCTGGTTGGTATAGCCTGCGTGAATTTGGAGAATATATCTGTCATCACCAAAACGTTTTCCCAGCCATCTGATGAATTCTCAAGTAGAGTGTAGTCCATTGCTAGTATTTCCATCGGACGATGTGCAGTAAAATTTCCAATTGGTGGTTTGATGCTGGGAAGGGGAGCTTTTGTGACCATGCAGCGTTCACAGCTCTTGTACCACTTTTCTACGTATTGAGCCATTCGAATCCAGAAACATCTTTTCCGTAGCAATGCTAGAGTTCTTTCTACGCCCTGATGTCTGGCGTGGTCATAAACACTCTCTAACACTTTATCCTTAAGAACTTGGGGAAGGAGAATTTGTTTGATTTCACCAGTTTCGTCCATACACTTTTTGAATAACACAGAAATTTCAAAACACAGCTTGTTTCTCTGATTTAAAAATTTTCTCACATCGTTCTTCTCCTTGCGAATCACACTGTTGGTTAATTGATTTAGCCGTTTTAACCAGTACAGCAAACGACATCATGCTCTTGTAACGGTGCCATATCTGCAGGAATAAGTCCAGGTAACACAGGGGATGATGCGGATTGTTCTATAAGCACAGAGCACGTTTTCACACTATGCGCATTTTCATCACAAAATATATCACATATCACTGAAGTATTCGTCACTGGTTGAATAATGTCTCAGGATCCTCCATTGAATTTGGTCTTCGACTTAACGCATCAGCATTCTTATTCACTTTGCCTGATCGGTATTTAATGGTAAAATCAAACTGTGCAAGTTGACTGGCCCATCTCATCTCCGTTGCTCCTAGTTTCGCTGTTTGTAAATAACTTAATGGGTTATTATCCGTAAAAATCACAATTTGGATCCTAATAAATAATCTCGGATTTTTTCGGTAACGGACCATTTTAAGAGGCTGTCCAAGTAAAATTCAGGCAGGGCTTTGCACATGCTATGTCTTGGATTTCAATGAATTTTTGTATATCACTTCATTTTAACATGATTGTAATACATGTGAAAGAAAAAGTTCATTGTATGCCTAACTAGGCAGAAAAATGTCTATTTTTGAATTTGGAACATGTTTAGTGCAAAAAGGTCACAGAAGTTGTAAAAATATTGTGAAGTTTGATCAGTTGTAAAACTACCTAATTCTATTAAACCTTTTTAAAAATTATATTATTTAGTTTAAACACACTTAACTCTTTAACTTAGACTGCTTTTAAAGTATAAATATATTTCAAACAAAAATATATGCCTTATCAAAGTTGATGCATATTTTGTAAACAAAAATTCTGGTATTTTAATGTTAATTTGAAATTTCAATAAAATCCAATACATTTTCATGAAAGGAAAAAATGAGGCATCTTTATAAACCTGAGAAATGAAATTTTGAGAAACAAAAATAAATTCAGTGGGAACAGCATCGGTCTCATAGAAGCAGTTGCACAAAATTACCCATTTTTAACATTGAAAATGAAGTTTTTCCATGCATAACGTGCTATCATTATTATTAAAAGACAGCGAATGACAGAGTTCATGTCACAAATATTGGCTATAATTTAATACATGCTTATATCTTTATAATAGGAAATGCTTTATGATGAAAGAAATAATGATCACTCATCAAAAACCAACATTTTTCATAATTTTAAGTGCAAAAAGGTCATTTTGACAAAAATTTTGAAAACTGAGTTTAAGTCTGCTAAAACTATTCACAACTGAAGAAAATTAGCTGAACATTTCACTATTTGGATGGTGTAATACACATTCAAATTATTTTAAGGGTTTTCAGTATTTCATGAAGTACATACATTTGAGAATAAGGATTCAAAATGTGTTAATCACTGATTAAGGAATATTAATTAATGCAGTGTAAAACTGAATGTATTTTTTAAATTCAATGTATTTGTGTGTTTCCAATAAGTATTAACCAAAACTTTCTTCTTAAAATGGTAAAAAACATGGTGGGATAATAATATTGAAGCGGTATTAGCTTATTAAATAAAGAAGTTTTTTTTTTATCAAATTGTGCGAAAAGGTCAAATCCAATTTATCATTGGTACTACTGAATTTGAGGGGTTTTTGTGTTTTTAAACAAAACAATTATAACAATTCCATAATGTACAAATACACATACATATATCAAATCATTTCTTCTTAGTAGTAACATTTGAATTCGTTATATTATCTCTATATTAGTGCCATTAGCAACTTGTTCAATCCCAAGTTTCAAAATGAATGCATACAACTGTTTTGGAATGAGAACTAAGAAATGTGACCTCTACTTTCAGTCGGGTAGCTTTTGGAAATTCTAGGCAGGTGTTTAACTTTTTGGTAAAAATAACATAAACAGACTGGTATACAACAATAATTTAGTCAGACTAAGTCCACAATGAATCTAGCAGAAACATCAGACATCACACCCCCCCCCCCCCTCATTTTGGATCCCCCATACTAATCCATTTTATAATCCATGTATAATGAGCAGCTAAAATATACATGGGACAGTATGCTTTAAAACAACCCCCACTTTAAACCCTATTCCTAAATCAAATCCATGATCATATAAGAATCAGTGTGCCTCTTTTAAATTGTATTTTCCTCTTATTTCTAAATTACTCAGCTGACTAACTTTCAAGCATGTGGTACATATTTGAATAAATAAGCAGTGCATCAGAGTGAAAGAATACATTTCATTTGCATGTAGCAATGCTATGTTTGGACAATTTACTTGGACAGTGTTTTTTTTTTTATAATATTGCTAATGCTAAGTGATGTCAGTACATGTATTTTTATGTTAACTTTGGATACTGTTGTACTAATTAATATATTTAATTATATTTCGTTATTTACTCAAGATATTGAAATCTCTTAACATACAAATTAACTACGCTAGTATAAGTTACTTTCATAGTATGACAAACAACCATAATAGATGAAGATAGCAAACTAATAATAACATTAAAATTAAATTAGTTATCTAAGAAAGTGTGCAGTAGCAATTTGGAATAAATAAACAGAGAATAAACTCATGTAATATAACAATTTAACAATTTATTGAGCATTAAAATGCTAAATGGTAACATATACATACAGTGCATGATGCATGAAGACAAGTTCATTCAACTTCTGTCTCTCTCTCTCCCTCTCTCTCTCTCTCTCTCTCTCTCTCTCTCTCTCATGTGGTCAATCCGACAAACTTCAAAGCATCTTATTTTAGTCTTGTTTGCACACTTTATTCATTGAAGAAAAATGTGCAGATGATTAAATTGAGAAAAACAAATTTCAAGTGATATCTTCTGGAAATTCAACCACTCCTTAGGAAAACATTGGTTGATTTAAATGAATGTGGCCATTTATATAATTACTTGCAAATCTAGGTACGGTAGTTTCTCCGCCATCTAAATATATCCTTTCAAATTACTGCTTCACATAATCCCTGAACCCCCTTCTTGATCTTCTTTCTTATTCGGCACACTTTCACTGTTTCATATGCAGGAATATCATTTTTACCCATGATATTAGATGCTGTAAAAGTCATCCAGATCCATCATGCCAAGCTTGATGGGTTTTTTTTCAGCAATCTTGTAGGTTTTTTTCCTATATGTTTTATCCAAGTCTAAATATAGAAGGATAGTATTTTCCAGAAGAATATTTCATTTGCACTTCTCTAAAAAAAAAAAAAATGAAAATAGAGAAACACTTAATAAAACAAATTCATGTACCTTCAAGTGTTAAGATCTTACAATTGATAATAAATATTGTGGAACACATACAGAGATTTCATTTCATATTCTGATTATCATTAGCAAAACTAATATCATACTGTTGTGTGAAATTATTTATTTACATTTCTTGTCACATGTCAGATATGTACTCTGACCGATTGCCAAGTCAATAGCTGCTGTGTTAAATAATATTGCTGTGCTAACAAAGAAAAACCACCCCATATTTTCTGCTGTGTGTGTTATAAAAACTAGTCAAAAATCAGCAGCTTACAATTAAAATAAAGAACATTAAAGTGTATCATTTGTTATTTCTTAGTTTTCAGTATGAACTAAAAGAACGCGCGATGACTTTTTACTATCAAAAAAGGTCGTCGCGCGTTTTTCTCCTCCCCCCCCCCCCCCCAAAAAAAAAATATTTGGAATGTTGACAGGTATGCATTTCATAACATTTTTTTTCTTTAATTTTTAACAAAGCAATATTTTTCAATTACGAAAATTAAAGAGATGAAGATTGAAGATTGAAGATATTCAACATATCAAAGGAAAAAAAAGAGTACTCCAAATCTCAACATAATCCTATCTAAAAATTTTGTTGGATATTTTCCCAATATTAACCACATGAAAAACTCTATGATTATTGTTGTACTTTCTTTTTACAAAGATTTATTCATGGTATGTGAATGCAATTAATACAAATAATAATTAAATGTGCAAGTAAACATCTGATATTAAATAATATAAATGTAAGAATGCTCTCTCTCTCTCTCAAAGCATATTATTTACCTGACCCCTCTTAAACTACCCATTTGTCAAGAAATAACATTCCTCTGTCGTCATAAGGTGAACACCTCTTGCTTTTTTTCTTTGAGGAGTGGATGTGTACATCAATGTACCCATAGCTGCATAATTTGTTGGCTGACTTGTTGAAATTCGTCTGGTAACAGTAATTCATCTCAGTTTCAATAAAAGGTTCGGATGCTTACTATTATTGGCGATCTGATTTAACTTCCAATGGTATTTGAGATCGAGACAACATCACCAAAACACCGAAAAACAATCAACTCTGGAAGCATGCTGTGCACAGACGTTAGCGGCGGCCATCTTTGTTTACACTGGTTTTGAAAATATACCCGCACTGAATATTTTTTAAAAATATATTTCAGCGTTAAAAAAAAGTATGTCTATCATAAACAATTAAGCTGATTTTATATAAATTATTTATAGTTGAAAATTTATTGCTTTTATTTTTTCTTAAGTTTTTAAGCCTCCAAATATTCATTTGGCAAGGGAGGTAACTGAAATTATCAACATTACCAAAATATACTTGTCTACAATTTTTCAACGCAAGCTTTTCCCACTCATTTAATTTTATCAATAAAAATTAAAAATATTTTTCTCATTTATAAAAAATACAAACCCTCACCAATAACAATGTATTGGATTTGAAAGCTCACAGTTTGGTACATGGTTTCAATGATTTATATAAGAGAATGAAATATATATCTCCCCGTCCAAATAACCACTTAAATTATTTTTTCAAGCAAATCATCATTATTGTGGGTTAAAAGAGAATACAAAGAAACTATTTCAGAGGGAAAACAAAAAATTCGTGAAAATCGATGTGCAACGTTTTCTTATATATTCGCCTGATGTTTGCTTGGACTGCCTCTTAAAGCCAAAAGTTCTAATTTCATGGAGCTATAATTGTACATATTTTTCTCTGTGGGTCTTAGAGTTCTTGATGCGTACGCAATAACAACAATTTTCTTGTCACGTTCTTGGGATAAGACAGCTGCTAAGCCTTGCAAACTAGCGTCGATTTCTAACACGAATTCCTTGGAAAAATCGGGGTATTCTAGCACCGTTGCAGATGTCAGTTTGGTTTTCAATTCTTCAAATGCTCTGTCGCAATCATAGTTCCAAAATGACACAAAGTGCTCAGTTTTCATATTCGTTTTAGTTTTCTTTGGTTTTTGACAACATTGCATGTAATGGTGCAGCAACTTTTGCACATCTATTCACGAAGCGGTGGTAATATCCTGCTATACCAAGAAATGAACACAGTTGTTGCTCTGTTGTTGGTTTGAGTCAAAAAGATATTGTTTCTTTCTTTGCGTGAACAGTTGATACACAATGCTCGGACACAATATGGCCTAGATAACATACTTGTCTCCTGAAGAAATGACGCTTGGATGGTTTTAATTTCAGTCCATGCTGTTTGAGTTTTGAAAACACAATGTCTAATCTTTCTTATGGTCATCTATGGTCATACAAACACTAAAATATTATCCAAAAATAACACAAGAATATCAAAGTTTTCTTCATGTAAACACAATTCCTGTAGGCGTTGAAACATCCTTGGGCTGTTACAAAGTTCGAAGGGCATGCGCAGATATTCATACAGGCCACCAGATCCAACTCGAAAAGCTGTTTTGTGTATATCTTTCTCATCGGTAGCAACTTGATGATATCCTTGTGATCAATGGTCCTGAAATATTTGGCTCCATGTAACAGGTCTAAGGTGTCCTCAATACGGGGAAGTGGGTAAGCGTCTTTGATGGTTTTAGCATTTAAGGCACGGTTATCTACACAAAGTCGTAAACTCCCATCTTTTTTTTAACTATTGGAGCCGCGTATGGACAATTGCTTTTCCTGATAATTGCTTGATTTTAAAGTTGTTGAATTTGTTGCCTCACTTTTTCGATTTGATTTGGGGGAATGCGTCGATGAGGTATCTTGATTGGTGTATCATCAGTAAGGTTAATAGAATGTGTTACTGTTGTTGAATACCCAATATTTTCATCACGGAACACAAACACGTCCTGATGCTTTTGTAACAGATTCTCCCATTTTTGGTGTGGTTTTTCAGAAAATTCAACATCATTTACATCTAAATTCACAGGAAATGCTGGAACTTTGTCTTGACACAGATTTCACTGATTTTGTCCATCTTGTGTTATAATCCGTCTTATCACAAACTTCTGTATCAGGAACAATATCAACTTTATATTCATCCTCTGATGATTGGAGTAATTCTGCACTATGAACCACGCCTATCCTGATTTTTGGACTTAACCACACATTTTTTTTTCTCCAATATTCATCAGTTTCACAGGTACTATCCCATATTTCATTTTAACGAAAGTATCCACCATCAATATATTCTTTGGCAAAGATCCGTTTTCACTAGATATAGCTTGAACTATGGCGGTATACGGTGCAGTTGACTTATTTTGTCGTCTTGTTGTACCAAGTACTACTTTCATCGAGTTTGCAGGAATGTTAATTGGTTGACGACCTGCTAGTTTCACAAATCTAATTTGTTTCACTTCTTTCTCCAAGTGTAGAACTGATATCACATTATCCCACACTAGATCATGTGTTACAGGTGAAGTTGTTTCTAACGCATGTTTTCGAACGCGTCTAAAAACATTACATCCTAGTACAACTTGAATTTGGTCATTGCAGTTAGTCACACTCTCTACAATCATTCCAACTTTTGTATACATAGTAAACAAACTTCAGTGTATCCAAGATATGGAATCTGTAATTTATTTGCTGCGGAAAGTTTAAGGATCTTTGAAGTATCACTGAGTTTTGAAGCAGGTATTTCTTGTAAAAATGTTCTGAAATAGTTGAAACTTGAGCTCCAGTGTCGAATAAACATTTCACCTTCACTCCGTTAATTTCTATATAAGTTTCCGGATATTTGGCTGCGGCGCTGTTGATTTTCTGATGTACGACGTGATCCTGTAGGCGGTGTGTTATCAGATAGACAGTTCACAGACATATGTCCCATTCCACCACAATTGTAGCACTGCTTTCCTCTGTTACTTGTAAAACTTCCCTGTCTTCCATTACGTCCTCTGTTAAATCTAGGACCGAATCGTTGTCTTGATCTTCCTCTCTCCTGTTGATAATATGCTTGTCTATTGAGTCTCTCATCGGATTTCTTTGTTAATCTGTAAATCTGCTCTTGCTACCATTCCAACATTTCTTGTTTCTTGACCAAAGTTTTCAGTTCATCTAGTTCAGTATTTTGAGTAAGAGAACGCATTGTTTCTTGATGCTCGCGTCCACATTAGGATCGTCCTGTATCTAGCGTTGCATCTGGGTGGTTGTTTCTTTGATTTCAAACACAGTCTCGAGAATATCCAGTATTTGTTTTCATGTTTGTCTCTCCTGTAAGGGTCGAGGTTTAACTTCTGATTTCTCTGATCCAGTCAGATGGTCCATGATGAAATCTACAAAATCATCTTTCGATTTAGTGGACTGAACGTCCGGATCTCCGTCTTTGACAGGTTGGCCTCCGAATTTTGGAAAATTCCGGTCTGATTTCAGATAAACTACTGGTACCTGGGATCCTTTATCCTCTAGATTCTTTATTTGATTCTGTAACTTCTTTATCTCATCCTCCATTGTGGCTTGTGAAACTTGTCCAGAGATGGTACAACTCTGTTTGTTGTAATTTCAATGTTGTGAACAATAATCACTCTGAGTTGATATCACTTACTCCCTATTCACAATGTGCGCTGTCAATTTGTATCTTACCTGTCTTCGTTATTGAAGTTTTCTCAGGGCAATCGAATGGAATCCTACCGGCGACGCCCAATATAACACTATGAATATTTTGTTGAGGTTCTTTATTTCCTTATATGCATACATGTTGACAGATCCTAAACATTTAAAAAAAATGTAAATCGCTTCTTATGTCTCATATTACCGGGTAATCACAATCTCAAAACAAATGTCTTTAAATAGTTTGTTTTTCTTATCGATAACTTTGCAACTCAGCTGACGGGCCCCGTGTAATTTTTCGCGTGGGGGGGGGGGGGGTCTTGTCACAACTTTGTGGTAGCGATAAGGATGCATTTTGAGATATTTTCTTAATTCAGCCGAGGCCTATACTTTAACAATTTGTTGCATGTACTCTAATAACAGTGGCGTCGGAAGCAAATTGAAAGGGGGGGGGGGGGGCTAAACTAATCATGAAAAATATTGACAAGAATTCCCATAATCATGAAAATTCTAATCCGTGGGGGAGGGTATACCAATAACTCCAATCTTACCTGCCCAATCCCCCCCCCCCACCAAATCATGAAATTCCTAATGCGTGGTGGTGGAGGTGGGGGGGGGGGGTGCTGGTATACCTACTATGACTCTAATTTTCAATATCACTATTAATATTTCATTCTCTATAAGGTCTTTTAGGGAACAATTGTGTTTGTTGCGAGGAAAAAGTAGGGGGGGGGGGTTTGAATCCTCCCTGTTGCTATGTTCCTAATGGTTAGGTCTAACTTGGCAAAAAAGTGGGGGGGGGGCTAAGTCCCCCCTAGCCCCCCCCCCCTCCCTCAGTGACGTTACTGTTTCCATATAAGGTCATGTCAAAATTCGACAAACTTGTAGACTATACATTTGTTAATTTGTATCATGTCAGATGTGATATTGCCGAGCCTGAAGTTACAAACGCAGAAACTACGGATTGAAAGTGTGCAAAGTTGAAGGTTTAATTAACTAATGTAAACAATAAAGTTGCAAAATGTGCATCATGCGAAGGAGCTGAGTCAAATCTTACACGTGTTTATGCCCGAGTTTTATAGGTTACACGATCAGAATTACACATATTCATGCTCAGGCTCACACATCAACACGATTGCATATTCGGATTTACAAGTTTACATGTCTGGATTTTTGAACACGATTACCCTCCATATTAAAGATGGCTAAAAGGTGACTTAAAGAAAATTGGATATAAAGGACCTATAAGCTCAGCTAAAAGGTGATTTAAAGGTGGCTAAAAGATTGTTTATTCTTTAAGCCCCCTTTACGCCACCCTTAAGTCACCTTTAAGAACTTGCTTAAAGATTGTTTTTCGCCCTATGGGTATTATCCTTTTAAATAGATGTCAGTGCAATAAAATCAACTAGTACATTACTGCCACTTTGGTGCATTGTCACATGACTCCTATGAATAGCTTACGTATTTTCCTTACCATAAAATATGATAGAACAACACTACCCCGCGGTTTCCAAAATAAAATAAACATACCTAGTGAAGGCAAAACATCTCAGTTTATTCAAAACTGCTGCTAGAATTCTATGTTCTTTTTAATCAATTTATTCATCTGGCTCTCGTAAATCCTTCCCAACTTTTATCAAGTTTGCACGGAAAATGGCTTGTTACTTCAAAACAACACAAAACATGGGATTCTAGCCGAACTTTTTAATTTAAACAATCATCAAACTAACGAAACGTATAAAATGTTAAGTTCAATATATACGAGGTAGTGTTGGTCTAGTCAGATTTCTACATCGTAAACAACGACAGAGGCTAGCCTTACCGAGACAAAAAAAGCAAATTTACATACCTTTCAGCGAATGATTGATAAAACTACAGTACCGATCAGACCTAACCTAACTCTAGAGTAAAACTTAACCCCGGGTTTAATTTCTGGGTTTACTTTTTAAAAATTTGGGTCCACTCGGGGTTTACTTTGGGTTTACTAGGGATTTTTTCGAGAATTGATTTTGGAGTCAACTATACGCAATGAAGTCTGATGCAGACCTGTATTTTGTCTTATTAACCTACTGCCTGTAATTCCTGTCCCTTGTATATTCCGACTACACATGTAGCGTCTGCTTTCAGGGTATACAGTACCGATCAGACCCAGCCTCACAGAAAGTAAACCCCAACTAAACACTGGGTTTACTTTCTGGGTTTACTAGAGTGGACCCAGAGTAAACCCCAAGTAAACCCAGAGTGGGCACAGAGAGTAAACCCCGATAAGAAGTATGCCCTGAAAGTTGACGCTACATGTATATTCGGAATATACAATGGGCAGTAATTACAGGCAGTAGGATGATAAGATAAAATACAGTTCTGCTTCACACGTCAGTGCGTATAGTTGACTCCAAAAACAATTCTAGAGTATACACAAAGTAAACTCAAAGTAAACCCCGAGTGGACACAAATTTTCAAACACCAAACCCAAAGTAAACCCGGGATTTAATTGGGGTTTACTCTGGTGTTAGGTTGGGTCTGATCAGTACTGTACTTTTGATCGGGGTTTACTCTCCCGTGTCCACTCTGAGTTAACTAGGGGATTACTCTGGGTTTACTCTGGGTCCACTCTAGTAAACCCAGAGTATACCAAGAAAGTAAACCCAGGGTTAAGTTGGGGTTTACTTTCTGTTAGGTTGGGTCTGATCGGTAGTGTAACATCTCTCCCAGTATTCTTATATTCAAATCTCAATAAATCACACCACAATACTTTTTTAGAAATTTTAGATTAGTTATATTTTGAAAATGTTTACAGTGCTTTCCGATCAAATTCACACGACATTCAACTTTCAGTCATGACGTCATCAGTGTGTAAATCTACGTAATACAATCTAATTTCTTAAAAAAATGTCTTCAGTATTTTTTTTGTCTTTGGTCTACGCTTCGTTGCTTAAATATTTAAATATGTACATAATAACTAAGATTTGTGATTTCACGGAATTAAATGTAACTCAGATTTCATATGCTTCCTTAACATTCCATAAATAAATAAATAGGTCAATCTTTGCTTTTGACACAACGCTTAAACTTGCTCTGTTTATTATTTTGTTTACGTTTCAGAATACAGTAATGGAATGAACTTAACAGAAAAAGAAATTAGAATAGTTCTTCTGGGAAAAACTGGATCTGGAAAAAGTGCCACAGGAAATACCATCCTTGGAAGGCGCGACTTTGAGACATCGATATGTGGGTCATCTGTAACAAAAACATGTTCCCAAGAAAATACAATTCGATTTAATTGCAAAATTGTCGTTGTTGATACTCCGGGTACTTTTGACACAAAAACAAGCAATGAGGATGTGCAAAAAGAAATTTTAAAATGTGTAGGTCTCACATCACCAGGTCCACATGTATTTATTCTGGTTCTTAGCCCTTCGAGGTATACAAAAGAAGAGGTAGAATCTGTGGAGCATTTTGTACGTTATTTTGGAGAAAGAATATATAAATACCTAATTGTACTCTTCACGAAAAAAGATGATCTTGATTACGAAGGAAAACAATTATCGGATCATATAATTTCCGCTCCTGACAAACTTAAGCTTCTGATTCGTAATTGTGGTGGAAGAGTAATTGCATTCAATAATAGACTTTTGGGAAAAGAGCAAGATGAACAAGTAAAAGAACTGCTGAAAATGATTTCGGAAAACTTAAAAAAGAATCAGGGTAATTGCTATACACATGAAATGTATGAACTAGCGGAAATCGAACTAAAGAAAATAGAAACAGAAAAAATAAAAAAATTTAAGGAGGAACAAGATCGAAGATATAAAGAAATAAAAGCACAAATGGATAAAGAGTATGAATTAAAGTTTAAAGAAAGTGAAGATATGAAACAAAAGCTTGAAAAACTATTAATGGAAAAGGATAATGACGACAAAAATGCTGAAAGTGAGAAAAAGAAGATTGAAAAACTCTTGGAAGAAGAAAAAAGACGAATGGAAGAGCAACTTAAGCAGCAAAAGGAAAAAATGGAACAGTTAGAACAAAACATGTTTAATGAATTAAAGAAAAAACAGGAAACCATTCGAGATGATGTCCGTGATGATGTCCAAAATGAAGCATATGTCATTACAAAACTTTGGGAGTATGTAAGACCACAGGTTATAGAATACATTTCCTCTTGGGCTGGCTGGTGGAATCAGCTGATACAGTCACAGGAATAATTACCAAACTTAATGTTTTCTTTGGTTTCATGGGGTTGTCTTAAAGATGCTTATAGGTAGCTTAAAGACTATTCTTAGGCCACCTTTAAGCTATATATCTGCTTTAAGGTGGATAAAGAAGCCTCATTGTGGCTTTAGGAACACCTTTAGGCCATCTTTAAACCACCTTTAAAGCCAATCTATAGGTCTCGAATGTCCAAACATCTTTATGCCACCTTTGGGCCATTGTTTTCTCGATCCTAGCAGTCTCTTATCAATATTGTGCTTACATTACTAACAAAAAGTATACATTTTATGACAATTTAATCAATTGTGATCAATGGATTGATATATTAACATTTATGTCAAGTATTTATTTTTAAAAAAACATAGCCGTACATCTTGACAAAATACACACCTGTTGTGTATATCCTGTATATTTTCTGCTAGTTTCCGGACTATTTCTGAGGTTTAACAAATAATAGATTTAAATTTAACATGCACACAGAAATTAAAGCATTTCTTACACTTTTAGTTCTATGCAATTTACTTGTTTTCATGATCACGAGACCGTTCCAACACGTGCATGTAACAATATTGAATATTACACATTTACAACAGATTAACACATTGCATGTTCTATGTTCATATATTACATGTGTATACATTATTTTTAACTATCAATTTAGTAACAAACAATGTCACAAATAGTATAACTTAATACCGGTTACATATTTACTGCATGTGGCAAATACACGTGATGTATACATGTACATATGTACCCTAGCGTGACATACTACCCCTTATTTATATTAATTATTTATGGTTATTGTAAATGAAATAGTCTCTAGATTTTACTCGTACGTATTTTTGATCTGTACACGTAAATATTTTTAAAACCCAGGGTTGGAAAATAATATTCCAAGAATGTATCAAACAAAATTCTTAATTAATAAATGGACTTATCTTATCGTATACATGTGTACAAGGACGTCGACACCTTTATATTAGGAAGCCTTTACTCAAGTCGAAAAAACAATAGACCGATATTAGATACACAGAAACGTTTACAACCATATCTAGACAAATAAATCAGCAATATCCCGCCCGATTAAACAAAAGAGTGCTTTAGATTTATTTCATCCTTATCATATGCTAATCGGTTTTCAAAATAGATCTAAAAATAACAAAGCATATCATAAACTGATTATTAAATTAAATCATGTCCTATTCAT
This sequence comes from Magallana gigas, assembly GCF_902806645.1. Taxonomy (NCBI): domain Eukaryota; kingdom Metazoa; phylum Mollusca; class Bivalvia; order Ostreida; family Ostreidae; genus Magallana; species Magallana gigas. Next base: position 930,180 of record NC_047563.1, on the reverse strand, counting down.
TCATTTTTTTTATTTTGTCAAATAATCAGATAAACTTAAAGAAAATCCATTGTAAGTTTTTTGAATGTATGGTCATTTACGAAAACAAATTATGAATAAAAAACCTATGGTGAAGATGAAGTATTTGAATCCGGTTCAATGAAAATTATGCGTAAATACCACTTTAATAAACTTTAAGATTGCTTAAAAGTAGCTTTAAGAAGTTTGAACATTAAGGACCAATAAGCACTAGTTAAATATAACTTTTAAGCCACCAGTAAGGAGTTGCTTAAATATGATTCTTCATCCTGTGAGTTGTATTTAACTTTGATTTTTTCTCAACCTAATATTTAAATCAGTATGGCCTTCTCTAGTTTGCCTTAAATCATTATTTGATAAGATTAACACAAATGTAGTGTCATAATTAAAAACTGGTAATGAAGAGGTCATCAAATAAATACGGCACAAGAGCTATTAAAAATACTAGGTGCCCAATTGTGGAATGAATAACCATTGGAACTTTGAAAGCTTGCAACACCCGGAGCATTCACAAGACCTTCAAAACACTGTTGTTCAAGCGTGAATATAAACATAGAATGTATATATCCTGCTTATCCTTTAATTATATTTTATATACTCTTCTGTTGTTTTATCCTCGCTCTACTTATATTTGTAAATTATATCTAACATAGAAATTATAAGCACACCCCTTTTATTAACACAGTGTACAGTGCATAGAAACTTCATGTATATTTGCGCTATATAAGTCAATATTATAATATTAATAGCAATAATAATAATAACAATAATAATAATAATAATAAACCTGGAATGTAAGTATTTGAGAGTAAAAAAAAAAATATTAATGTATGTGATGCCATTTTTTTAAACAACACAAATCGTGGATACTTCCAAGTTACAATTTACAAGCTTTAGACAATTGTTGAAGCTTAAAGAGTGATAGAATATAGTTTCAGTTTAAGAAGTATTTTATTCAGAAATATACACAGAAGTATATAAATTGATATGGATCGAACGGCAAGGAAAACTAGAGAAATAGAGAAAAAAAACATGTATATAGCAGCTATGATGGGCTCAAGAATCGATCTAAATTTACAAGTAGAATTGATATAGAATGGGGTATTAGATCTTTTAAAAAACAAAAAAGGCGATTATCCTGACACTCATTATTATTTTCTCAAATGTGTTCTCTTGACTTCTGACCTTTTTGGGTATAAATTTGAAAAGAAGTCTAAAGAATTGTCATTTCAGGAATTATTGAAATTAAACATAGAGGCTTATATGAATAAGAATGAAAATGTTTAGTGAGATTAGAAGCCAAAGTCAGAGTAGTCAGTTGCAGTTGAAGAGTTTGTAGTATACCTTATAATGTAATTAGTTTGTCTTTAAATTATTATATGTATGATGCATATTGATAAGCTCAAGCATCAGATACCAGTATTCTAGTTAAAATGCTAAACAAACAAATAACGCAATTTCTTTAACATTGGTTTTCATAAGAACATATTTTCAAACTGCATTAAATGTTTTTATCTCTCAGTTAATTCCATAAACAAAGGCATGCTCTTCGCATGAATAGCTTCTAAGGCGAGGCAAGCTACTGAAAAACAAGTTGATAAAACAAGACTATCAACAGTCTTGTTTGAAGTCATCTTTTTGTGAGTTCTATGGTCGATTAAACGACCTTGTCAGCAAATACAATTTTCACCTGGGTTGCATGCTGATTGACGTTTTTCATACTAACTGTTAGACCGTAATTAATCGCCTAATTGTCTACGGACTTTTTTCGTTTTCCCCCGATTACGACAAAGAGCACACGACGGGTGTGACCGGTCAGCAGAGGATGTTAACTCCTCCTAGGCTCCTGATCCTACCTGTATCTTTTTGGAGGTCCGTGTTGCTCTGCTTTAAATATGTATTTCATTTTGTAGATTTGTGGTTTGTTATTGACATTTTTTTCATGTTTGTTTTTTTTTCTTGTTTTCATAGGTTCGGTTTTTATATTGTCTTTTTGCATGCTTGTTTAAATTTTGATATTAAATTTGAATATGATCGTGAATGCATTGACATTTTTACTTTTTCTGAAGTGGAAATAAATTGAAAGAAATATAGAAGTATATATATATATATATGTAACGGGAATAGCGGAGGTTACTCCAAACAACAAGACACCTTAAATTTAACAAAATTTATTAACAAAAAAAACCAAAACACACAAACACTCACACACCTTTCACTCAACAAGAAAAAATATGATGTTTATACAGATGACCAAAAATATATTAGAACAGTGTCCGAATAACCGGGGCTGTAGTCCTGGACCAACTACGGACAACTACAACTATAGTAGTTACGTCACCACAATCATCATCATCACCATCGTCATCATAATCATCATCACCATTATCATCATCAACACTATCGTCAACATCATCGCCTACCACACCATAATCATAATAGACATCATCGTCATCACCATAATCATCTACTTCATCATCATCACCGACGTCACCATGAACATCATCTACATCATCATCATCATCATCATCATAATCATCATCACCATAACATCATCGTGGTCATCAACATGAACATCGCATCGTCATCTTCTCAACATCAACAATATGACACTACAATAAGTGTACAAGTGACACCATAATACCATAATAAAAACAGTTTTGTATAATACATTTTATAAGAATCTCATTTATAGTATCAAACTATGATACTGTATGAATAGTATTATATTAAAGGCAACATCTCAAAATATTGTAAGTATATGGTAACTAAGTTATTTGTTTACAGTAAACAATATGGCGTCTGAAACTTCCGGTGACGCACTTCCGCCCAAGTAGTTAAGTGGAAAAAGTGACAATAAATTGTAAAATAAATAACGCATAGAAAATAGCCCTTTATATCCCCGTTACTTTATACAGCAATAGCAAAAACTGTACTATAGAAAAAGACAAATTCCATTTAAACACTCTCGCTAAAGTCACACATCAGTGAACACACAGGTAACTCTACAGTGAACAATGGTCAAGGTGACTTTATAGGACGACTGCGTAAAACTAATAAAAAGGCAAATATTTACAAAACAACTACACCAAACTAAATAAATACTTACCACGGTCAGCTTTCCGTGTCCGCGTCAAATGCTGAACTTGTGAAACTAAAACATGCCACACAGGCTTCTACCACGATACCCCCTTCTTACACTAAGCACGTCTTTTTTGCTGGACAGCTCGGCCGGGTATATCTTAGCGCCTATTGTTAGGGTCGGCCAAGCACGTTGCAAAGAATTATGGGGAAAACAAAATCGGGTGTGTTCGATATGAATAGTGATTGTCACACACCTCCCCCCTTAAAAAATTGTCCCACAATTTGAAATAAACAATCACTGAATTTTGAAAATTCTCACGTATCTACAATAAAACCTATATACATACCTGTACTGTCTACTATACATCTCACTGACGACTCAGGTAATCCGCACCCACATTGTCGCTTCCTTTGATCGCAATGATCCTAAAGCGGTATGGCTGAAGCTGCAAAGCCCAACGCATCAGTCTGGAGTTCTCTGTCTTTGCTTTGTTGAGGTAGGTCAGGGGTTGGTGATCAGTTTCAAGTAGAAACTCGCGTCCATAAAGGTACTGATGGAACTTCTGTATTCCCCACACTACCGCCAAACACTTCTTCTCGATAACAGCGTATGCCTTTTCTCTTGGTTGAAGTTTCCTACTGGCGTACGCTACGGGTAGTTTCTCGTCATCCTCAATCTGTAACAGCACAGCACCTATCCCATCATCTGCAGCGTCCGTGCGTAAAATGAAGGTTTCATTAAACTCTGGCAACTTCAATATTGGCCTTTCTGATAACATATGTTTCAATGTATCAAAAGCTCGTTGCTGACTTTCAGTCCAAATAACTTTATTTGGTTGGCCCTTCTTTGTAAAATCAGAAAGTGGAATGGCTATCGCAGAGAAATTCGGAATAAACTTTCTGTAGAATCCTGCTAAGCCTAGGAAGGCACGAACCTGTTTCTTGGTGTGTGATATTGGCGCATTTCTGACTGCATCAATCTTGTCCTGTTCTGGTTCTAGACACTGGTTGCCCACCATATGTCCCAAACAGTCAATCTTGTGAAATCCGATGAAACATTTCGTCGGTCTGGCCGTAAGTCCCGCATCTCTGAGTCGTTCGAACACAGTCTTCAGTATGTGTAGATGTTCTTCAAAGGTATCTGTAAAAACAATGACATCATCGATAAAGTTCTCTACGCCGTTCATACCTTGAAGTAGTTTTCGCATCATACGACTAAATGTTGCCGGCGCGTTTACAAGACCAAACGGCATTGTCCTGAATTGGTACAATCCGGATGGTGTGGAAAAGGCTGTAAGCGGCTTACTCTCGTTAGCCATCGGTACTTGCCAGTATCCTTTGCTTAAGTCTATCTTTGACACAAACTTCTTTCCGGTTATTTTGGAAAATATGCTTTCTGGACTTTGGTTCCGCATCAAATACCGTAGCACAGTTCAGTCGTCTATAATCAATGCAAAATCGGTTCGTTCCATCTTTTTTCCGAGCTATGACAACTGGAGCTGAATAAGGGGAAGATGATGGCTCAATCACATTCAACTGTAGCATTTTCTGAACTTCTTCTGTAATTGTTTTCTCTGTACTGAACGGATATGGTTTAACACGCACAGGTTCAGACGATGTCACAACAATCTTATGCTCCACTAAGTTTGTCATTCCAGGTATATCCGTAAATATCACACAGTGATTTAGCGGTTTCAAACTGGTCTGGTGTAAGTCTGACTGCAAACTTTATGTCCTTAGCTGTTTCGGTTTGAGTAACAGGTGGCATCAGAATAGAATCCTGTTGTTCATCAGCATCTAGGTCACTAAAGTCTATGAGTGAAATTGCACATGTTGACAAAAGACCACAGTTCAATGTATCTCGTTCAACATACTTCTTTAGAAGATTTGCATGGAAAGTTTTCAGCTTGCCTCCCATACCGATCTTGTAGTCCATCTGTCCTATCTTTTGTATTACACTATAAGGTCCCTTCCATTACATGAGGAGTTTGTTTGACTTTGTCGGTAGAAGAACCAGTACTGTGTCTCCCTCTTTCATCTGACGACCTTGCGTTTTCCTGTTGTAGTACTTGCGCTGACGTTTTGAAGCTTTCTCAAAGTTTTGGCAAGCATGTCACATGTTTCTTCCAATCGTGTGCGTAAGTCAAGTACGTATTGATACGTTGTCTTAACGTCCTCGTCATGAATTTCCTTTGACCAAAGTTCTTTAAGAACTGTCATCGGACCACGAACCGAGAAGATCAAACGGCGAAAAACCAAGGCTCTCCTGTGGTACTTCACGGTATGCAAAGAGTAATGGGTTGATGTACTTATCCCAGTCTCTTGGTCGCTCAGCACAGATCCTCTTGAGCATCTGTTTCAACGTACCATTGAACTTCTCGACGAGTCCACTACAAATGGGGTGATACGGAGTAGTAGTAATCCGTTTAAATGACAACAGACGGCTCACTTCTTTCATTACGTCCGATGTGAATTGCGATCCTTGATCTGTTAGCATCTCGACCGGAACTGCTAATCTACTAAAGATATCTACCAGTGCCTCCGCTACTCGCTCTGTCTCAATTCCAGGAAGTGGAATAGCCTCGGGATAACGGGTTGCGTAATCGACAAGCGTCAGAATGTAACGATTCCCTTTGTCGGTAACTGGTTAGAGAGGGCCTATAAGATCAACTGCTACTCGTTGAAACGCTTCTGTAATTAGCGGCATTTGTCCTAACGGTACTGCAGGTACTTTTCCTTTTGGAATAGTCCGCTGAAACACGTCACATGATCTGCAAAACCGTCTAATGTCTGACTGAATTCCTGGCCAGTAAAATTCGGACACTACTCTGTCGGTTGTTTTCTTTGATCCCAGATGACCACCCATCAACGTTTTATGTGCTATCTTCATAACGATATTCTGTATTTCCGGGGAACGATTAACTGTCGGAAAAGTTTTCCATTGGACACTTTGGGACTGCGAAATTCTCTGAACAACATTTGCTTCCGTTCACACATTTTTGAAAATCTGCCATCACGGAAATGTTTAAGCTGTCCACTATCAGCTAAGCTCCATAACTTTTTCAGTGTCTCATCGTTTCGTTGTTCTTGTAAGATATCCTCCGGCGATACATCCCGTATTGCTTCCGGTACTTTCAATGGTTTGTATGGAGACTGTTTCTTTTTCAGTTGCGCACGTGTTTCAACAGCTGCGATGTGTTCAACGGAATGAATCCAGGCAGGATTTGGTTCCTATGGTTTCCTTACTCCACGAATATTACCAAGAATAAGATCGTACGAAGGCAAATCAAAGCACCAAGCATCAACACTTCCGGTAAAGTAAGGAGTATCGACATCAATTCTAGCCACATCTGAATCAATAATACGACCGTCTGCTAACTTGCATCGTTGGGATGGCCCTGTTAGTTGATCATCGTTTACCAGTTCTCTACGAATAACGGCACCACTACAACCTGTGTCTCTAAGCACAGTCACTAGTTAATTGCCAACACAACCCTTCACAACTTGCATTTCCGTTTCACAGAAAGCAACCGAATCACCAACACACGGTAAGTTTCCATGTTTCTCGACGACACTCGCGGCTCCTTGGCGACCTCTACCGCGTCCTGGATATCCATGGTTCCCATTATTGTACGACCCACGTTGAAAATCACTAGGGTAAGTATGTTTCGGTGTTGTTTCTTGTTTCTCGCTCGAATTAAACGGCCTGTTATTTGGACTTTTTCGGAAGTTGCAGTTAAAGGCTTTATGTCCTTGTCGTCCGCACTCATAACACTTCACTGCATTTCCAGATTGGTTTTGTTGCACGGAATCTTTGTACGGCGGTTGTCTATCGGACTGCCGACGTCTGTCAAAGAGCGGTTTTTGCGTAAGTGAAGAGGATGTCACTGTTCTGGCCTCAGCAAACTGGTCCGCGTATCGCGTCATGTCTTGGATCGACATAGGAATCCTCTCCTTTAGGAATAAGGCGAGTTCTTTCGAGCAACACAATAAAAACTGTTCACGTAAGAACAAGTCCTTCAGATCATCGAATGTCTTGTTAGTCTTAGACAACTGAATCCACCGCTCCAGGTAGCTGTCCAGTCTGGTAGAAAATAGCATAAAAGTTTCACTTACGTCTGGTTTTGAAAATCGGAACTTCTTGCGGAAACCGTCCTCCGTCATGTCAAATCGTTTCAACAGGGCGTTCTTCAACTCGTTGAAATCAAGTGCTGTTTCGGGTGAGAGTCTTGCGAACACATCCAGTGCCTTTCCTTTGAGTAATGCGCTAAGATGAGTCCCCACGTGTCTTTATTCCATTTCTGCGTTGTTGCGTATATCACAAATCTTTGAATGTACGCGTCAATGTTGTCTTTCGAATCCTCAAACGGAGGAAGTTTTGGTCCTTTTATCACTTGAGAAGTTTCTTTCTCCTCTTTAGTCACAACACTTGGCCTCATGTGAGATCTCTCGAGTGGCAGTTTGTGATCAAGTTCCAGTTCTTCTAGTTTTTGTTGATGTCTCTTTTCTTCTATCGATCGGGCGTGTTCTCGCTCATCGTTTTCTCTTGCGGCACGCTCTTTCTCCATCTGTAGTTTGAAGTCGCGCTCTCTCTCCTCCTGTCTCTCGACTCTATGTTTCTCACGTTTGTCCCGCATTCTGGTCTGTTCGTCCTTCACGAATTGTTGAAGGTCTTCATCCTTCATCCCCATCTTGGTCCCCACTTCCAGTAGCTCCAGCATCTCCTTGACAGTAGACATGGTGTATTGACTGACAGACCAACTTACCTCAAAATTATCCCATTAAGGGACTAACTTCTTAACTTTTATCAAAACAATATGCCTAACGTAATGTACTCACCAAGGGAAAAGGAGACAACGACCTACACTTGCTCTTACATGTACTACAAAAAAGATCAAAAAATGAAAAATAAAATAAACCTTGTCAACTGTTCACTAATAAAGATAACTTGTAGTATCTGGAGGAGTCAACTCATCCAACCGATGCCACCAATTGTAACTGGATGAGCGGAGGCTACTCAAACAACAACACGACACCTTAAATTTAACATAATTTATTAACAAAAAAAAATAAGAGAAAGAAAGAAAAGATAAAAATATAAACACTAAACCACACAAACATTCACACACCTTTCACTCAACAAGAACCAACTACGGTCAACCACAACTATAGTAGTCACCACAATCATCATCATCACCATCGTCATCATAATCATCATCACCATTATCATCATCAACACTACCGTCAACATCATCGCCTACCACACCATAATCATAATAGACATCATCGTCATCACCATAATCATCTACTTCATCATCATCACCGACGTCACCATGAACATCATCTACATCATCATCATCATCATCATACTCATCATCATCATGACATCGTCGTCGTCATCAACATGAACATCGCATCGTCATCTTCTCAACATCAACAATATGACACTACAATAAGTGTACAAGTGACACTATAACACCATAATAAAAACAGTATTGTATAATACATTATATAATAATCTCATTTATAGTATCAAACTATGATACTGTATGAATAGTATTATATTAAAGGCAACATCTCAAAATATTGTAAGTATATGGTAACTAAGTTATTTGTTTACAGTAAACAATATGGCGTCTGAAACTTCCGGTGACGCACTTCCGCCCAAGTAGTTAAGTGGAAAAAGTGACAATAAATTGTAAAATAAACTAGAGCAGAGCTCGTGGCAAAGCTACGAGTAGGTCTTCCGTTGTTGCTGCGAGATGAAAATTTATGTGATTTGGTGTCAAACGATTATAATGACTAATGACTAAAATTTCACTTCTGCTTTTGTTATAAAAACGTGCTGTGATTGAAAGCCTGTATAAAGACAGGAAGAAAATGTTTTAGGAAAACTATTTGTCGAACATAGTTTGTGTAATTGTTTTGAAAACTCTTTAAGGCCCTGTCACACAAAGTTGGGTTCCCAGGGCGTGTTCACGGCGTTGTAAAATAATGGAATCGCCATAGGATCGCAAGGAAAATTGAGAAAGGCGTTCTTACAGAGCTCCCAACTACGTTTCCACAGAGTTCTACTTGGCGATTGACTGCCCTCTCGCTGGGTATCCGCCGAGCGCTCATGACGTGCTGGGAGTATTTACCGCTCATCCACAGCGTGCTCTGCGCGCTGACTGCGTGCACATGCGCTGTTGGAGACTTTACGGCGCTGTCATGGCGACCTTACTCCACTTCTACGGCGTGTTTATCGGAGCGCAGAGCCACGGCGCGTACTTTGTGCATGTTCAAAGTGCGCGCCGTCGCATGGCATTCTAAAATGTTCTAGGCTAGGATATCCCACCGCGGCGAACGAAGATGCCGTTGAGTTGATACGGCGCTGTAGAAGACTCTAGTTCGTTTACTATGGCGTTTTACATTATTCAATTACGCAGCGGGATCGCTGTGAGGACGCAGCTCCAGTGTGACAGGGGTTTAAACAATGAAAAGTTTAATGGCGAGTTAAATTTTTCAGGGTAGCATGGATTGTTATATATTACATGTACTCATGATTCATGTAAGGAAATGTACGTAAAAACGTGCATAAAAAACACGTAACTTCTGTAAATAAATCTTTCTTATTTTTTGAAGACTATGTGCAAGTTTGAATTTGTTTCGTGCTGTCAAAATTTTGTAAATAGCCAAAATTGATGGCATCTATGAAAATTTATTCAGGGCTGATATTATTTGATAATACGAGTAGACTTGAACATTTAAAATAATAATCAGCTATCAAAGATCATCGGGATAATTTATGCATAAGTGAGCGTCTACATTTTACTCCTGATATACAGACACCGCTATGTAACGTAAAATTTAATAACATTATTTACAGAAATGAATATTACTTCTCTCTACGATGCAATAATATTCAAAATCCCTATTTTTAAGTCAGTTTTTTCTCCTTTATCGGATCATCAGTTATTTTCTCGGAGAAAGTTTACGTATTTATTTTAAAAAAAAAAAAGGGAGATACTTCAATAAAAATAAGCGAAAATTAAAATAATGGTGTTACGGTTTTTATTTTCAGTTAATTTAATTAAATGTGACAAAGGCGCATATTCGGTCGGATTTTTGGTAACATGTACATGAAGTAAATTTGATGCAAGTTCCATGTTTGTTTTTTGTGGGTTTTTTATTTTTTATTTTCTTTGCTTTTCTCTGCTTTATCATAAAGATATATCAAAAAACTACGTACATGTCACAAGCAATATTTGCCTTCTCTATTTATCTTGTATTTTAATAGATTGGATAATCATTGTTGACCTAAAATTAGTATTCCACTGGCTGTAGCTAACCTTATAAGTAAATTAAGTTGCATGACATCCTCATACCACACAACTTCAATAAAACTTTTTTTTAAACTCAATTTTCATGTAATTAGCAATAAAGAAAATCCCGAGGAACACATATCCATCTCACTGAAGTGTAACTTTGAGAAGCGCATATATTTTTTGGAGGCAGATATGTCGCTATATTATAGTCTGTAAGTCAAATAAACTAATCTGTCCTAAGTTGCAATACTTTGATGATTTCTATGGCGACCACCTGCATAGCATAATGTAGTCGTATTTCATAACATTTTATCCCGAGAAAAAATTGCATTTGACTTAAAACTTTTAATTATAATATATAGTATTCTGTTCGTAACTATATATAATAAAAGTTTAGCGTGTTCGACATGTTAATTTATTATAGCCACGTTCTCAGATTACGATCCCGCACCTTTAATGTGAAAATGAAAGTCTTGTTGTTTGATAATTGACCACTTTGAAGAAAGCACCCTTCGAACTGTTGATTACACTGCTTGAAAAAACAGCTTTACAAAATAAGTAAAGCAATTGTAAATTTAATATTTACATTGTCTTTAATCAAATTTACTTATTTACGGCAAAGTTGGTAAATATGATATTTACACTAACTTTACTTTAACTTAAAGGCTATGTAATGTCCCACATTACATCAACTTTACTGCAATGTAAATATCAAATTTATAAAACTTTAATTTCTTTAAAAGTAGATATTTACAAAAATTAAATTAGAGATTTTCAACACCTTTAAGCTTCATTAAAAGCGACATTTTCGTACTAAAACTAGCTCATTAATGCTCTCTAAAGTTCATCTTTCTGTTATGGTAAAGTTAGCTTTACTCGAATTAAATGCCATTAAATATCAACTAAACAAAAGGTTTCACTCCTCTTTCAGCATGTTGAATAAACTAAATCATGGCCAATAACTGTAAGTCATATATTTTATTTTTATTTCATAATTTCAGAATGTACATGTACAAAAAAATACTGTCACAGAAAAAGTATTTACAATCGTAGCGGGAACAGTCATTAATTCAAAATGTTTTTTAATTAAACATCCACGAAAATTCCTCCTTTAGCTTTGGTTTCTCTTGCTCTCGAACTGAGCCAATTTGTCTCTTCTGGAGAAGGCGCCTGCTCCTCGAAGAGCATGTTTCCTGATATTTCTTGTCCAGGCTCTGCTTAATGTTCCTCCAAGCATCACTCTCCCAAGAGTATGGATGCGAGATGAAACCTTCATCTGCCTCCTCGTCACTGGACATCAGTTTGTGCGAGTCTTTGGACTTCAGTACCCCTAAAACCATGTTCTTCTTTTCCGTTGTCCAGTTCTTTTTCTCAGCAGCCTGAATTCTGCGTCGTACCTTCTGCACAATGAAATGATATGATAATGATGAATGTCCCAATAATTAAAACTAAAAGATATTCTTTACATTGAATTTTATAATTGAATTAGAAATACAAGATTGAAGAATAGGCTCCATGCTGGTTGTAATGCACTATTAAACTGATCGAAGAATTTGTGAACTAATATATGTAGATATTATGTATAGAGTGTTGCCTGCATCACAGTAAGAAACTTGTCAAAATCTATCAATCGACTTCATGATTCATTTGTATTTTGTACATTCATACTATTTTTCAAGGTTAAACATCAAACACTTATACGATAAACAGTAGAAAATTTTATTACACCAATGATTTATTATATTCCTCTATGAAAGTAAATATAAACTGGGTTGAAACCGGTTTTGGGTTGTTTTCTCTGCAGAAAACAAAGCCATGCTTTTTCATTTGAAAGAAAAAATCATTGCAACCAAGTTCATGCTCAAATAGTAAGGTAGCCTTTGAGTTTTTTAGACCAATTATTATTAAACTATAGAATATAACTGGTAGGTTTTTCATAAAAATAGAAATTAACACTCAATTTTATAAACAATGACCAATGTAGGGAGTAATAATCTGCCTTATAGCAATGATGGGGTGCTTGAAAAGTATTTTAAAACAACTTGCCTCTTTCTTCCTCTCGTATGTGGCCTGCCTCTGCTTATGTAGTGTTTCTTTATTTCTTGATTTCCTGTTAGCAGCTTCTTTTTTTGATGTAAAGTATCGTTTTACAGCAGCTATGGAAAAACAAGAAAAAAGACATACAAATATTGAAATAACCAGCCATCATTAATATATAAAGTCAGATAATTTAAAAGCAATCAATATTTATTCTACAGCACAATAACAAGAAGCATTAATATCTAACTATAGGGGATAACTATTGTACATATGCCATATGCTGTTGTGCATTATGAAAAGCTTGACAATCAGTTTTGACCCCAGAATAGAAAACTAAAACAAAACATAAATAGTTAACATACTTTTTAAATTATCATGTATTACATGTATTTTGTCCACAATGTTCACTTCATAGTCTGAATGAAACACCCCAAAATGCATTTACTTTGTACATTTACATCTAGCAATGAATTATTTTATAATAATAAAGAAAACTTACTATCCAAAACTTCATTTGTGACATCAGGAGCAACACCCTTCACACTTCTTTTTATATAATCTGTGAATTCAGAGTTGACTTCATCATAGAATCTGAAATAAAATATAAATTTTATAAAATCATTTAAGCAGTATATATATGTACTTTCCTTGACTTCTTATGTTTTCCTAAAAGTTTTTAAATACCAACTTTTATTATTATCCATCAATTTGAGATAACAATTAAATAAAGAGTATACTAAATAATGTAACGTACATACAATTATCCCCAAAATATATCTATTTAAATGGGAAAAAGTTGACGAGTTGACAAACCTTTTTTTATAATCCCATTTCAGCTCTATCTCCTCTCCATTTGCAAAATATTCTTTCACAGCATTCTTGAGATAAAAATAAAGAATAAAAACTTAAACATCATGAATGATCATGAATGGGTACTAGCATTTTTGATGTTAGACCATTAAAAATGTTATTTAATGTAGTTCTTACTAACAGAATGGTAATTTAAAGTAAATCCACCCTCCTGTGACGTCATACATTTTACATAAATCATGAATTCTTTAAAATTCCTGCAGGTAGATTTGTAATTTCTATGTTACCATAGGTGCACATCAAAAACTCAAAATATTGTTTACTTGGATATATTTAATCAGCGTTTTTCATCCTTATATTCGACATAATTCAATAATGACAAAGGGAAATAACTCTTTTCTACTTTTCTCTAGGTGATATATCTAAATGCTATAATTTTTCTAATGTAAACAATTTTTTCTTTTTTTTTTAATTAATTTTAGTTTTCTGGCATAGTAAGCAATAAAATTTAAATAGACAAACAAGTATCCATCCACTTATATTTAATTTTTAAACAAAAAAAGTGTGATTTTCAGATGATAATTTCAGCCATTGGTTTTTATTACCTTACATCTAAAATAGTATGGATACATATATATTTTATTTATTTTTTGATGAAATTCAAGTCCAATAAGTTAAAAAAAAGTTAAGTTTTTAACTTTGAACCCATGATTTTTTAGGTACGAAGTTACCTTAACTGCTCTAACAATTTTGATGCTGACCAGTCTGCAGACCCAACAACAGAAATCTTGGCCATTGACTTCTATGATATTGCTTATTAATCAATATTTGTCTAGTTGTTAATCAAAATGGAGAAACAGCTGAGCGACATGAATGACTTGCTTGATAGTTGACTGTGGTTCAGGTAACATATGATTTTTGGACCTTCAGACACTATTATTGGCCTCGGGCAATAAATATTGTCTCCAGGTGCAGCAAATCATGTTGCCATTATACCTAGTCATATTCAATAACTGTGTATTATGCTGTCTGCAATTAATATTTTAAAAAATTGTTTAAAATTATAGATGCTTAAAGCTCTATCAAAATAAAAGGCAGATACCAACCCTTATTCGATTTGGAACAGATACTGGTTCCTTAACTTCATCTCTTTTGTTATCAATGTCTGTTCGAAGTCCCTTTAACTCCTTCGTCAAAACTCCTAAATGACTAAGAATTTCTCTTTGGTTTTGCAGTATTTCTTTAATATGCCCATGTAGACCTTGGTTTTTTCCTTTGAAGAAAATGGAATAATGTGAATATAACCATAATCAAATTGTTTTAAATGTAATAGAGTAAATAAATATTGTACCATGACAGCCATGAAATCAGTCTGGCAATTATCATTAAGCATTACTCATTCGGTCAAAATTATCTACCTTTTATCATAAAAAAAACTGTTAGGTTAAACTATGACCTAAATTGATTTCATCTCAATCTTACTTCTGTCACACATACCACTAGATTTTGAGCTATTCAAAGAGGAAAGTCTTTCAGATTGTCCAGACTGGGTCTTTGATTTCTTTGATTTCACAGTTTTCTGAAAGAAAGAATGAATTACATTAAATAATATCATAAACAGTTAACAATAAAAAAGAAGTTGTATAAATGAGTATTTTATTGTTAATCGGGCCCCACCGTCACCAAAATTTTCAAATCACTCAACTCAGTCCTCAACTCAAATTCTTAATAGAAAAGTGCATAAATTTGAGGTTAATATTCATACTTGAGGCTGATTATTGACTTGAGGAAAGTTGGTGAGGCTGGGGCCAGGACAAACTACCAAAGTTGTCTATGCTTTGTGACTGTACGTTAACTATATGTAATATAATATAATATAATTTCATCATCAAAATCAGTAAATGAATACAATCTCACCTCTTTTTGCATATTAGTTGCAGCAGATAAGTATGTTTCATCTTCTGATTCTGTGTCTTCTTGAGCACATGCAATTGCAAGTCTTCTTGTTTCTTGCCTTCGTTTCCTAGGTGACCGCCTCAAAGGAGTGCTTGTTGTAATTTCCTAAACAGACATCAAGTACTATGTATTAATATTTTTTATATCAAAAATGGAAAGGCTCCCTAATTAATTCACTTGTCTTTCACGGACCTTTTTTATGGCTTATAGTTGAAATAATTGGACTTTCATATAAATTTAAAACTTAAAAGTTTTTAAGAGTCCAAGACACCCTGCAACATTTACTTTTTAACCAATTGTGAAACTGTCTATATTGCAAAACTTGGATGTCTATCGCCGTAGTGAAACAGATAAAGCTCAAGTCTACTGAACCACAGGTCCCTAGTTAAATTACAGCAAGGACTTATGTTTACATGAATAACAATATCTTTTTTATGCTATAATTCTATATAACTATAAAGAAATACAGACGTTTTCGCCTAGTACACATGCAGATACTTTTTCCTTGAAGATTAATGAAATTAAATTTAGTATTTATTAACCTTTGTGGTATCATTATCAGTTTCTGAATTTGGCATGAGAACACTTCTCTGGGTTGCTTTTTGTGATTTCTTTCTGGGTTTCTGAAATTCAGAAGAATATTTTGTTAATCTCATAATTATAATATTTCTTCTGTCACTGAAAGGGGGTGAAATAAAATAAACTTTAATAGTTACAAAATAAATATGGGCCTTCAAGGGATAATAGGCCCCAGGATTCGGTTGTACAATCATGTAAATAAACAATATGCACAATAAACACACATACAATAGGGAAGAGTTGTATAACTGAATTTAGCTAAAGGAGACAGACATGCAATGAAAAATTATTTTTTAACGAAAAAAAGGAGCACAGTCCTGTCCACGGGCATTGGAGAGAAACTGAATATTTATATATGGAAATTGAAAACCTTTGAACGGTTTCAAAGACCGGTGATTGAAATGCCGAAGTGAATTCAGTACATGCAGCGGCATTTGCGGCCTATGTATAGAATTTCTTTGTACATCGAAATTTAAAGAACCCTACCTTTGTCAAGATAGACTCGGAGTCTGAATCGGAAGTCATCGAACGAAAGGCGTCCCTTTTTCCTGTTTCCAGGCTTTCGTCCGTCTCTGTTTCCATTGTCTCGTCAATTTGTAGATGAAGACTTTCATCGTCCGTCGCACTAAAATCTAACTCCGACATAATTTCATCTGTCGAAGTCTTGGGGAAATTTTCAAACTCTATGAGAAATGGCTTGTGCGCTCTTTGCTCTGATTGGTTCGCAGCATCAGTGTCATCATCTTGCCATATTTGGATGTACCAAGGTAAGCGAACATCGAATAATTCGTATTTTATTTACCACTATGATATTGATATTTAGCTACAAGTTCGAATATAAGTTAATTTGTTGGTTATTTAAATAAAATAGATTTTAAAAATGTTAAATACGCCGATAAAACCAAATTAAAGTAAATTCATTTAAGATTATTATGACCGCACATCCAATTCCCTGTATCAACTATCCAACCACACTATTCTCCACGCAAATATTGGCGCCTTTCAAGAGTTTGCGAGAGACAAAGGAATTTCAAAGACAGATATAAGTTATTGCCCAACGCTTGGATCCCTTTTATTTGTTAATTGTAAGTAGCGATTTTATAAGGATTTACTATATTTTGTTTAATTCATTTTTTAACGAGGTGCAATAATGAGAATTTATGATAGAAAAATGTCGTCGGAGCAAGTTGGCCGGTTGGCAGAATGATAGTTTATTTTACCATATTTCTAATCGAATTGTTTTCTTTTATCATATAAACAAAAAAAGATTCATAATGCACACGAAAATTCAGTAGTTATTCGTAGTTCGTTAAAACTTCACCCCCCCCCCCCCAACTCGAGAAGATCCATCGACACCCCCCCCCCCCCCCCCCAGCTTGGAAAATCCGAAAAATGAAACTTATCACACGATAAATTGCCCTAAAATAAAATATTAGTATCAGATGAAAATCGGAACCAGCCAGAAATAATAGGTTTAGAACCCCCCCCCCCCAAAAAAAAAGTACCCCCCCCCCCCGGCCTCCTTTGGTAAAAACAAAACTCTTTGGGGAAAATATTTCTGTTTCCGCGCAATTCAACTCTTATTACAGATATAGCAAATTTTGGCTGTCAAGAAAAGAAATATTTTCACATGAATTAATATTGATTTGATATAAGAACTTAAGTATAATAGTTTAAGAATGGGGGGGGGGGTGCACTTGTTGCATTCCCTCTGCGCCCAATCTATCAGTATGTGTAAATAAACTAAATTTCTCCTGTACAATTAAGTACAACAAATTTATTATATTAGATTGTAAAATTAAACTAGAAACAATTGAATCGGGATCGAAAATCAACTGACCGGAATACGATTTAAGAGTGAGTGTCATCATGCATGCATATATATATATATATATGATAATGCAAATAAAGAGATGTATTCCTTGTCACCCTGTAGGTACATGTAAGTATCTTTACATTTCTTTGTCTACATGTAAAACAAAAACCGAAATTACTCAACAGAAAAAAAAGAATGGCTTAAACAACAAATGTTGACTTTTTAAAGTGTACGTTAATTAGCTACACGAGTTCATGTTAATATTTCTGTACATTTTAAACTAAACAGGTTGAATTTTGGTTTGAGAATTTTGAAATATACCGGTAAACATTTTTCTCATCAAATACTGTTTTAAAGTAATATAAGAGACTAGGATCCTGTATTAAAAATGCAAACAAACCCATGACACAAAGGATTCCTTTCACCAATCAATTTTATGATAAGGATTAACATTTTATCAATTAGTAATTCTCTATCTCCTTGTCAGTTCACATGTGTATATAGACACATGCTGATTTCTTAAAAGAAGTAAACACTGTAAGTCAATGTGGTCACAGTATGGAGTCCTGTTTGTAACCAGATTTAACAGATACCATGTTTTGACATTACTGATAACCTATATGTTTAATGCAAATACATGGAGCTGGTCAGTGGTTGTAAATAAGATGAAAGGAAAGCTTTTATGATAACCATGGACCCATGTTGTTTTAATGAAAGCTTCAGATAGTACAGTACATTTAACATGCATAAATTTTGTGAGCTTGAATTTCTAATATACAGTCAAATATTAAATTTTTGTTAATTAAGTATTTAAGGTCAGACGACACGTTCCTCAATTTTAGATAACTTTTTCCAGGAATCTGTTAATGGTTTACTGTTACTTTGACAAGCTTTCTTGCAAAAAATTAGGGTACCTTTCCAGGCATTTCTGCAAAATACTAGAGTATGCAATATCCTATTGATCTTCTTGAAAATACACTTGGAATGCTGATATAAAGATAAATACATCTACAACACAGCAAAATTCACTATAATAGAACAAAATCTCCGCTGGGTCGGGGCTTTGAACTCACGACCTCGAGAGCCTATACGCTATTGGCAGACAGCGGCCACGATTCTAACCACTCGACCATCTAGACATATAACCAAAGTCAAGTAAATTTTGATCATTTTTAAAGTAATTATAAAATTAATGTTTTTTTTTGGAACTCTTTATTACGAGGAGATACAAAAAATATTTTTGAGAAACGTGTCGTCTGACCTTAAGTCAGGGAAGATGTATTTTCAATTTAATGTAATGATTGATACATGTCATAATTTTCAACACTTTGATTAAATACCCTGGTGCAAATAAAAGTTTATTTGGAGTATCTTAATATAAGATTATAGATGAATTTTAAAGATATTTTTGTTACATTAACTTGAACTTAAATGAAAATTAATACACAAAACATATGTAAGATTACAGAGCAGGAAGTAACCGCTAATAAATATTATATGCAGAGATTATTCAGCCTTTATACAGAAACTGAAAATTGTGAAATAATTTGTTTTGATTTTTTTTTTAGACCAATTAGCTACGTACATGGGAAAACGACGCCAGAGGTCCAGAGAGGCAGTAAAAGTGAAAAGTAAAAGAAGAAAAATAAGGAAACGAGAAACCCTTCTATTAAATCGGAGCATACCATCAACAGAGGAATCTCCTTCCACCAGCAATATCGATCAAGAAACTTTAGCAGCAGTCAGCGAAGATGTAGCAGGCAATATTTACATTATTTTAGTTTTGATAAGAAAAAGTATGTCTCTTCATTCTGGACAAATTGCATAATATTTCACATGTCATTATGTTGTTCTGGTTTTCTTGTGTACATATTTACCTAGGACAGCAGGACTGAAACACTTTTCTTTTTCAATTCAAAGTTTATGTCTGAAATCTCGGTGAATAAACCCAACTTACCAATAAATGACAGCATTTACTAGTTTATATTCCTTGATTTTAAAGAATATTGTGCAATGTTCTAGCAGTAATTATTGTTGATTTGTGTTACAGATTATGAAGATGACTTGAAGAATGATCAGCTTTATAAAGACTTCAGGAAGTATTTGAAAGCCAAAGCTGATGTGGAGAAATACAGCAGTCGACATGTAATCAACACTGTTGATGGAATAGGTAATCATTTCTTTTATGTTTAATTTAATATGTACTATTAAAATTTTCAATGCTGTATATATGATACACTATCAGATGCTTTATATGTTAATGTGATTGTCTGCCAGAAGAAATGGTACTAGAACTATACTTCATTGATTATAAGTTATATTTTATTATGGAATAAGGAATCATTCTTTGAGGTGATAATTTTGGTCGGGGGTTTATGATAGATTTGATCATGCCCTGACCGAAATTATCACCTCATAATATTCAAAGAATGATTCATTGTTACTTATTTTTACATAATTTTAAGCAATCGTACAATTAAATATTGAAATATAAATAAGCAAACCCCGCTGGCGCCTCAACTTTGCGTCATTTGAAGTTATGGGTTATATAGTACAAAATCGATACGTAGTGTTATCACAGGCTAGACACTGGAACATGTAAATATTATATATTATATATAAGATTAGGTTTATATGATAAGATATTCATTTTTTAAACCTTGACAGTGACTAAAAGAGAACCCAAATAACAGATTGATATTGGTTCAGCTCATTTTTATACCCCTGCTTTGAAGAAGAGTGTGGTTTACTGTTTTACCCTTGGTGTCTGTTTGTCCATCCATCCATCCAAGTCTGTAACAAAATTTTGTCGAAGAATTCTCCGCAATGATCAGTTGCAATTGCTTGAAATTTTAAAACACTCTTTGTTAAGGTATATCGGTACTGTTTGAATCACCATCTGTCTATCCATTAGTCAATCTGTCTTTTTGAAGGCATGAATTTTTATAGATGGGTTTTAAGAAAAAGGATTTTGGTGCATATTTTTTTCTGAAAATTTGTGAATTTACAATTAATTTAATCATGATATATAGATGTTAAAACTAGACATGTTTATTATGATCGATCATTTTGCAGGTATTTTGATTTCTATTACTGATTTACTTAGTAAAAATAAATATATGTAATATATATATTGTTACACGTACAAAAATCTATTGTATGCACACACTTAATGAAAAGGGTCATAATTATAAATGTGTTATTCTTTTATGCAGTTAAAAGACACATTTTCCTGACAGAGCCATACAAGTATTAAGAATGGATGGACGCAAAAAGAGAAGAATGCACTTGTGTTTTGGCTGTGGGGAGGAATATTCTGGAAGACACATGAAAAGACACAAATGTGTGGAAAAGCAAAGAAAAGAAGTGTTTGAAAGTAGTGCAAATATTGAATGTTCTGGGTCTCGGATGCGTACATCTCCAGTCTGCAACAATGATTCAAATAGCCCAACATTTTGGAATGAAGAGACGGAAGAAGTTCAAGATGATGTCTGTTTATCAGAGTCCTCTGAGAGTGAAGAGGAATTGTGTGATGAGGAATTCATTTTTTTTTCTGAGGAGGAAGATGCTGTTGAGGACCATCCAAGGGATAGAACTGATATGTTAATTGTATCTCTTTTGAAAATGTTATTATGTTGGCAGTCCTTTTTTTACGTGTCTGATTTAGCATTTTCATATTTACTTTTACTTATCAAATCTTTGCTTTACTTGGTAGCAGCATCATCTGAATTAACTCAAGAACTGTACAAAAGATTTCCATCAAATGTATATCAGCTGCATAAAAGTATTTTATTTGTAAAAGATAAGTTTCAAAGGCATGTTGTTTGTCCAAAATGTTTCACCCTGTATGATTTTTCTGATTGTAAAAACATAGTGGAAGGTGTAGAAACTTCCAAGAAGTGTAGCAACGTTGTATTTCCAAACCATGCTTTAGCACACTTTCGTAGACCTTGTGGTGAAGTACTTTTAAAACCTGTATCTATGCAAGGAAAAACAAATCTAGTACCTAGAAAATCTTATTGTTATAAAAGCATTGAAGAGAGTTTAGAAATTTTGGTTAAAAGAGAAGGTTTTGAAGATCTCTGTGAATCATGGCGGTACAGAAATGTACCAAAT
The DNA here is from genome assembly GCF_902806645.1 of Magallana gigas. Lineage (NCBI taxonomy): Eukaryota > Metazoa > Mollusca > Bivalvia > Ostreida > Ostreidae > Magallana > Magallana gigas. The sequence continues at coordinate 908,454 of NC_047563.1, read as the reverse complement.
GATATTTTGATGGATGTGTATGATGGTGATGTATGGAAATGTTTTAATGGAGAAAAATATGATTTTTTTACTGTTGAACGTAACTTTGGTGTCATGTTAAATGTCGACTGGTTTCAGCCATTTAAACACACCAACTATTCTGTTGGTGCTATTTATTTAACAATTTTGAACTTGCCAAGGACAGAACGGTTTAAAAAAAAGAACATTATATTAATTGGACTTATACCAGATATGAAAACTGAACCTCCTACGAACACTTTTATTGAGCCCTTGGTTGATGAGCTAAAAGAAGCTTGGCAGGGATTTAGTATGAAAAGTTTTAAATCTCCATCACAACCTGTCACATTTAAACTTGCCTTAATTTGTGTTGGTTGTGACATCCCTGCTAGTAGAAAATTATGTGGATTTTTAGGACATGCAGCAACGAAAGGCTGCAATAAATGTATGAAATCTTTTGATGGTGGAGTAGGGGAAAAAAATTATGGTGGCTTTGATACATGTTGTGAATTAAGGGATTTAGAGAAACATAAAGAAATAGTTGGTAAAATTGTTAGAAGCAAAACTAAAACAAGCAGAGAACAATTGGAAAAGGAATATGGAGTGAGATATTCTGTTTTGTTAGAGCTAGATTATTTCGACCCAGTTAAAATGACTATAATAGACCCAATGCATAACCTATTTTTAGGGACTGCCAAGCGCATGCTTTCAATCTGGAAAGATCACAAACTTTTACAATCTGAACATTTTGAAATCATACAAAACCGTATTGAGGGTATATTTTGTCCCTCTGATGTTGGAAAATTGCCTCAAAAGATGGCCAGTAGTTTAGGATCATTTAATGCAGATCAGTATAAAAATTGGACAATCCTTTTTTCTATTTATGCATTAAAAGGTGTATTACCTGATGATCATTTGGAGTATTGGAGAAAATTTGTTTTGGCATGCAAAATTTTATATACGCGTACTCTGTCAAGAAGTAATGTTAGAGTTGCCAACCTGTTGTTAATATCATTTTGTAAAAAAGTTGAACAAGCTTTTGGAAGTGAATGTGTAACCCCAAACATGCACCTGCATATTTATTTAGATAAATGTTTGTATGATTTTGGGCCAGTTTATTCCTTTTGGCTCTTTAGTTTTGAGAGGGAAAATGGTATTTTGGGATCTGTACCTACAAACAAGAGAGACATTGAAAAACAGCTTATGAGAAAGTTTTTGAAAAATAGCTATTCTGTTGATCTTTTCTCTGATGAAGTTGTAGAGGAGCAGTTTGGACCTGATTTCCAAAAACTTAAAGTTTTGTATGAAGACAATCAAAGAGGAACTCTAAGTTTAATTCATAAGAATTCAAATTATGACCTTGTTCAAATGTCATCCAAAAATGTTAGAATTGAGTCACTGAGTTGGATTTTTGATTCTTTTGATGGTGTAAAAATATCGACATTGAAAAACTGTACACTGAACGAAAGAAATGTTGTTTTTTTGAAAAGCATGTACAAAAACCTCTATTTCAATGTAGAAGAAAGTAGAATTTCTGTGTGCAATACATGTAGATCAACTAAATATATAGATATCTATGGTTCAGTATTGGGTATCAAAATGGGCAGAAGCAGTAGGTCATCAATGATTATGGCCCACTGGCATGGGGATGGTGGACAGATTATTAAATATGAAGACATGGAACTATGCCCAAGACCAGGACAGATTGAAAACATTATACTGCACAATGTACTCATTGATGATAAATCGTGTGTTCATATACTAGCTCAAGTTAGATGGTTTGCAAAGCCGAATGAAAATGTACTGAAGTACTATGGCAAGCCAGTAGAGGCATGGTTAAGAGATGTGTATGATGTAGAAGGGCCATCTACTTATATTCCTGTACAAAGGATTAAGTCTAAATTTGTATATGCATATGATAGAGTTGGAGGCAATAATGTAATAGTAGTAATGCCTAGGGAAAGATTTTTATGTTAATTTAGGCAATTTTAATTAACAGAGACAAGCTTTCATGGATCAGTAAATGATTTCAAGTGTTTCCAATTTGCATTATCAATTGATGAGTTATAATGTATGTATACATGAAATCCATTACTTGTTACACACGTTGTACATTTGAGTTTGTGATTCACCTACACCTATTACATGTATGCCTTTTTGTGAAGTCATCACACACATAATTATACATGTGTGAAGCGTGACACATAAAACATGGGGTGTACACATGTACACAGACATTCACTGACACACATTACATGTATGCCTTTTTGAGAAGTCGGCACACACATAGTTATACATGTGTGAAGCGTGACACATAAAACATGCCGTGTACACATGCACACAGACATTCACTTACACACATTACATGTATGCCTTTTTGTGAAGTCAGCACACACATAGTTATACATGTGTGAAGCTAGACACATAAAACATGCGGTGTACACATGTACGCAGACATTCACTTACTCACATTACATGAACATGTATGCCTTTTGTGAAGTCAGCACACACATAGTTATACATGTGTGAAGCATGACACATAAAACATGCGGTGTACACATTTATACAGACTTTCACTTACACACATTACATGTATGCCTTTTTGTGAAGTCAGCACACACATAGTTATACATGTGTGAATTGTGACACATAAAACATGCGGTGTACACATTTACTCATTCACTTACATACATTTCACTAGACACATCAGTGATATATATGTATATGTGCAAGTACACACATTTTAAGGATTAAATGTACACATTTATTTAGGTTTTTCTGTGTGGTTTTTTTTTTATAATCATAAATTGGTGTTAAATGAATTGGATATAATTTTGACATTGTATTCTGTCGTGAATTTCATGAGCTGTGTTAAACTTTTTTAACTTTGTTATGCATAATACATATCTTTTTTTAAAAAAGAATGGAAAAAGGTATTTCATGTTGTTAAAAATCAGTTGAAATCTGAATTTACTTTGATGCACAGTTTAATAAAATTGAACATGCACTTCATTTGCTTTTTCTTTTTGAATGTTTTATGTATGCCTAATTTACACCTGGAACTAATAGCTAATAGATAGAGCAATGGGGTAAAGGTGAACTACCATAATTTTTGTTCCCAAAACTTGCTATAATTTCATACAAGGAGACATTTAGAGATTCTAGGCCTTAGTTGTAAAGTTAATAAGCATAATGAATTTACTAGAGCATTTGTTAAAAATATTGAGACAAAGAATTCTGGTTTTTTTTAACCTTTAATATTGAATTGCACAAAGTGCTCACACATGTCTTTTCTGTATCTATGACTGTTGCAAACGAATTATAAAAATCATTCGATAAGTTGTATAGTAGTATACCCATGTTTATCACAATTCATTTTCGAAGTTAAAAAAAAATCCATTTAATTATATTTACTTTTATGTAAATGTAAAAGATCATATTTATGAACATTTCCTTTACCTTAAAGGTGAAAGATCATATTTAAATACATTTAACTATATTTAATTTAGAGTAAAGCTACATATCATTTTTATTACATTTTATTTCCCAAAGTAGAAAATGGTTTTAATTACATTTACTTTTATGTAAATGTAAAAGATCATAATTAAGAATATTTTCTTTTACCTTAAAGGTGAAAGATTATATTTAATTAGATTTCCTTCATATTAAAGGTCAACTTTACATCTTTACTTTCCGTAAAGTTAATTGAAAGGTAACCTTGATTATTGGTACACCTTTAATGAAATTTACATGTTAAGTAAATTTTTGTAAAGCTGTTTTTTCAAGCAGTGTTAATTACATAACAATTGATGATCTGCAGCCATAAATAAGCTGGGGATATATATATATATATATATATATATATATATATATATATATATATATATATATATATATATATATATATATGTTCTGAGCTGTTTGCGCTGTTCAAAGTAACACAAGATTTTTTTATCTCTCAGTTAATTCCATAAACAAAGGCATGCTCTTCGCATGAATAGCTTCTAAGGCGAGGCAAGCTACTGAAAAACAAGTTGATAAAACAAGACTATCAACAGTCTTGTTTGAAGTCATCTTTTTGTGAGTTCTATGGTCGATTAAACGACCTTGTCAGCAAATACAATTTTCACCTGGGTTGCATGCTGATTGACGTTTTTCATACTAACTGTTAGACCGTAATTAATCGCCTAATTGTCTACGGACTTTTTTCGTTTTCCCCCGATTACGACAAAGAGCACACGACGGGTGTGACCGGTCAGCAGAGAATGTTAACTCCTCCTAGGCTCCTGATCCTACCTGTATCTTTTTGGAGGTCCGTGTTGCTCTGCTTTAAATATGTATTTCATTTTGTAGATTTGTGGTTTGTTATTGACATTTTTTTCATGTTTGTTTTTTTTTCTTGTTTTCATAGGTTCGGTTTTTATATTGTCTTTTTGCATGCTTGTTTAAATTTTGATATTAAATTTGAATATGATCGTGAATGCATTGACATTTTTACTTTTTCTGAAGTGGAAATAAATTGAAAGAAATATAGAAGTATATATATATATATGTAACGGGAATAGCGGAGGTTACTCCAAACAACAACAAGACACCTTAAATTTAACAAAATTTATTAACAAAAAAAACCCAATACACACAAACACTCACACACCTTTCACTCAACAAGAAAAAATATGATGTTTATACAGATGACCAAAAATATATTAGAAGAGTGTCCGAATATCCGGGGCTGTAGTCCTGGACCAACTACGGACAACTACAACTATAGTAGTTACGTCACCACAATCATCATCATCACCATTGTCATCATAATCATCATCACCATTATCATCATCAACACTATCGTCAACACCATCGCCTACCACACCATAATCATAATAGACATCATCGTCATCACCATAATCATCTACTTCATCATCATCACCGACGTCACCATGAACATCATCTACCATCATCATCATCATCATCATAATCATCATCACCATAACATCATCGTCGTCATCAACATGAACATCGCATCGTCATCTTCTCAACATCAACAATATGACACTACAATAAGTGTACAAGTGACACCATAACACCATAATAAAAACAGTATTGTATAATACATTTTATAAGAATCTCATTTATAGTATCAAACTATGATACTGTATGAATAGTATTATATTAAAGGCAACATCTCAAAATATTGAAAGTATATGGTAACTAAGTTATTTGTTTACAGTAAACAATATGGCGTCTGAAACTTCCGGTGACGCACTTCCGCCCAAGTAGTTAAGTGGAAAAAGTGACAATAAATTGTAAAATAAATAACGCATAGAAAATAGCCCTTTAAATCCCCGTTACTTTATACAGCAATAGCAAAAACTGTACTATAGAAAAAGACAAATTCCATTTAAACACTCTCGCTAAAGTCACACATCAGTGAACACACAGGTAACTCTACAGTGAACAATGGTCAAGGTGACTTTATAGGACGACTGCGTAAAACTAATAAAAAGGCAAATATTTACAAAACAACTACACCAAACTAAATAAATACTTACCACGGTCAGCTTTCCGTGTCCGCGTCAAATGCTGAACTTGTGAAACTAAAACATGCCACACAGGCTTCTACCACGATACCCCCTTCTAACACTAAGCACGTCTTTTTTGCTGGACAGCTCGGCCGGGTATATCTTAGCGCCTATTGTTAGGGTCGGCCAAGCACGTGCAAAGAATTATGGGGAAAACAAAATCGGGTGTGTTCGATATGAATAGTGATTGTCACACACCTCCCCCCTTAAAAAATTTTCCCACAATTTGAAATAAACAATCACTGAATTTTGAAAATTCTCACGTATCTACAATAAAACCTATATACATACCTGTACTGTCTACTATACATCTCACTGACGACTCAGGTAATCCGCACCCACATTGTCGCTTCCTTTGATCGCAATGATCCTAAAGCGGTATGGCTGAAGCTGCAAAGCCCAACGCATCAGTCTGGAGTTCTCTGTCTTTGCTTTGTTGAGGTAGGTCAGGGGTTGGTGATCAGTTTCAAGTAGAAACTCGCGTCCATAAAGGTACTGATGGAACTTCTGTATTCCCCACACTACCGCCAAACACTTCTTCTCGATAACAGCGTATGCCTTTTCTCTTGGTTGAAGTTTCCTACTGGCGTACGCTACGGGTAGTTTCTCGTCATCCTCAATCTGTAACAGCACAGCACCTATCCCATCATCTGCAGCGTCCGTGCGTAAAATGAAGGTTTCATTAAACTCTGGCAACTTCAATATTGGCCTTTCTGATAACATATGTTTCAATGTATCAAAAGCTCGTTGCTGACTTTCAGTCCAAATAACTTTATTTGGTTGGCCCTTCTTTGTAAAATCAGAAAGTGGAATGGCTATCGCAGAGAAATTCGGAATAAACTTTCTGTAGAATCCTGCTAAGCCTAGGAAGGCACGAACCTGTTTCTTGGTGTGTGATATTGGCGCATTTCTGACTGCATCAATCTTGTCCTGTTCTGGTTCTAGACACTGGTTGCCCACCATATGTCCCAAACAGTCAATCTTGTGAAATCCGATGAAACATTTCGTCGGTCTGGCCGTAAGTCCCGCATCTCTGAGTCGTTCGAACACAGTCTTCAGTATGTGTAGATGTTCTTCAAAGGTATCTGTAAAAACAATGACATCATCGATAAAGTTCTCTACGCCGTTCATACCTTGAAGTAGTTTTCGCATCATACGACTAAATGTTGCCGGCGCGTTTACAAGACCAAACGGCATTGTCCTGAATTGGTACAATCCGGATGGTGTGGAAAAGGCTGTAAGCGGCTTACTCTCGTTAGCCATCGGTACTTGCCAGTATCCTTTGCTTAAGTCTATCTTTGACACAAACTTCTTTCCGGTTATTTTGGAAAATATGCTTTCTGGACTTTGGTTCCGCATCAAATACCGTAGCACAGTTCAGTCGTCTATAATCAATGCAAAATCGGTTCGTTCCATCTTTTTTCCGAGCTATGACAACTGGAGCTGAATAAGGGGAAGATGATGGCTCAATCACATTCAACTGTAGCATTTTCTGAACTTCTTCTGTAATTGTTTTCTCTGTACTGAACGGATATGGTTTCACACGCACAGGTTCAGACGATGTCACAACAATCTTATGCTCCACTAAGTTTGTCATTCCAGGTATATCCGTAAATATCACACAGTGATTTAGCGGTTTCAAACTGGTCTGGTGTAAGTCTGACTGCAAACTTTATGTCCTTAGCTGTTTCGGTTTGAGTAACAGGTGGCATCAGAATAGAATCCTGTTGTTCATCAGCATCTAGGTCACTAAAGTCTATGAGTGAAATTGCACATGTTGACAAAAGACCACAGTTCAATGTATCTCGTTCAACATACTTCTTTAGAAGATTTGCATGGAAAGTTTTCAGCTTGCCTCCCATACCGATCTTGTAGTCCATCTGTCCTATCTTTTGTATTACACTATAAGGTCCCTTCCATTGCATGAGGAGTTTGTTTGACTTTGTCGGTAGAAGAACCAGTACTGTGTCTCCCTCTTTCATCTGACGACCTTGCGTTTTCCTGTTGAAGTACTTGCGCTGACGTTTTGAAGCTTTCTCAAAGTTTTGGCAAGCATGTCACATGTTTCTTCCAATCGTGTGCGTAAGTCAAGTACGTATTGATACGTTGTCTTAACGTCCTCGTCATGAATTTCTTTTGACCAAAGTTCTTTAAGAACTGTCATCGGACCACGAACCGAGAAGATCAAACGGCGAAAAACCAAGGCTCTCCTGTGGTACTTCACGGTATGCAAAGAGTAATGGGTTGATGTACTTATCCCAGTCTCTTGGTCGCTCAGCACAGATCCTCTTGAGCATCTGTTTCAACGTACCATTGAACTTCTCGACGAGTCCACTACAAATGGGGTGATACGGAGTAGTAGTAATCCGTTTAAATGACAACAGACGGCTCACTTCTTTCATTACGTCCGATGTGAATTGCGATCATTTATCTGTTAGCATCTCGACCGGAACTCCTAATCTACTAAAGATATCTACCAGTGCCTCCGCTACTCGCTCTGTCTCAATTCCAGGAAGTGGAATAGCCTCGGGATAACGGGTTGCGTAATCGACAAGCGTCAGAATGTAACGATTCCCTTTGTCGGTAACTGGTTAGAGAGGGCCTATAAGATCAACTGCTACTCGTTGAAACGCTTCTGTAATTAGCGGCATTTGTCCTAACGGTACTGCAGGTACTTTTCCTTTTGGAATAGTCCGCTGAAACACGTCACATGATCTGCAAAACCGTCTAATGTCTGACTGAATTCCTGGCCAGTAAAATTCGGACACTACTCTGTCGGTTGTTTTCTTTGATCCCAGATGACCACCCATCAACGTTTTATGTGCTATCTTCATAACGATATTCTGTATTTCCGGGGAACGATTAACTGTCGGAAAAGTTTTCCATTGGACACTTTGGGACTGCGAAATTCTCTGAACAACATTTGCTTCCGTTCACACATTTTTGAAAATCCGCCATCACGGAAATGTTTAAGCTGTCCACTATCAGCTAAGCTCTATAACTTTTTCAGTGTCTCATCGTTTCGTTGTTCTTGTAAGATATCCTCCGGCGATACATCCTGTATTGCTTCCGGTACTTTCAATGGTTTGTATGGAGACTGTTTCTTTTTCAGTTGCGCACGTGTATCAACAGCTGCGATGTGTTCAACGGAATGAATCCAGGCAGGATTTGGTTCCTATGGTTTCCTTACTCCACGAATATTACCAAGAATAAGATCGTACGAAGGCAAATCAAAGCACCAAGCATCAACACTTCCGGTAAAGTAAGGAGTATCGACATCAATTCTAGCCACATCTGAATCAATAATACGACCGTCTGCTAACTTGCATCGTTGGGATGGCCCTGTTAGTTGATCATCGTTTACCAGTTCTCTACGAATAACGGCACCACTACAACCTGTGTCTCTAAGCACAGTCATTAGTTAATTGCCAACACATCCCTTCACAACTTGCATTTCCGTTTCACAGAAAGCAACCGAATCACCAACACACGGTAAGTTTCCATGTTTCTCGACGACACTCGCGGCTCCTTGGCGACCTCTACCGCGTCCTGGATATCCATGGTTCCCATTATTGTACGACCCACGTTGAAAATCACTAGGGTAAGTATGTTTCGGTGTTGTTTCTTGTTTCTCGCTCGAATTAAACGGCCTGTTATTCGGACTTTTTCGGAAGTTGCAGTTAAAGGCTTTATGTCCTTGTCGTCCGCACTCATAACACTTCACTGCATTTCCAGATTGGTTTTGTTGCACGGAATCTTTGTACGGCGGTTGTCTATCGGACTGCCGACGTCTGTCAAAGAGCGGTTTTTGCGTAAGTGAAGAGGATTCACTGTTCTGGCCTCAGCAAACTGGTCCGCGTATCGCGTCATGTCTTGGATCGACATAGGAATCCTCTCCTTTAGGAATAAGGCGAGTTCTTTCGAGCAACACAATAAAAACTGTTCACGTAAGAACAAGTCCTTCAGATCATCGAATGCCTTGTTAGTCTTAGACAGCTGAATCCACCGCTCCAGGTAACTGTCCAGTCTGGTAGAAAATTGCATAAAAGTTTCACTTACGTCTGGTTTTGAAAATCGGAACTTCTTGCGGAAACCGTCCTCCGTCATGTCAAATCGTTTCAACAGGGCGTTCTTCAACTCGTTGAAATCAAGTGCTGTTTCGGGTGAGAGTCTTGCGAACACATCCAGTGCCTTTCCTTTGAGTAATGCGCTAAGATGAGTCCCCACGTGTCTTTATTCCATTTCTGCGTTGTTGCGTATATCACAAATCTTTGAATGTACGCGTCAATGTTGTCTTTCGAATCCTCAAACGGAGGAAGTTTTGGTCCTTTTATCACTTGAGAAGTTTCTTTCTCCTCTTAAGTCACAACACTTGGCCTCATGTGAGATCTCTCGAGTTGCAGTTTGTGATCAAGTTCCAGTTCTTCTAGTTTTTGTTGATGTCTCTTTTCTTCTATCGATCGGGCGTGTTCTCGCTCATCGTTTTCTCTTGCGGCACGCTCTTTCTCCATCTGTAGTTTGAAGTCGCGCTCTCTCTCCTCCTGTCTCTCGACTCTATGTTTCTCACGTTTGTCCCGCATTCTGGTCTGTTCGTCCTTCACGAATTGTTGAAGGTCTTCATCCACCATCCCCATCTTGGTCCCCACTTCCAGTAGCTCCAGCATCTCCTTGACAGTAGACATGGTGTATTGACTGACAGACCAACTTACCTCAAAATTATCCCATTAAGGGACTAACTTCTTAACTTTTATCAAAACAATATGCCTAACGTAATGTACTCACCAAGGGAAACGGAGACAACGACCTACACTTGCTCTTACATGTACTACAAAAAAGATCAAAAAATGAAAAATAAAATAAACCTTGTCAACTGTTCACTAATAAAGATAACTTGTAGTATCTGGAGGAGTCAATTCATCCAACCGATGCCACCAATTGTAACTGGATGAGCGGAGGCTACTCAAACAACAACAAGACACCTTAAATTTAACAAAATTTATTAACAAAAAAAATAAGAGAAAGAAAGAAAAGATAAAAATATAAACACTAAACCACACAAACATTCACACACCTTTCACTCAACAAGAACCAACTACGGTCAACCACAACTATAGTAGTCACCACAATCATCATCATCACCATCGTCATCATAATCATCATCACCATTATCATCATCAACACTACCGTCAACATCATCGCCTACCACACCATAATCATAATAGACATCATCGTCATCACCATAATCATCTACTTCATCGTCATCACCGACGTCACCATGAACATCATCTACATCATCATCATCATCATCATACTCATCATCATCATGACATCATCGTCGTCATCAACATGAACATCGCATCGTCATCTTCTTAACATCAACAATATGACACTACAATAAGTGTACAAGTGACACTATAACACCATAATAAAAACAGTATTGTATAATACATTATATAAGAATCTCATTTATAGTATCAAACTATGATACTGTATGAATAGTATTATATTAAAGGCAACATCTCAAAATATTGTAAGTATATGGTAACTAAGTTATTTGTTTACAGTAAACAATATGGCGTCTGAAACTTCCGGTGACGCACTTCCGCCCAAATAGTTAAGTGGAAAAAGTGACAATAAATTGTAAAATAAACTAGAGCAGAGCTCGTGGCAAAGCTACGAGTAGGTCTTCCGTTGTTGCTGCGAGATGAAAATTTATGTGATTTGGTGTCAAACGATTATAATGACTAATGACTAAAATTTCACTTCTGCTTTTGTTATAAAAACGTGCTGTGATTGAAAGCCTGTATAAAGACAGGAAGAAAATGTTTTAGGAAAACTATTTGTCGAACACAGTTTGTGTAATTGTTTTGAAAACTCTTTAAGGCCCTGTCACACAAAGTTGGGTTCCCAGGGCGTGTTCAAGGCGTTGTAAAATAATGGAATCGCCATAGGATCGCAAGGAAAATTGAGAAAGGCGTTCTTACAGAGCTCCCAACTACGTTTCCACAGAGTTCTACTTGGCGATTGACTGCCCTCTCGCTGGGTATCCGCCGAGCGCTCATGACGTGCTAGGAGTATTTACCGCTCATCCACAGCGTGCTCTGCGCGCTGACTGCGTGCACATGCGCTGTTGGAGACTTTACGGCGCTGTCATGGCGACCTTACTCTACTTCTACGGCGTGTTTATCGGAGCGCAGAGCCACGGCGCGTACTTTGTGCATGTTCAAAGTGCGCGCCGTCGCATGGCATTCTAAAATGTTCTAGGCTAGGATATCCCACCGCGGCGAACGAAGATGCCGTTGAGTTTATACGGCGCTGTAGAAGACTCTAGTTCGTTTACTATGGCGTTTTACATTATTCAATTACGCAGCGGGATCGCTGTGAGGACGCAGCTCCAGTGTGACAGGGGTTTAAACAATGAAAAGTTTAATGGCGAGTTAAATTTTTCAGGGTAGCATGGATTGTTATATATTACATGTACTCATGATTCATGTAAGGAAATGTACGTAAAAACGTGCATAAAAAACACGTAACTTCTGTAAATAAATCTTTCTTATTTTTTGAAGACTATGTGCAAGTTTGAATTTGTTTCGTGCTGTCAAAATTTGGTAAATAGCCAAAATTGATGGCATCTATGAAAATTTATTCAGGGCTGATATTATTTGATAATACGAGTAGACTTGAACATTTAAAATAATAATCAGCTATCAAAGATCATCGGGATAATTTATGCATAAGTGAGCGTCTACATTTTACTCCTGATATACAGACACCGCTATGTAACGTAAAATTTAATAACATTATTTACAGAAATGAATATTACTTCTCTCTACGATGCAATAATATTCAAAATCCCTATTTTTAAGTCAGTTTTTTCTCCTTTATCGGATCATCAGTTATTTTCTCGGAGAAAGTTTACGTATGTATTTAAAAAAAAAAAAGGGAAAAATAAGCGAAAATTAAAATAATGGTGTTACGGTTTTTATTTTCAGTTAATTTAATTAAATGTGACAAAGGCGCATATTCGGTCGGATTTTTGGTAACATGTACATGAAGTAAATTTGATGCAAGTTCCATGTTTGTTTTTTGTGGGTTTTTTATTTTTTATTTTCTTTGCTTTTCTCTGCTTTATCATAAAGATATATCAAAAAACTACGTACATGTCACAAGCAATATTTGCCTTCTCTATTTATCTTGTATTTTAATAGATTGGATAATCATTGTTGACCTAAGATTAGTATTCCACTGGCTGTAGCTAACCTTATAAGTAAATTAAGTTGCATGACATCCTCATACCACACAACTTCAATAAAACTTTTTTTTTAATCAATTTTCATGTAATTAGCAATAAAGAAAATCCCGAGGAACACATATCCATCTCACTGAAGTGTAACTTTGAGAAGCGCATATATTTTTTGGAGGCAGATATGTCGCTATATTATAGTCTGTAAGTCAAATAAACAAATCTGTCCTAAGTTGCAATACTTTGATGATTTCTATGGCGACCACCTGCATAGCATAATGTAGTCGTATTTCATAACATTTTATCCCGAGAAAAAATTGCATTTGACTTAAAACTTTTAATTATAATATATAGTATTCTGTTCGTAACTATATATAATAAAAGTTTAGCGTGTTTGACATGTTAATTTATTATAGCCACGTTCTCAGATTACGATCCCGCACCTTTAATGTGAAAATGAAAGTCTTGTTGTTTGATAATTGACCACTTTGAAGAAATACTCTTCGAACTGTTGATTAATTACATAACAATTGATGATCTGCAGCCATAAATAAGCTGGGGCTATATATATATATATATATATATATATATATATATATATATATATATATATATATATATATATATATATATGTTCTGAGCTGTTTGCGCTGTTCAAAGTAACACAAGATTTTCGGTAGCACTTGGCGATTGAATTTACGCAATAAAGAAAGTTGAAATTTACAAAGACTGACCGAATAAAAAAACTGGCGGGAAAGAGAAACACGCTCAGGAGAAAATGTTACACATAAGAAGAAGTCACTATCAAATGATTTTCGACGGAACTGGAATTTTAAAAAAAAAAGAGCACTTGGCAGAGGGGCGGTGGGAGGGCAACACAGAAATAAGTTCGTTTTCACAATGAAACTAACGACCATGTAGAAACACTACAGAAGTTATTAATATGTGACCGATAGAATATAAACAAAACTTGTTTCAAAACTCATTTGAATATTCTTTAAAATAATCACCGAATGCCTTAATTCAGGGCATTCTTTTATCGTGTCAGCACCTACCGCAAACATGGCACTTTGATCATCATTTGATTTGATTTTTTAAATTACCTTGTACGCTGTCGTATAAATCAATGCTAAATCAACTGTACGAGTAAAATAAATGTATCTGTTCATCTGAAACCAATATAAAAGTTTAAAACATAATTAAAATAGTTGCGTTCGTACAAAATACCAAACATGCACGCGTGAAAAGGTACATGTAGAGGTCACTTGCGCGGGATCTCCTCGGCCATGTGCGAGGGATGATCATTATTTAAAGGTTTTAATATTTATGTTGTTGTTTTTTTTTGTTGTTGATTGAAAACATTATTTGTACAGTTTTAAAACATTTAAGACTTTCAAACCAACCATTCGAATATGTCTCACGAGTATTTCCGATATGGAGTAATATCGCTTTTATTAATTTTCAGAACGACTTTTTAATTTACTCTCCAATGTTTAATTTAACTAAATACAAAATGAACAAACTTTTATAATATAAAATTAAAACAGTGTACAGTGTATAAACGGCTATATAAACTCAAACACGTTCATATTCATGTAAGTGTGCGGGTGCGAATCTTGTGTATCAGATAGCCGTTTACCGCTAGGTAGTGCAGCCGTGGATGATTTCCTCGGCCGCGGGCGAAGGATAGATTACATAAAGGTTTAACGCATACACATGCACAGCTCAGAACCTAGGAAGATTTGAAAAGTTTGCAATTTAATGACTAAATTCTATCAAATAGAAATTATTTTTTTACTTAAAACCCACAATTGATATATATGTCTGATATTGCATTAGATTGAGAATGGCATTGCTTTTATTAATTAACTGAACGATTTCTTAATTGACACCCTATCGTTTAATCCAATTGAAGAATAAACCTTTATGTGTAATCAAAACTGAAATAATTCTTCAGTTCGCAGCTAAATTAACTCATATATGGGAGACGCAACTCTCGTGTATTAGATAACCGCTGACCGCTAGGTAGTCCAGCTGCGACCATGGTGACCGATTTTCTCGGCCGTGGGCGAGGGATAGCTTACGTAGTGATACACATCTCTGATTCAAGGTGGATTTTAAATGCATGCAGTATGATAACTAAAATGAAATGCATAGAATTTTTTTCACTAAGTATTTTGTGTTTTACTAGAAAAGAAAAAGAATGTTTTGTTTTTCGATTCTCGTCTTTAAGGATTGTGCACTATAAGAACTAAACAACGATGACTTTAACTTCTATAAAAAAAAAAGCATGTGTTCTAATTTTTTTCTCATGAATTAAAGCCTCCTGTATAAACCATCATACTTTCTGTGGTAACTTTTTGCCAGTTTTACGCGCAAAGACTTTCGTTAACTTGCCAAATGAAAGCAGGTACATGTTAACATGTAAAGCTTTTTACACTCATACTACACAAATCACTTACAAAATAACATTGTAACGACCTTTATGAGATCCAAACAAACAACTTTTCCAGCGACAGCAATATCGAAATCCTAACCGTTTTTGAGTTATTACGCAAAATCTTTTGAGGGCTACTGGCCCTTAATTTAAGGGGCCAGCCCTTTTTTATTGGTGTCAAATGAAAGCCCTTAATATTATGCACAACTTTTGTTCTATGTGTATTTAGGAAATATTTCAAACTAAAAAGTTACGATGCTAAAACATGAGAAAAATTTTGCTATTTTTAAAACATAGATTTCGCTTGATTAATTCGAGTGGAATAATTAAAAGAAACTTAAATCCAAAAATCAGAGGACAATATTCAAAGTGTCAGTAATAAAGATTGTTAACTATAAATTATTTGCTACCGACCATTTCGGAGCCTTTGTCTGGAAACTAACGCCCCTAAAATTCTAGAAAAAGGGGAAAAACTCAAAACCGGAAGTTGCTATTTCATTTTTTTTGTGCTCAAGAAACCTAATTCAATTTACAATATACCGTGAAAATTTGAATGAAATCAGATGACAAACAAAAAAGTTATTGAGGATTTAAAAACGTCTAGCAGAAGAAAAATAATAATGAAGAAGAACCATCAGAATCAGTACAAGGTCTTCCGTTGGAAACGGAAGACCTTAATAACGCATAGAAAATAGCCCTTTAAATCACCGTTACTTTATACGGCAATAGCAAAAACTGTACTATAGAAAAAGACGAATTCCATTTAAACACTCTCGCTAAAGTCACACATCAGTGAACACACAGGTTACTCTACAGTGAACAATGGTCAAGGTGACTTTATAGGACGACTGCGTAAAACTAATAAAAAGGCAAATGTTTACAAATAAACTACACCAAACTAAATAAATACTTACCACGGTCAGCTTTCCGTGTCCGCGTCAAATGCTGAACTTGTGAAACTAAAACATGCCACACAGGCTTCTACCACGATACCCCCTTCTAACACTCAGCACATCTTTTTTGCTGGACAGCTCGGCCGGGTATATC
This sequence comes from Magallana gigas, assembly GCF_902806645.1. NCBI lineage: Eukaryota > Metazoa > Mollusca > Bivalvia > Ostreida > Ostreidae > Magallana > Magallana gigas. Next base: position 892,151 of record NC_047563.1, on the reverse strand, counting down.
TTAGCGCCTATTGTTAGGGTCGGCCAAGCAAGTTGCAAAGAATTATGGGAAAAACAAAATCGGGTGTGTTCGATATGAACAATGATTGTCACAATATATATATATATATATATATATAGGTTAAATTTTTAAAGTTTCCAATCTATCTATCTATCTATCTATCTATCTATCTATCTATCTATCTATCTATCTATCTATCTATCTACATGTATCTATATATCTATCTTTATTTGTTTATTTTTTAAAAATTTATGCAAAACATCCATGTAATTGGTAAAAAAGATACAATTCTAAGCTGCAATTTATCATTATATATATATAATATAAAGCACAGAGAAATTCACCTTATTGGGCCTCCACCTCCGCCCTGGCCGGGGCTTGAACTCACGACCTCTGGAACCCATTATCCTAGCAGTGAGCGGCCACCGCGCTAACCACTGGGCCATCTAGGCAAGACAAAAACCTTGCGTTCGTTGACGAAGGGAACCTAGCGCGCTGGTTGCTCACTACACGGTCGTTTGAGATACAGGTGGAATGCAGTTAAACGACAATGTGAGAGGATAGGAACGATACACATTGCATAGATATATACATATAATAAGCACAAATTCACTTTGGGCAGGTATATATATATATATATATATATATATATATATATATATATATATATATATATATATAGAGGATATCTATATTGTGTAATTTTATATTTGCTTTATCAAACGAGTTGAAATGGTGTATATATTCGCGAGGCTTGCCGAGCGAATATAACCATTTCAACGAGTTGAATAAAGCAAATATAAAATCACACAATTATAGATGTTCTATTTATCTCATACAATTTGATTTATATTATGAAGCTTTTGAGACAGTCCCTTGTGTGACCCGAATTGTTTTTTTTTTTTCACAGATTAAAAACGATGATGCAACGTTGTGTTATCCGGTTATTGTGACCTTGCGCAATACAATTTAGTACGTCATTTCTGAGATAAATCTAACTGTTTTAATGTAAAGTATCACTGAAATAAACCTTGAAATGATTTTTTAGCTCTAAATAATTTTTCTTAGAGCTTATTCATTTGATTAAATGGAAATACTGATCAGAAGACTTGAATTATCAAGTTTATTGACATACACAAACTTGCGAATGCACGTTAGTTTGAATTGACTCGAACAAGGAACAGTTGTTGATGTTTTATAACACAAAAACCAGCCTAATGATAAGGGGTTGAAAATAGTGAATAAGGATGCTTACTAGTGGTGGAATCAAAGTCTTATGAAACATTATTTCGGTAAGGTCTTGTATATAAACACAACCAGAGCACTCTGTTTCCATCGCGTCGTCAGGATGAACTCGTTGATAGTTAACGTAATTTGCAGTTTTATAAACTACAAAAAGCAAATTGAAAGTTTGAATGCATGGGGCTAAACTTATCAAAAATCTTAACAAACAAGAAAAAAGGGTCTTTTGGTTACAGTTATGTATAACTTTGTAAAAAGAGTTGGGGGGGGGAGGGGCTAAGCCCCCCCCCCCCAATAGCCCGGCCGGGTTCCGACGCCTATGCTACGCAGTTATGTGTTTTCTTTCATATTTGTAAGTAATTGAAGTCTTTGACAAAATTCATTTTATATCACTTTTTGTAGTTGATAAAGGTATGTTAAAAGTACTAGCAAATCTTCGAAAATAGGTCACTGAAGCGTTGAAGCGAGGGGCTGTGTCGAAAGTAGTTCCGACCGGAAGTATTTGATATAGCATCACCCGTGTGATATAGCAAAGGTTTATCACACGGGTAATATACACCACACGTATGAGATAAATATATATATATATATATATATATATATATATATATATATATATATATATATATATATATATATAGTTATACAAATCCGTGTTGTGGGTTATTTCATGTATCTCAGACTCACGTTGTGGGATCCTCAGGTGGTTTATGGGTTATCTATATTTTGACCCATAAACCATGTAGTTCAAAATTCACAGGGAGGTTGAAAATGGTATTATTAACATAAAAAAAAAAATGATTTTTAGACCCACACAGATATATTGAAAAATGTCCCACAACTAAAAATCTATTTTTAGAACATTGCGTCAAAGCCACTCGCTTTGAACATTTTGTCTATCTATAAACATCCAGCGGGGTGTCCCACAAAACAGTTTTGTGATGCACGCAATGCATTGTTGGATATTAATGGCGGAGTACAGCAGTAACTTGGGTAAGTACTGAGTGTATTTTCTTATTAGCAGTAATTAATATGGCATATTTATAAAAATATGACGAGGAAGCAAAGACTATCGAACTTAAAGTACAATTAAGAAAATATGGCGGACGCTCTTAGGCTGAAACGTCAAACGGCTGCCTTTTGACCATGCACCGATTCGGAATGCTGAAATGTCAAACGGCTGCCTTTTGACCATGCACCGATTCGGAATGCTGAAATGTCAAACGGCTGCCTTTTGACCATGCACCGATTCGGAATGCAAGTGTCATTCTTCAGCTGTACAGTACATGGGGTACAAGTCTGCAAGTTCAGAAAACTTGTCTTGAGCGGTTAGATTACTTTTTTGTTCGTTTGCATACATACAAATGAATTGTTTACAGGTGCAAGTAGAGACTCCCCCAATACTCAACCCCGGGACTTGTTGAACATTTCTTCCTTGAATTATATTTATTATGCACTAATTTGTACGACCGGATTAATTAAAGATCGTTTGCTTATCACTTCCCTGCCATGTATACAAACTGGTGTTCACTGGGGGATAGTAACCTTGCCTGGAGGCATGAATACGGTAGCACATGCAACCCTGTGTCTTTGTTGTTGATCGAGTCTAAAGTAGTATATAATACTGTATATGAAATAGTTCACCGGAGATTTCATTTCACCCGCTAAGGTTACGGTCCATCTATCGTCAGTGTAATTACATGTATTCCTTAAGATTTGGATATATCCTACCGTATTGCTTAAACAATATATATGTGCTTAATCATGATAATCGTTCACACCTCTGTGTGACTTTTATATTGTGTATATAATGAGTCAACCTCTCGAAGACTGCGGGCATGAGTAGCACGTGCCGAGAGTTCAACTGTGTATAAACAAAGTAGGCCTTACCCAGACTGATTTCAGAGACACCTGGTTTAGATTTCACCGTGAGTTTTGTTTTGAATAAACAGAAACAAACTTGTAGATGTGTTCTATTATAAAAAGAAATCAGCTTTTTATTTCTACCCGACAATATTTTTTCCTCCTTTAATTACCCTTTTTACGGTTCTCATTTTACTTTATCCATGCGAAATCGATTTCTTGTTTATCGTAAGCACACGATCAAAATGCATGGCAGCATGTAATAATGATAGAAAGATGATTCAGTCTTAGTGATCGAAGTAAGAAATGTTAGAAGAAATAAATCTATTCACATCTAATTTGTTTATGATAAATTACTACAGTATATTGATAAAAATCCATATGATTTTTACACAGAAATTCAAGCAGTATTATAGTAAACACTCATGATTTTATTGGAGATTTGCATAAATTTGTGCAAAATTTCATATCAAATTAAAAAAAAACATAAATAAGGCGAACCGATGAATGGGGCGAGGTCCACTTGCCAGGAAAAAAAAGTATCGACCTGATTTCCGAAAAATACGGTACTTTTAATGGGCGATTTTTTTTCTATAAAAGGCCATTGTTTTAAACATTCCATATTTTGAATTTTAAATGATGATTTTTTTTTCTATCTAAATTTGTAATAATCTTAACTAATGAAATTCATGTTAATATGTAGTTGTTTTAAAAAAAAGAAAAAAAAACCATTAATTGTGAGAAATCAAATTCATAATTATTGAAAATGAACTACAATGTATATGATCAATATGTTACTAGCACTGTATGATCATTTTTTTCACATGATATGATATGCTTCCTGTATGATACATGTTAGCTGCAATAATGTAGCCCTCTCCCGATTTTTTTTTTTTTGGAGAGGGCTACATCTCCAAAGGATCTCCGTAATGGTGCAAGTGCGGGAGTGATTCACTCCCGCAACAGTTTTTTTGCTCAAATCGTATATAAATGGAAATAACATTTGCATTTCTTACCAGAACTCAAACATTGTAGATGTCTATGGCATAAATTAATCCAAAAATATCAAGTATAGTCCATATATCGGTTATTTTTCGTTTATGTCAACAACACAAGTTGAATTTGTCCGCCATGTTTACTGGCCTTGACCAGTTTTATTTTGGGACAGCCAATGAGAATTCAGGAGCGGAACTTTACCTGAATATAGGAATTCCCTTATTTTAAACTATAATTATCGCGGTAAATATGAATTTTCCATTATATACCATTTCCTGAAACGATGTTTTAGTGATAGAACGAGGAAAGATCGATTATTTACTTTGTCATTCATGCCCATCAAAACTCCAAGCGTAGATCCCATACAATCACGCTAGAACTGTCATGGCTGCTGAAAAAGACGACTGGTAAACATGCTTATGTGTTTTATCTGGTTTTAATTTATATACGGTTAGTTTGTTCAACCTGAATTAAAAAATAATTTTATCTTAAGGAAGTCAAATATAAAATCGAAACATACAGCTGGTATAGTAGTGTGTTTCAGGTTTTTATTGGTATGAAGAAAAAAAAAATATTACCTCCTCTCGCCCCCCACCCCTCCTACCCCCCCCCCACCCCCTTGTATACTATAGGGAGCATTTTGGAAGCGGAAGTTTTGCATATACCGCATAGTTTAGTGCTAGGATCTTTTTAAAAGCACTCGATTGGCGCAACAATTTTTGGACTATTTGTATGTCCTTAATAAGAAGACCTATGTATAAAGATAGAGAAAAGTAATAAGATTTTAAAGCTAACATATTTAGATTTTTTTCTTTTGTAAATGATAGTTTATAGCTAGACAAATCATATCAAAAAATTTAAAGAAGATCTGACGGTTAATTTATTAACCACCCAGCCTCCTTAAAGGATACCATCTGAGTACTAATTGATTACCAAATCATTTTATTAGTCCCCTACCGGTTTCACCGGAGGGGACTATAGCTTTCCTCTGCGTCCGTCAGTCTGTCTGTCTGTCTGTCCGTCCGTCCGTCTGTCTGTCTGTCTGTCTGTCCGTCCGTCTGTCTGTCCCACTTTAGTTTTCCGTTGTTTTTTTTTTTGCATGCGTTTGACGAATGATGTGAAACTTGCTGAGCAGCTTCAAAATATCAAACAGCAGACCAAGTTTATACCTTTGTAGCGTCTAGTCAACACAATTTTCAGAAATTTAATTTTTTTCACTCCAAATATTTTAATGATCGGGTTCGTTATCGGGCTCGGTGTGTACTAAATGAACGAGGACATTATGTGGTCAGTAAAATAATAAATGATATCGTGCATTATTTGTTTTATTACATTTATCATTTCTAATAACAAACAAATAAGTTCTGTAAAATGGTATCAAGTATTGTGTAAATTTTAACGGCAGGGTTTTATCATTATTATTATTACAATTGGGTTCGTTATCGGGTTTGGGCTGTTGAATGATAGACTATACTTCTGTGTTTGCTTTGCTTCAAATATGTACTTTTTTAAATGGATTTTTGAGATTGTTTGCTGTTAATTATAATCATTTTTCATAATTTCATACTTTACATTTACTACATTTATGATAGGGGATATTTAATATACAGGGTCTCAAACGTTTGCCATTCTCAATCAAAGGGGTTACCGGTAGGGGACGTGTATTGCTTATGCAATACTCTCAGAATGCTTGTTTCTTTTCAGAATATTAGATAGAAGCTTGTAATGGTAGTAGCATCAGTATTGTCTGGAACTATCAGTGAAGGTAATACATGCAGATACATTATTTGAGTGTCCTCAACACCTGTTAAAAGTTCTGCATACAAGCCGATTTTCTTAATTAAAGATATTGATTTTTACCATGTGTTTTGACTTAAAAATTACCCCCCCCCCCCTTATAATCAGTTTTTTAAGGGGGGACTTTAAATTTCATTTCTCTTCATTAAAATAAATGCTCCTCCAGTATTCACACTCAGAACCTGTGGGTTGGTAGACTGAGGGTAAACCCATAGCTGCACAGAGATATTTAAAACACCAATTATTGGCGATATAAACTGTTTCACATCGCGTTGAAATTGCCATGATGTGACGTATTGTCTTTAAAGTAGAAGTCACAGGGTGTCGAGGATTCTTAATTTCGTTATTGTTTTAATTATATTTTGTCACCACTTTTTAATCAGCCTTTATCCTTAACTTTGACAATGAAAGCTTTTTCTCTGAAATGGAATTGTTTGTTCTGACATTTTCCCTGTAGATTGTTTATGATTTTGTTTGTGTCTTTGTGACATTGTGTATATGCAAACTTATAACTGTGTGATTGCTCATGGTTTTTGGGTCACTGTCAAATATATGTATTTGTGTCTGTTCATAGATTAAACGTGGGTCATTGTCATATATATATATATATATATTTGTGTCTGTTCATGGATTGTGGGTCATTGTCATATATATATAAATATATATATATATACCGGTATATGTTTGTGTCTGTTCGTGGATTAAATGGGGGTCATTGTCATATATACATGTTTGTGTCTGTTCATGGATTGTGGGTCATTTTCATATATGTGTCTGTTCATGGATTAAATGCAGGTCATTGTCACACATACATGTTTGTGTCTGTTCATGGATTGTAGGTCATTGTTATATACCGGTATATATACTATATATACCAGGGTTGTCCAAATAAGTTCGTGGACAATAGCATTTTTATCATTTTAAATGGGTTAATTTATTCATATTGTATATCTAAATCTTTGTCATAAAATTTCAGATCAAACCAAAGTGGTTTGCATTGTTTTCTATAGAAATAAAGTAAAATTTTAATGTATCAAAGGCTCGCAGAAAGTATGCACGTCCCAGCGCAAAAATTGTCCAACCTTTGTAATTGAGTTTTTAGATATGTATATTTACTGTTTTCATAATCTTCTATTGTGATGTAGTCTGTATTGGGTACAATATTTTCATACATCATTTAAAAATATTTTCAAACCAGCAGAGGACTTTTAAAAGATATTACGGCAAGAATATGTCTTTAAAAACGCATGAAAAAGCAACTTCATCTGACCGCTGGCAATAAAAAAAATTGTGTCAACTGAAGTAAAAAACTGAAATGAATGAAACGATTAAGGAAACTTATCCACAAGTGGCACAAGTGATATGTTGATGGAATATGTGATTGTACCTTCTGACCAAACGGTGAATGCGGCATATTACTCTCAAATAAACCCAGGACTACGTCATTATAATTTAACGTCATACTGGGCTGTGCGGCCTGTATAGGCAATGTATATACATTCATAACTCCATTACAAAAATATACATTATTATGCTCTGTATTTCAATATTATAATACTTTACTGAAAATGGCGCTTCTATTTTGAATAAAATTACATGTGTCCACGAACTTTTTGGACAACCTTTGTATATATATACGTTTGTGTCTGTTCATGGATTGTGGGTCACTGTCATAGAGTTTTTGTTCTGCAATTTTTTCTGTGGATTGTCCATGGGTTTTTGTGTCTTTGAGTTTAGACATTTGTGCATATGCATGCATACATATTTAGTTTAGACATGTACATTCAAAGATATATATGTGAATGCTCATGGTTTTTGGGTTGCTCTCATATCTACATGTTTGTGTCTCTTAATGGGATGTGGATCACTGTCATGGATTGGTTGTTCTAACATTTTTCCTGTAGTTTGTTCACGCCTATTTTGTGTCTTTGAGTTTAGAAATGTGTTTAAGTGCAAATATATATGTGAATGCTAATGATTTTGGGGTTGCTGTCATATATACATGCTTTTGTTTGTTCATGGGATGTGGGTCATTCTAACAGATTGTTTGTTCAAGAGGTTTTAGTGTCTTTGTACATAACGCCTCAACTACCTTATGTGGATGATGATGATACTTCAACATTTTTTACATGATGATACTTCAACATCACATGCTGAAACTTTAACATTACATGCTGATACTTTGTCTTTATATGATGATAGTTCTTTGTTACATGCTGATACTTCTTCATCATATGATGGTACTTCACTCTGCGGTGATTCTAAAAATAGGGAAGGGTCATCTTGAGATTGAAATACACTAAAATTCAGAACTCATTGATGCCAAATTTTTAACACAGGGCTTTTTCTCTGTTTCGGAGATTGATCAGATATTACTAAGGTCCACTGAGACTAGTTTAGATCAAGATACTCAACAAATAATACCACTTGATTATCTGTTGTCCTTTAACAGAGTCATTTTATATTTAAAGAAAGCCTGCTTGGGAAAACCATTGGCGCTCCCCATCAGTGCATACAAATCAGGGGGTTCGAGGTACCCCAGGGGATTTTTTGTCCAAAAATGTGCATTCTGAAGTGAACCCAAGTTTATGGCGCTTGGTCAAAGTGGACCTCTAAAAGTATTCATAGCACCTAAACAAAGACTTCTGTCATTCAGGTTACATCAGATTTATGAATGGGCTTTCCCTGGAGATCCACGTAAAGGAGTGGACAATGTAAGCACTAATTTTTTTCAACAGTACAATTACTGCTAAAATCAGTTTCAACAGCGCACGTAGTCCCTAGCATCTGACTTCATGTAAGATATTGCAATCTGGAGGACGCAATGCTCTATCCTTTGTATGTAGTTTTACAATAATTTTATGAAAATGGAAATTCGATCATATGTAGATCAATAGATGAAATATTGTAAAATACGGGATCCCCCCCATTCCCTATTTTATATACTTATTGACTTGTTGTGATTGAGGGGTAGCTCTGCCACCACCACCACCACCACACCCCGCCCTTAAATAAAAGATAGTTTGTGCGAAGCGCTGGGATCTAATGGATGATTGCTCATGCTCTGATTTCCTTAAGACAGAAAGTAAAATTGCTATTTAATGGCGTAGAATGCCCAATCCAAAGGGGGTAAAATAAATTTGAAGGCACCTGCCTGCAGAATTAAAATAATCAACCTACAACATAAAACATACTCATAAAATTGGCATCCAATTTGAAGGCGCCTAAACAAAGACTAGTTACAATAAGGGGACTATGGAGTTGTTTGACACACAGAGATTTCGGCGCAAGTTCCAACAAATATAATGAAAGTGATGGTGCCCCCATTCCCTCCAGCATCCAGTTTCAGCTGAATGGCATAAGCCCTAGTATTGGGAATATAAGTTTTGATAATAACAAATGGGGTGTCCATATTTATATAAGGAAATAAGCATAAAAGAAGCTTGTTTAAATTGGTGGGTACAATGTAGCTTGAATTTAGTCTATTCTTTCCTTAGTAATATCCCGAGTTTTACCGAATCACGATCCTGCTGCTTATAGCGAATTTAGAATCACCGCATACTGTAATACCATCATTTTATGAAATATCAGCATGTATTAGTGAAAGTATATAGTGAATAGGTATCATCATATCATAAAAAATTATCAGCATGTAATGTTATACTATCAGCATGTAATGATGATTGATATATTATCATATAATGAAGAAGTATCAGCATGTAAAGTTCACTTGATGTATCAGCATGTAATGTTGATTGATGATCAGCATGAAATGTTGAACTATCAGCATATTATGGGCATTATCTACATAAGGCAGTTGAGGTGTTCCATATCTTTGAGTTTTATTTGTGTTTACATGCATATGTATATATATGTGAATGCTTATAGTTCTAAGGTTGCTATAGTAAAACATGTTTGTGTCTGTTCATGGATTGTAGTTCACTGTTATATATACATGTTTGTGTCTGTTCATGGATTGTGTATCACTGTCATATATATACATGCTTGTGTCTGTTCATGGATTGTGGGTCACTATCGTAGGTTAATTGTTGTATTATTTCTCCTGTACCAGGTAGTTTGTTCATGACTTTTTTGTGTCTTTAAGTTTATACATTTGTATATATGCAAATATTTTAAAGGGGCACTGTCATGATTTTGGTCAAATTTTGTTTTTCTGTTTTCATTATTTACAATGCTTTAGGATATATTTCTAATGATCAAATGAAATTTGAGAGTCAGTAATTGAGTTACAAGCAAGAGACAGAGCTCACAATTCTTTGTCATGTAAACCAGGCTTGTGCCCTATTTTTTTATTTACATAGGTTCAATATACAAGTCTTTTTCAAGCTGATTTGTCTATCATTTTATTCATTTTAAGAATAAAAAAAAGTTCCTAACATTTAGTACATTCATTTTAGCTCTATAATTGGAATTTTTGCTTCAACATTCAAAATTTAAACAAAAGATGTGTTTACATAGCAAAGTAATTTCTTATTTAATTTTGGTCTCAAGCATTTTGATATTAGTATGATAGAATGCTGGAGAAAATTGTATCTAATTTGTTTGATGAATTATTGAACTGTATATACATGTTTGTGTCTGTTCATGGATTGTGGGTCATTGTCATGTATATACATGTTTGTATCTGTTCATGGATTGTTGGTTATGTCATATATTTACATCTACAAACGTTAAGTATAATTTCCTCAAATTCTTACGGAAGATTATAGTTAATTCTGTAAGCCTTCTGTCTTACAGGATCCTATTGAGGGTCAGCTCAAGCTTATGGATGACAAGTCCAGTATTTCTTTCTCAAGCGGTTTTATTAAGCGTGATCGTATAATTACAATAACATCAGCTAATAGCAGCCCAAATCAGGAGTCTGCACAATCTCATTTCATATGGGTATATATAAGGTTTTACTTATGATGGACAGTTTTGACTAGTTCGGCCCATATACGACGATCATGAGTGAACATTTAGTGTTCGAAATTAAGATTAATAGTTTATTTCTAAATAAAGTAACAAAACCGTCAAAACTGCCAATCAAAGAGTCTGGATGCAGGATGTGAGTCTCCGAGTCCTGGGTCTCGGAGTCCCCCACCTAGTATGAGGCATCACTTACTCACAATACGTTCATTCATACACGGCATAAAAGGTTACAAAGGTTAATATATAGAATACACAATACATGACTCAATATAGAGTACTAGAGCTATCGTTGCAGACACAGAATCGCCAAATATGTCACATGTTGTTAAACTCTCAATTTGGATATTATTATGCCCGTATTATGCACATGGTTTCATAACATCATTTAGGAATACTACGCATTGCTACAAGAGTCACAGAGTTCATTCTGTCAATTATCATTAACACCATTCAGTGCGCAGCATCTAGGTACACATAAATATCATAGTGACCATTATGTAATACTAGCAATTCAAGGCCATAGCATGGCTATCTGTTTACATACGTCCCCCAAACAAAAGAAATATCCCGAAGGGAGATTTCTCATGCCTGGCGCCCGGAATAGGAAAGCGTCCTTGATCTACCCTTGATCAGACGAACTTCCTAGTGACATACTAGTCAGAACATCTATGTTAAGAGATAGTAACAAGTGACATGTTTCCACCTCCGGCTTGGAACCTCATTCATCTATAAAAACAAATCTATAACCAGGATGTATACATGTTCATAAAATCATATAGCTTGATTATATCGCATAACAATCATGAAAACAATAATGAATACAGTATGATAATAATGACCAAGATGAAATAACCATAGTTGAATATAATCGTAATTCATCATCAAAGTAATACTAAGTATGGTTAAGCTTGATGTCACATATATATACAAAGTCAGTGCATGCTTATAAGTTCACAAAATATCTCTTCCTTCCTAGGGGTGAGGTTAGCGTCATAGGTTCGGAGTCCATCGGTTTCTTCCTGAAGTTCTCCAGAGTGAATCACCAAATGCAAGATTTATATTAGCACAAGATAACGCACATTTCTACTTTTGCACAATTCACATTTTTAATTTTCACCACACTTCACAATGCTTTTATAAGGAATACACAACTTCTTCGCGGCTGTAGCTCAATTATTCATCCATCATCGGTACCCGTGGATAGAGGGTCGGCGCGGATGGCGAGGCGACTTCTCGCGGAGCGTCTCCTGCGTTCCTCTGTTGCGTAGACATCGCGGCCTTCTCTTCCAGGTATTTACGTGCCAGCTCTGGGTCCGGTCGATAGTAATTGGTCCATGGATAGTCTTCATTTCCCTCCTCTCCAAGAAATTGTTGTGCTAGTTTAGTCGAAATTGTCCCCGTGTTACTGGTCAATTTGCGAGTTGCGATTCTTCCGCTTCGCCGGGGCTTCTCTTGGATCCTAGTGTCTTTCGGGATTGGTTCAAGTTCAATAATGTCACTAAAGGTCCATTTCTCTGGATCCACACAACAAAATACAGTGTCTTTGGAAGAACCTTTCTTATCTCCGTCACTACCCCTTTTTCGACAACCTGTCCAGCAACCACTACAGCATATACCACCCCACTTTTTAATAGTTTTACGTTTCTTAATACAAAGTCCTATCGTTATTGTTACTGCCAAAGTTAAACACACATAAAACCAGGGGCTTCCCACCCAAGATGAGAATTTTCATGGGATACAAATTAGTTACTGGCAATTCCGCCATACGTGCATTCATAGTGAAAATTTTAACATCTTTTAGTTTTAAGACATTAAACCATGAAAACCTGAGCAACCTTGTCCCAAACTCAAGATGTTGATCGCAAAATTTGATTGTTTTTTACGAATTATCTTAAATCACATACAAAAATCACACTTAAAAAAAATTTCTTACTTAGTGGCTGTCTCATGTATTTCGAGTATATGTTAAATCTTTTCAACTCCGCATATACATACAAATAACCGAGGTGCTGAGTCCGCGTTTGCTAGTCGGCGAATCTCAATATGTGTTTTATGTCACAGGGGGTCATCCTGTCATATCTTTTTAAAAGCGTGCTATATATACAAAGCTAAGCTTATTCAAGATTATTTACATCTACATTATACGATAATAAAACTTTTTTAGTTTATTATTTTGGCTAATTCCTTCATAATAGCCAAACAATCTACAGCAAACTTTTGTTTGCTATTTTCCCTACGGGGCTTAGGGATTAGTTTACGCGGTTTAGGGATTGGTTTGAAGCCTAGACCTACTTTAGGGGCTATTTCGTCTATTTCCATATTTTCATCTAAGGGTACATTTGGGTTATCTAAGGGTATTTCATAGTCTTGACCACTATTTTCACCACATTGATTTGACTCATGGGTCTCATCCGATTCTGAATCTACGGTCTGATTATTCTCGTGTTTATACTGCTGATCATCCATGATTTTCTTAGCTCTTATACGTCTTTGAAGTTCTGCTAGGGGAATATCCTCTTCGTCTGAAGATCCTTCTCTTTCCCATTGTTTGGACTGTATAGCTCTTTCCAATGGTTCTGGTTGCATGTCTTCATTTTCTGACGACGATTCATCTTCCGGTGGCACCACATAGTTAGTTTTTCTTAGAGTTCTTCCACCATCTTCAGTAGTTTGTGAAAGGGGCCAGTGCGAAATATCTGCCCGTCTTAATTGTCGCGCATGGCATTTGGTGGTTAATCCAGTCAATTGACCTCTCACCACGAAACTAACTGGTCCTTTCTGCTCTATGATTCGATAATATGGTAGCCACTTTTTATCTAACTTATTTTGTCTTCTGTTGTTCTTAAGGTAGACAGGGTCACCTACCTGAAAATTTTCGTCTTTGCTTTTCTTATCGGCCTGAGCTTTCTGTTTCTTCTTGGCTTCCTTCATATTACGATGTACTAGCAGGAAAGCTTTATGCTGTTCTTGAAGGGCGATCTTGTGTTGATCTTCCCCCGCATATCTCCTTCGAGGTTTCATCAACGTATCAAGAGGTAATACGACATCTCTGTTGTACATAAGGTAATATGGAGAAAACTTTGACGAATCGTTAGGATGGAAACGAATGGCTGCCAACGTCTGATTAAGATGAATATCCCATGTTTGAGCGTTGTCTGTTGTTTTCTTAGCCATCACGTCATGTAGAGTTCTATGAAATCGTTCTACTTTACCATTACCTTGAGGGCTGTAATAAGATGTTTTGATATGGTTGATATTCAATTCTTTTAAAGTTTCTTCCACTTTCTTATTCACATTTTCTGTTCCGTTGTCTGTGAGGATTTGAAGAGGACAGCCATATCTTGGATATATTTCTTCTAAGATAAGATGTACTATGTTGTCAGCTGACTTATCAGGAACGGGAAAAGCTTCTGGCCAACCAGAGTAAATGTCAATAAAAGAAACTATGTACTTGTTTCCCGACAAGGATGTTGGATATGGTCCAGATAGATCCAGTCCTACTTTAGCCATTGGAAAAGGTGGTATATCTGTCTCTTGAAGTGGAGGTTGATTTTTCTTATTGCTCCTCGTTTGGCATACTACACATCCTTCTATATAAGAGTATAACCTTTTGTACAAATTTGGTATGTAGTACTTTTGTCTGATTATGTCATATGTTTTGTCCACTCCCATATGTCCAAGTCCGTCATGATACTGCTGCACTACTAAAAGTTCTAACTCACGTGGTACATACAGGCGAAGTTTTGGGCCTTCTGAGTCTCCATCTGAAAGATAGTACATTAAACCATCAATTTCCAAAAACTTCTTTTCTTCGGTTGCCGTTGCTGTTCCTTTATTTAACCGATTCTTCAGTTTCTTGATCTGCTCATCGTGTTGTTGACTTTCTTTGATGTTGATTTCTTCTGGTAGATCAATAAAGGGTTTGACCAATTCGTCGTGTTGTTTAACTTCACATCTGGCTAATCTCTTAGGCGAAAAGGCATTGGAGTTAAGTACGTTCACTTCAAAGAAATTGTCCTTAACATCTGGTTCATCATGCTCTGATTGTTCTTCCTCTTCACACTCGAGGTTGACTGTCGGTAATCGGGATAAGAGATCTGCACAGCAGTTAAATCTTCCTTCTATGTACTCTACCTTACAGTTATATCCTGCAATACTTAATGCCCATAGTTGAATTTTCTTATTTTGCATTGGAGATTCCAAGATATACTTGAGCGGCTTATGGTCTGTTCTTATAGTAAACTGAGCACCGTGTAAATAATGGTCTAACTTCTGAAGGGCGTAATGGATTGCAAATGCCTCCTTTTCTATGGTTGACCACTTTTCTTGAGTTTTACTCAGCTTGTGGGATAAGTAATATATTGGCTTATCTTCTCCCTCATCTGTCTTTTGAGTAAGGCACGCTCCAATACAATTGTCGCTGGCATCGGTGTACAGGACGTAAGGCTTATTAGTATCTGGATATGCTAGTAAAGGCACTACCGTTAAACTTTCTTTAATAAAGTCAAACGCTTTTTGGCAACATGGCGTCCATTTGAACCTTGCATATTTTCTGGTTAAGTCAATCAATGGTTCCGCAATCTTAGAGAAGTTCGGTATAAATCTCCTGTAATAACTACACATACCTATAAAGCCACGAACTTCTCGGACTGTAGTGGGCGCTGGTAACTTTCTTATAGCTTCGACTTTCTTTGGATCAGGTGTAACGCCATGTTCATCAATGATGAAACCAAGATATTCTGTCTGTTCCTTGAAGAAACTACATTTCTTTAGCTTCATTTTAAGTCCATGCTTCCTTAGGCGGTTGAAAACGTCTTGAATATGCCGAAGATGATCTTCCGGTGTTTCTGAGAATATAAGAATGTCATCCAGGTATGCGATGGCAAACTCCTCTTGTCCTTGAAGAACTATATTCATCAGCTCTTGAAAGACTGCTGGTGCATTACTCAACCCAAATGGCATCCGGTTAAATTGGAATAGTCCTTTGTGACATGCAAAGGCCGTTTTTTCTTTACTTGAATCTTCTAATTTCACTTGCCAATATCCACTCTTTAAGTCTAGTGCAGTGAAATATTTTGCCTTACCTAGTAAACATAGGATGTCATCAATCAACGGTAGCGGGAATGATACGGGTTTCACTATCTTATTCAAGCTTCTAAAGTCAACGCACATCCGGTCTGATCCGTCCTTTTTCTTCACCACTACTAAGGGAAATGACCAAGGCGATTGTGATCTCTCAATTATCTTTGCGTCCATCATTTCCAGTATGGCCTTGTCAATTATCTGTCTTTTATTTAAGGGTACACGGTAGGGTCTGTTCTTTATTGGGTGGTGATCTCCAGTTTCTATCTTCATTTTAACAGTATCAGTCACTCCAAGGTCACTGTCTTTCTTTGCAAATAAATCATTGTTTTTGCTCACAAGTCTTTTGATTGAGTGTTCAAATCTTCTAGGTACATCAATTTCTGCTTTTGTGTCTTGAGTAGTCTGTATTTCTGAGATTTCCTTCTGTTTTAATGCGGTAATTCGTCCTACTATGTAGCCTCTTGGAATTTTATAATTTTTGTTAGTTTGGTTAACGAAGATCATTGGAACTTTCTTATCCTTCCGAACTATACAAACGGCGTCTTTTAAATATAGTCCTGGGTCTTCCATAATGCAGTTATTGTCTATGCTGTTCACTTCAACCAAGTCATTTTTTTCCAGAGGAAAATTGTTATTTATTTTTCCATAGAATACAGTCACCGTGTTTGGTCTCATAATAAGTTTCTTAGGAGTTCTTACAATAGTTGAGATGTGTAAATCTTCTTTAAGTTCCGCGTATACTTTGCCATCAATACGCATGAGTCCAAGATCAAAGTATAAACGAACATTGTTTTTCTTGAGCCAATCACGGCCGAGAATCATGTTTCGGTTGAGTCCCTTTGTCACATAAAGTTTGTGGTCTAAAGTTAACCCTGAAATCTTAAAGGAAATATTTACATACCCTATCGCAATTAAAGAATTGCCATTTGCTGCTTGTAAAGAGGGGATGTCATTATTAAACAACTTTGGGCGGGGAAATAGATTATCATACATTTTCTTACTAATTAGAGATACGGCTGCACCTGTATCTACCAAAGCTCTAAATTTATTTTTACCTACTTTTAATAAACAGCTACTGGGGTTGTTAGTAAAATTAATTTCATATGTAGGTCTTTGTTTAAAGTTCTTTCTTCGGGCTTCAACGAAGGAAGAACGTCTTAGTTTTCCTGTTTTTGTTTGTCAAAATAAGAGCGCGATTTGAAATTTTGAGACGATCCCCTATTTACTTGGTCGCTAGATTTATATGTTCGGCCTTGACGATTTGATGGTCTGCCCCGATTTTGCTGCGTTCTTTGATACATATGCGAGCCCCAACAATCTGCACGCACATGACCTACTTTACCACAATTCCAACATTCCACAGGCGAACGGGGTTTCTGCTCTATATTATGGACGGGTTTGTTTTGACTGGGTCGTTTATCTATTTGAGGACGGGACCTGACTTGGGATTTATTTTGAGTACAAAATCGAGCCCTATGACCCGTCTGTTTACATTTAAAACACCTACTATTACGCGCATGGTCAATTTCCATTGGTTCTACATGCCTTGTTTCTACTGAGGTAAGATTATCTGCTCTATCCTTTAATAAGGGAAGAGTAGTATCAAAATTTGAAGGAGTTCGTCTGTTGTCATTACTTTGTACAATTTCTGTCATATTTGACCCTCTTATCGCTAGCCTCTGTCTCAGATTTTGTTCTCGCATTGCTATTTGAATTGCGGATTCTAAATCTTTAGGGTTTTCTCGCAAAATTTTCATTCTGAGGTAGTCGAATGTCAACCCGTCACAAAAGATATCTACTAACTGTTGTTGTATCAAAGGGTCTTTTAGTCTGTCATTACTGTAGGCGTCTTCCGCGATTTGCAATAGTCTCTCGGCGAACAACTGAACACTTTCATTTGAATGTTGTCGAGTCTTACGCATTACTGCTAACGCGTGTTGGGGGTCTGTTATTTCTGCAAATCTATTTTTAAGGGATTCCTTAAGATCGTTCCAAGATGGGATTTCTTCAGACGCATCTGTTTCATCTAAATACCTTTTAATATAATCCCCAACTGAACCCTTACTCGTTATGTATGCAAGCATGGGGATCTCATGACCTTGTTTCGCAGACATAACACTGTACTTTTCAACTTCCTTTATCCACTGTTTAAATTTTTGAGCATCTCCCTCAAAAGGAGTTATCACAGAAGATAGGGGCACTGAGAGTGCAGCTGTTATAGCTTTAACTTGACCAATAAAAAAATCTTTTTCATCATCCTGATCTGGGACTCGGTGTCGAGTTTCACGAGTTTCATACGGCCTAGCATCATGATATGTTTCAAAAGTATTTTGTTTAATCTGCTCTTTTTCTGGGGATTTTTGACCTGTTTCTTGCCCTTTATTTTCTTTGTTCTGACCCAACCCCGCGAATTGTTTTTCTAATTGCTCCATTTGATTTTTAAATTCTTTCTTATCAAACCCATCACCTGTCGCCATATTGGTTGCTTAGACAAAGTTGTTTACTTCGAGATAGCTATAAGAGACATATAGAAATGGTTCTTACCTTACTCTGTATTGAACTTCGCTCAATCCTGGTCACGGCACCAAGAAAGTTCATGTAAGCCTTCTGTCTTACAGGATCCTATTGAGGGTCAGCTCAAGCTTATGGATGACAAGTCCAGTATTTCTTTCTCAAGCGGTTTTATTAAGCGTGATCGTATAATTACAATAACATCAGCTAATAGCAGCCCAAATCAGGAGTCTGCACAATCTCATTTCATATTGGTATATATAAGGTTTTACTTATGATGGACAGTTTTGACTAGTTCGGCCCATATACGACGATCATGAGTGAACATTTAGTGTTCGAAATTAAGATTAATAGTTTATTTCTAAATAAAGTAACAAAACCGTCAAAACTGCCAATCAAAGAGTCTGGATGCAGGATGTGAGTCTCCGAGTCCTGCGTCTCGGAGTCCCCCACCTAGTATGAGGCATCACTTACTCACAATACGTTCATTCATACACGGCATAAAAGGTTACAAAGGTTAATATATAGAATACACAATACATGACTCAATATAGAGTACTAGAGCTATCGTTGCAGACACAGAATCGCCAAATATGTCACATGTTGTTAAACTCTCAATTTGGATATTATTATGCCCGTATTATGCACATGGTTTCATAACATCATTTAGGAATACTACGCATTGCTACAAGAGTCACAGAGTTCATTCTGTCAATTATCATTAACACCATTCAGTGCGCAGCATCTAGGTACACATAAATATCATAGTGACCATTATGTAATACTAGCAATTCAAGGCCATAGCATGGCTATCTGTTTACAATTCATAGCTCTATAGAAACAGCCAAACCGAAATCTACACGCCCCATTTATCTTTTGGTCGAAATATACAGCGGCTGAAAGTGACAGGACTGAAATTAACACGCCCTGTTTATCGATTGGTCTGAACCTACAGCGACTTAAGTAAAATCACGGACTCCATGAAATAATCATGATGATGTCAGACTGAAAGTCTCACAGGAGACGATTTGGCTGTTTCTTTTAACTAACGTACATGTGTACGTTAACAGTAATTTAGTAAATTTTACTAACTTTTCATAATCAATTTATTAATTAGTTAAAAAAAGATGTTAATATTAACAATAAAATGCTTTCTTTGATGATTCATGCAGGTTATGAAGGTAGCGATCATTGCAGGAAAAATTTACATAACCCGCTAACGCGGGTTATTAAGCGGGTTATGTATTTTTCCTGCAATGTCGCTACCTTCATATCCCGAATGATTCACTATAGAAAGCATTTTATTGTTTAAATATGTTACATGTTGGCGTCGATCTGTTCATGGATTGTGGGTCATTGTTGAAGATTTCATGTTTTAACATTTTTCAGTTGATTGTTCATGAGTTTTTATGTTTTTGAGTTTACTCAATAAATATTTGCTTTAACGGCGTATTGAACAACATGTAACTTCCAAATAAAATGACTTGGTTATGGAAAGGAACGATATAATTAACATAATAGGATACACAGAAAAACCGTGCAGTTAAATGATAAACTTTCTAGGATTAACACTCGGTACTACTGGATTTGTGCATGATGATAGATCTGTATGCTTGATCGATAGGTCTGATAAATGATATGATAGTATAAGATTGTAAAAAATATTGATGCGGGTACCATATATATATATATGTTTGTATCTGTTAATGGATTGTGGGTCACTATCATATATTGTTATACTTTCATGTTAAATACTGAAATCTGATTGGTTAAAGGACATATCGCATGTTTCTAAAGTATACGACATTTTACATTTTTTGGCTTCCTTGTGTATCTAATAATTACTCCTAACAGTTTGTTAACGGTATAAAAGCGGTAATTAGCCATAATATCAATTTAAATTATAGCCCCGATCGTTTAAAAACTCGTTAATTAGATAGCGTGTCACGTGGTACAGTGACGTCACATGCGACCTTCATCGAACAGCTGATTGTAAACAAATTGTAGGATTAGCATTATCTTCTTTAAATTTTGACATTCATTCACCATGTAAGTTGTTTTTTTTTACATGCTGACTAAATTAAAAGAATCTTATTATTCAGCCGTACATGTTTGAGCCACTAGTACGGATAAAAAACGATGATATTGCCGGAAAAGCGACGATGAAGTCGGCAATGACGATCAAATTGATCGACGTGTAAACATTGTAAACACAACTTAGTAAGGATTGTAGCTCAAATAAATCTGTTAAAGGTGTTTATTTATTAAAATCTACAACAGTCTTTGTTTTTGGCGTTCCTAATGACTCAGAATGTTTATTATTTTAAAACTTTGATGCACAAGAAGTTTGTTTCATCGGCAGTAACTGATCACAACTTTCTAAGGTTGTTTACTCTATATATATTACACTGGATTATAAAAGCAGGCAAGAACGTTTTCCTTAATTATTGTTTATTTCTGTAAGATCCCATCTCCGTATTTTTTTTATCCATTTACGTATAAATGTATATCAAAGAACTTTGTCTATTTCTCGCGTAAACAATCAATATCGACAACTTGATCCATGACTTCTCCAACAAAAAATAAAACTCACAGAAATCTCACATACCGTACTAAAATTATGATTTCTGCAAAGGTGAGCTACATGAATGAATGAAGAAATCATGTATACAAAACCGATGCATACATGAACGTATAGTTTAACAATAAGAAAAAGAAAACAGCTAATGAAGCGAGGAGATATCCAAAATGGCGTCCCCTCTCGTTATTTTTCTCCGATGAACTTGCGTTTTGTACACAGGCCCCTGTGCATAAACTTCTATTTTTTTCTTTTTGAGAAATGAATACGATTTATTTATGAAACTATAATTACAAAAATGTACCGTATAATTAATAATATATGAATTGAATGTTTATTTATAAATCCTCTCGTCGACAGATAGACCCCTATTTGTCACAAGATTTCCGCATACTTTCGTAAGGGAAACTTAAAAAAACAACAGTCCAAATCCCCATTTTCGGTGGCTAAATCACCCGCAGGAGGCACAGAACACCATCATGTCCCGTTATCGGCAATTTAATAGGTGATAATTAGTTTAATTGTCGTTTAAATCTAATCCAATTACAAAGATGGCTAACAGCACCTTCTCGCTCGAGGTCGCATATGACGTCACACATCATGGCGGGTAGATCGAGAGAGAAAATATGCATATCGCGACATTTGAATTTCATCGCTTTCAAACTCACGAATTAGGCAGAATATTTTATGAAAACTTTGATAAACTTGATTTTTAATGAGTATAGAATGATTTTATTTAAAAAATTCCGAAAATTGAAAAACATGCGATATGTCCTTTAAGACGCAGTTAATAATATTTACTATTACCCGCAGCGTTAGCAACGCACTTGGCAACGGGTAACATTAAAAATGTTACATGCGCGAAAATTATGCGCGTACGGTTCGCTGTAGAATTCACGTTATTCCTATATAAAAGCAGTAAAATTTTCTTAAAAATTTTAAAAAAGACATTCAGTATAACAAAATAAATAGTGCCTGTTTGGGAGGATAACAGTTGAAATTGACACCTCTCGAAAACCATTGTCAACCTCCGCTTCGCGTCGGTTGACAATGGTTTTCTCGGGGTGTCAATTTCAACTGTTACCCTCCCAAACAGGCACTATTTATATATTGTTTGTTTAAACATTTTTCATGTTATTTGTTTATGGGGGTTTTTGTGTCTTCAAGGTTAGTCAATTGTGTATATGCATTCATACATATTGAGTTCAGACATTTGTAAATTCAAAGATATATATGTGAATGCTCATTGCTTTTGGAGTGCTGTCATATATAAATGTTTTTGTCTGTTCAGGGGATGTGGGTTCCTCTCATAGAATGTTTGCTCAAACATTTTTCCTGTAGATTGTTCATTAGGTGTTTGTGTCTTTGAGTTTAGATATTAATGTTTATGAGTACATATATATGTGAATACTCCTGGTTTTGGGGTCGCTGTCATAAACACATGTTAATATGTGTTACTGGATTGTGGGTCACTATCGTAGATTACTGGTATATGCTCAAATTTTCCCTTTTAGTTTACCAGGTAGTTTGTTCATGCCTTTTTTGTGACTTTGAGTTAGATATTTGATCTTTATGTTAATTTTTGGTTCTCTGTTATACTGTACCCGCAATGAATTTAACATCATAATAAAATGATAGGATAGAAACCACGCACGATATGATAGGATTGACGCATGTTTTACATGTACATTGAAAAGTGTACATGCAAGATACGATAGGAATGATACACCAGAGGAAAGGATAAATGATGTTTATGATAAACCTATAATATTAGCTTTAAATGATCTTCAAAATTAATGTGATAAATTAATGGCATAGTTTGATAAAAAAAAAATTACAAATTAAGATACTCGCAGAAATCTTTTTATTAACAATTGCCTAGTTGTTAATCCTAGCTGCTTCATCTAAAGGGTATACAAAAATGACTTATTGGCTTACATGATTAATAAATTATCTGTATTTCTACATTTTTTTCATTACCGAACATCCCAGCCAAACACTACATCTCGGCCCAACATCGAATCCTGTGGAAAATAACAGGTTCAATAAAAATTCAACTGTCGTTTTTAATAAATATGTCAAATCTATTATGAATATTTTTGTTGTTGAAAAAATAATCCAGACAATAACAAATTATATACAAATAACATGTAATGTCTATGCAGTTATAAACTCTAGTACATATGATTAAATGTAATACTATGAGCATTTAGTCAAGAAAAAATGTTACTGTAACCATGTTCCTATAAAGATCTTCAATTGTTCACATTAATCTTTTATTTCCATTACTTACAGATATGATTAACATGTAATTTCAAATTTGAATTTTGTCACAAGAGTTTTGATATTAGTATGATAGAATGCTGGAGGAAATTTTACCTAATTTGTTTGATGAACTATTGTACTGTAAAAAAAATGTTGGTGTCTGTTCATGGATTGTGGGTCATTGTCTTGTATATACATGTTTGGGCCTGTTTATGGATTGTGGGACATTGTCATGTATATGTATACCTGTTTGTGTCTGTTCATGGATTGTGGGTTATCATCATATATTTCTTATTCTAACATTTTTCAGTTGATTGTTCATGAGTTTGTGTGTCTTTGAGTTTACTTAATTGACATTTGTATACCGGATATATGCGTACATACATATTGAGTTTGTACATATGTACAATGAAAGATATGTATGGGAATGCTTGTGCTTTTTGAATCTCTTTCATGTATAAATGTTTGTGTCTATTCATGAATTGTAGGTCACTGTCAGAGATTATTTGTTCTAACATTTTTCCTATAGTTTGTTACTGTGTCTTTGAGTTTAGTTATCTGCTTATTTGCAAACATAATTACCAGGTACATGGAATGTTGGTCACTGGCATAGATTGTTTGCTCAAATATTTTTGCGGTGGGTTGTTTATGAGTTTTTTGTGTCTTTGAGGTCAGATATTTGACTGTTCATATGCGTACGTATATATAGCAAGTTTAGACATATGTTTATATGCAAATATATACATTGTTATGTGATCGCAGATAATTTTTTAGTTTTTAAACATTAAAGCATTATTACTTGAAAGATGTGGTCACAATTTACTGCAACATAGTGTGTATACAAATTGAATACCAAGCATTAGCATGTTATGAAAATGTGTTGCGTACACTGTTGCAGTAATCAGATCACCTGTCTCGAAAAAATAAGGATGAAATTGTTATATTTGTGGTTTTTACCTTTCTGCAATTATGATTTTTTTCTTCAAAATCTCTGTTATTCTATGAGTAATGCGCATTTAACAGAGAGCCTTTGGAATAGCTGAATCATGCTGACAAGAATAGTGCACAATGCTATAAATTGTATTCAATGAATACTTATAACCTTTGATAAAGGTATTAAATTGATAAATTGCATTCACTTTACTGTTGACAAATATTAACATAAATGAAGTGTGTATAAGCATTAGTATATGAGGTCATTATGCGATTGAAGTTACGAGACGAGTCAGTGAATTGTGATCTTCAAGAAATACTGAAAGAAGACAGTATGCGTATGCACCAGATTTTGTGATTACGTCTTCTTTGTTATTTGTTAATATCACTCAGATCAATCAATGCAAATTAATTGATGGAAAGAAGGTGAAAGTAAATATTGTCATATACAGGTTTGTGTCTGTTCTTGGGATGTGGTTCACTGTTGTGGTATGTTGATCACTAGGTAATCAACATGTTCATGGAATTTCAGTCACTGTTTTAGGATTTTTTCTATTCAAACGTGTATGATTATCGGGTTATTTGTATGATTATGGGGTTTTGTTCAATATAAGTATGACTATATCAGTATATGATACATAGAATTAATTTGTCAGTTCTTGTTTTTGGGTCACAGTTGAAGATGCTTGATTGTGATGATTTTCTAATGATTGTCATGAATAAGTCTGTATGTATGTAAGTCTGTGTGTGTGTGTGTGTGTGTGTGTGTGTGTGTGTGTGTGTGTGTGTGTGTGTGTGTGTGTGTGTGTGTGTGTGTGTGTGTGTGTGTGTGTGTGTGTGTGTGTGTGTGTGTGTGTGTGTGCGTGCGTGTCCACAATCATTTTTTTAACCACCATGAAGGATGTGTGTATGTAACTTGTACACAGTGGAATTCTGACAGTTTGATCATTATGGAAGCTGTACACCGCTTGTAAAAATATTGTAACTGTCTGCCATAATTCTTTTGACTTTTCTATCATTATGTCCAATGAAAATGAGGTTTTCTTATCACTGCTATCCCTCTATAAACCTAATATAAGGCCTAAACATTTAAACAATTGAAAGTTTTTCGCTGTAGAGGCTTCACCTGTGAGGACATACATCTTGCCTTGCCGTGCTACTCAGTCGCAATGAAATAATCAAATTTATGCACTTTCTCAAGCAAGAAGAATACTAACATCAAATAAACAGGTTAATGCATTATTTACCAACAGTATATGCACATAAAATAAGAAATAAATGCATACAAATCAAAGACCAAAGAAAGAATACTATATGGCAACAAGTAACAGTTGTGCAATCGGTTGTAACGAAATCAAATGGTATATATATGTGGTGTTCCCAATCCGGAAATTTACCCGTTCCGGGTTTTGATAATATGTGTTTTGTTTATATTTCCGCCCAAGCAGAAGTACATGTGCTATTTGTTATGTCTTGTGTTTAAAGCCCCCCCCCCCCCCCCCCCCCCCCCCCCAAAGGAGTAAGTAATTATCATTTTATTCAGAATTTGATTGTAAATTAAGTAAATAAGTACTTTCAACTGTTTTATACATAAGATAAAGCTAAAATTACATGTTTAAACATTCTGTTGCAAAATTATCAGTCTGCTCAGTTGAAACTATTCCTGTAAGTGTCCATTACTATACTGTGTGTTTGGAAAGTCAGTGTAATGTGTCATTTTGTTTTGTTGTAGTTTTTTACCCTCTTCACGAGGAATAATGTTTCGTATCAATAAATCTTGAAAACATCACAGTAAAAAATCCTGGTTTTCGGCTACACGATCGTTTATGGCGCAAGGGCTCAGGAAACAGAGAATCATGACCAGTGCGGGTAAGGAACTCTTCGATGAATCCGTGTCTCGTCACACAACAGAAATAGCTGCATTGAAGAGAAACATTGACTGTTTTGCATCGCAATGCATGGAACAAGGTGTAAATATCTCTGCAATCGAGAAAACAGAAGAACAGATAAGTGAACTTTTTAAAAGATTCGATAAGGCTGTACAAACATACAGACAGTTTTTAGAAGATCACAGAACTGCAGAGAGTGAGACTGAAAATCTGAGGCAAAATCTGTAGCAGTGTTTACCTCGCACTTAAACTCTTTGCGTTCAAAGATCCCTCAAGATAAATCACGTGCATCCAAAGGCAGCAAAGCAGGCAAGTCAAGCTTATCACGAGTTAGTTCCAAACTCACTCAGACTCTTATTCAACATACTACCAAAGTCGAACAAGCTCGTGCACGAATGAAATATGCTGAAGAAGAGGCAGAGTTAATCAAACAAGAAGCTGCTATCGAGGCCAGTAGAACTGTTTTGACTTGCAAGAAAGAATTAGAAACAGCTAAGCAAGGACTGGATGCTGTGCGGAAAGTCTTGGATTTTTCGGATGTCGAAGAAAGTGTTTTCGGTGAATATGAAAGTCATCATGAAAATCAAGATCACCCTGATTTGACAGAGCGTTATGTGATGGAGAATGTGAAAATAGACATCCCTCCACCTGATCCAGTGGTTAATGAATACATACCATCTGCAGCAATGGAAAACACACACAACAACCCTGAGTCTGAACCCCAACGGAATTCATTGAACCCAGTTGTTCCTCCGGTTGTAAAACAGAAGAATACCTTTGATCTGGCTAAGGCTATTACAAAAAAACACAGATGGTTCCACAGAGACTTTGGAAATTCGATGGTGAACCGGGACGGTATATTACCTGGAAACACAGTTTTCTAAATGTAATGAATGACATCAATTCTACTACTTTGGAGCAACTTGATCTACTACTGAATAACCTTGGACAAGTGTGTAAAGTGCAGTGTGAAAATATCAGATCTACGAACACTCGCAATCCGGAAAGAGCCCTATCTCAAATATGGGAGAGACTGGACCTGGAGTATGGAAGCCCAGAAGCTGTTGAACACTCCATGAAACAGCGAATAGCTAGTTTTACCTCACTAACTGAGAATGACAGAAAACGCTATTTTGATCTGTTTGACCTTGCAGCTGAAGTGGAATCACTGAAGGGCGACGATTCCCTTGGATCAGCCTTTGCATATTTTGACTCCTCTACTGGAATAAATGACTTTGTTAGAAAACTACCGAAGCGGTTTCGAGAGAAATGGGCGACAACATGTGACAAGTACAAAATCAACAACAAGGTGTCTCATGTGAATTTCTTGAAAGATCTCGCTCGACTTAGAAATGACCCAAGCTTGATAATGGACAACCTCCCTCAGAATCCTACAGTTCACCATCTACCACAAAGAAAGCCAGTTCAGAGGTCAGACATATATGTTTGCAAAACAACCGTAGCCCCGGATCAACGGGGATTTGAAGCTGACAGTGATATTTCTTACATTCGTTGTCCCATTCATGGTGGAAATTCAAACCATGCTCTCCGAGATTGTAAAAAACTTCAGAAATAACCTTACAGAGAGAGAACAGATTTTCTTTTCAAGAAAGGATATTGTCTGAAATGTTGTGGTCAGAGACGCCATTTGAAAAAGAACTGTCATGAGTCTGTAAAATGTGAAGTGTGTGACTCTACTGAACATGTAACCGTTCTCCATCCAGACTTCACACCTAGGAAAGTCTATGAGGGGGAGCAGTCGGATGTGAATTCGTGCTGCACAGAAATATGTAACATGCCTCAGAACACTAGCAAATCATGTTCAAAAATTGTCTTAGTGAATGTGTTTCCAGAGAGAGAACATTATCGAGAGTGAAAAGTTTACTGTCTGATAGACGACCAAAGCAACAGATCTTTGGCATCATCCTCATTTGTTGATGCTTTTAACACACATGGCCCAGAGATGGAATACGTGTTGTCAACGTGTACCGGGAGATCTGTAACGTCTGGACGAAGAACATCAGGATTTGTAGTACGCTCACTAGATAGATCATGCACGCTCACACTACCAAGTCTTATTGAATGCAATGAGATACCAGACAACAGAAATGAAATACCTTCTAAGGCTGTCGCTCAAAGTTATCCTCACTTACAGGATATAGAGAAATGTATCCCTGAGATTGACGAGAGTGTTAACATTGAACTTTTGATAGGTCGTGATCTAATATCTGCACACCACGTATTGGATCAAAGAATAGGAGCAGATGGATTGCCTTTTGGTCAAAGACTACCCCTGGGTTGGGTGATTATAGGAAATGTTTGCCTAGGCAAGGCCCATCAACCTGAGATCATTGGTGTTTTGAAGACCTCCATATTACCCAATGGAAGAGCCTCACATTTGGTTCCCTGTGAAAGTGAGATCTTGGTGAGGGAGTGTCACTCAGATATCTTCGAGCGTTTACAGTGTGATGAGAAACCAGGCCTATCAATAGAAGACAAGAAGTTTCTTCACATCATGGATTCAAGTTTCCATAGATCTAGTGATGGGTTTTGGGAGGCACCGTTACCCTTTCGGGACAGTAGACAACCTCTACCAGATAACCGGTCCATGGCTTTGCGTAGAGCCAAATCATTTGATGCCAACTTACGTTCAAATGCCGTAAAGCAGAAACAAGTGATTGACTTTGTAGAGAAGCTTCTTCAGAACAAACATGCTGAATTAGCTCCAGAACTCCCTATTAGTGTCGAGAGATGGTACTTACCATTGTTTGCTGTATTCCATCCCAAAAAACCTGAGAGCATACGTGTGGTATTTGACTCATCCGCAAAATATCAAGATGTGTCACTAAATTCAGTGCTTCTTCAAGGTCCTGACATGCTGAACAGTTTGGTTGGCATTCTCCTTCGATTCCGTAAGGAAAAGGTAGCCATTACCATGGATGTTCAACACATGTTTTACAATTTTAAAGTGCCTGAAAAACAACGTTCTTATTTGCAATTTATATGGCACCAGAATAACAACTTTCATGAGCCCCTCGTAGATTATCAAATGACTAGGCACGTCTTTGGTAATACGGCATCACCGGCAGTGGCAAACTATGGGTTCAGAAAAGTGGTGCAAACCGCTGACAATGATGTGAAGAATCTCATCGGAGATAATTTCTATGTTGACGATCGGTTACTCTCTTGCAAAACTGTTGAGAAGACCGTAGACCTGGTACTTCGTACGAAGCAAGCCCTGCATGATAACGGCAACATACGGCTTCACAAGTTTGCTTCGAACAACAGGAGAGTACTTAATGCGCTGGAGCCGGGAGACCTGTCAAAAGACTTTAAAGACCTTGATTTAGGAAAAGCTACTCCTCCAACCCAGAGAAGTCTAGGGCTACTTTGGAATACGGACACAGATTGTTTCACATTCAAGGTCAACTCTGCTGAAAGGTCCTACACTCGACGTGGACTTTTATCTGTTATCAATAGCGTCTTCGACCCTATTGGCTTCTTACAACCTGTCGTCATCGAAGGAAAGCTTTTACTTCGTGAAATGATGTCTGTGACCAGCAAAACTGATTGGGATGACCCCTTACCAGAACCACTCTACAACAAATGGATCTCATGGATGGACTCATTAAGCTATCTTGAAAGTCTACGCATACCCAGGATGTACAGCAACATCTCCTTTGAGGATGCTAACCATAGGGAGGTCTTGGTATTTGCAGATGCTTCAAAGAATGCAGTGGCAGCAGTTGCATACCTCAAGTTGTATAATGGGAGAAAATCTACAACCAGCTTTCTGATGGGTAAAGCGAAACTTGCCCCGATGCATGGGCACACAATTCCTCGTTTGGAATTGTGTGCAGCTGTACTTGCCACTGAGATAGCAGAAAACATTCGAGATCAACTGAAGATTCCTCAGGATAAATTTCTCTTCTTTACTGATAGTCAAGTTGTGCTTGGATATATTTCCAATGAAACAAGAAGATTTTACATATACGTCGCTAACCGTGTTGGGAGAATACGTCTTTTTAGCCAACCATCTCAATGGCATTTTGTCAGAACAGAATATAATCCTGCAGATGTTGCTACCCGTAGTATTGATGCGTCACAGCTTGAAGATTCAGCATGGCTTCATGGCCCAGGGGAGTCGTTCGAAGTGCCAATCAAATCTGAATTCAAACTAATTGATCCAGAACAGGATGCTGAAATTAGGCCTGAAGTGGTGTGCTGCAAACAAGAGGTGGATACAGAAGACAGTCCTAGTAAGAGAGAACCATTCTCCAACCGATTATCACGATTTTCTTCATGGAATAGACTAGTGCGTACAGTTGCTCGTATTAAGTATTGGGTCTGCAGTAAACAGAAGGTTGGATGTAGTGAACATAAGGATGAACGTTCCTTTACTCGATTTGATCATCCCAAGTTACTGAGAGACAGTGAATTAACAATAATTGCATGTGTTCAAAGAGACAGTTACATGGAAGAACTCAAGTGCATAAAAGAGTCTGGCAGAATTCCACACAACAGTACCATCAAATCTCTCTCCCCAGTGTTGGACAGTGAAGGTCTTCTTAGAGTTGGTGGAAGATTGAACAAAATGAATGATGCTGAACTTAATGGACTACAGCGCAATCCTATTGTTTTACCCAAAAACAACCATATCACTCACCTGCTTATTGGTTACTTTCATCTGAAGGTATGCCACCAGGGACGTCATTTCACCGAGGGTGCTGTGCGTGCAGCAGGATATTGGGTTGTTGGTTTGAAAAGGATGGTTTCATCTTTCATCAGCAAGTGTGTGATATGCCGCAAGCTTCGTGGTAAACTCAGTCAACAAAAGATGGCAGATCTTCCAGAGGATCGATGCAAACCCAGTCCGCCCTTTTCCAACGTAGGTGTTGATACGTTCGGTCCGATGATGGTTGCATTCCGTCGCACGAGAGGAGGAAGTGCCAATCAGAAACGATGGGGTCTATTATTCTCCTGTCTAGTCATCAGAGCGATCCACATCGAGATCATAGAGCAACTCACCAGTTCATCATTCATCAATGCGCTTAGACGTTTTGTTGCCATACGTGGACCTGTGACCCAATTCCGCTCCGACCGTGGAACTAATTTTGTGGGTGCATTGGAAGATTTAACTATTGACGCAGAGTTTATTGAGAAGGGACCAGTGTTAGACTTTCTCTCCAACAGTCGTACTACTTGGAAGTTTAATCCTCCACATGCCCCACACATGGGTGGAGTGTGGGAAAGACTTATTGGAACAGTGAAACGTATATTGAATGCCATGTTTTTGCAAAGACAAGGAAGAGATTTAACACATGAGGAACTAACTACGTTTATGTCAGAAATATGCGCTATTGTCAACAACAGACCACTAATGGATGTGTCGTGTGACCCAGATTCACCACACCTACTCACTCCGTCAATGCTACTTACCATGAAGACTTCACCTGATGTCAAGCCATTCCCACCACTTGGTACAAAGGATGCCCTTAAGTCAGCTTGGAAAAATGTTCAAGTCATGGCAGAAGATTTTTGGCGACGATGGAAGACAGAATACTTACATCAATTACAGAAACGCGAAAAGTGGCATGAACAATATAGAAACATCAAGACTGGAGACGTGGTTCTCGTCAAAGATGAGACTCCTCGCAATGAATGGCCTGTGGGAGTTGTGCGACGAACATTCGAAAGTCAAGATGGGCTTGTTAGAAAAGTGAAACTAACCGTTGTCAGGGATGGTAAACCAGTTTTGTGTGTAAGACCGATAGCGGACCTTGTGCTTCTGTTGGAAGTTAACGAGTAATCATTCTTTTCATTGTAAGACTCTGTGAAGTACGCATTGTTAAATGATATGTGTGTGCAGTTTACCTTTTTTTTTTTGTTGATTTTGTTAAAATCAGAGGGGGAGTGTGGTGTTCCCAATCCGGAAATTTACCCGTTCCGGGTTTTGATAATATGTGTTTTGTTTATATTTCCGCCCAAGCAGAAGTACATGTGCTATTTGTTATGTCTTGTGTTTAACCCCCCCCCCCCCCCCCCAAAGGAGTAAGTAATTATCATTTTATTCAGAATTTGATTGTAAATTAAGTAAATAAGTACTTTCAACTGTTTTATACATAAGATAAAGCTAAAATTACATGTTTAACCATTCTGTTGCAAAATTATCAGTCTGCTCAGTTGAAGCTATTCCTGTCAGTGTCCATTACTATACTGTGTGTTTGGAAAGTCAGTGTAATGTGTCATTTTGTTTTGTTGTAGTTTTTTACCCTCTTCACGAGGAAGAATGTTTCGTATCAATAAATCTTGAAAACATCACAATATACATATATAACTTGTGACGGTGCTTATGTACGAGCAGTGTTTAGTTTTAATTACCGTAATAATGTAAAGACCTTAATTTTATCTTTACTCATGATGTACTCATATTTTTGTTGTAAATAGGAATATATTCCACTGATATCCCAGTTGCTAAATGCTCGGGGCGAATTGCTAAATGGCTGTAACTGTCAATAAAATTCTACATTGTAATTAAGTTCCATTTGCGCAGTAAGAATTGTTGAGCAGATGTGCTTTTGATGTATTGAAAAAGTGATAGTTTGTTCATTTATTGATATATTTGTATTCAATTCTTCATAAGAAAAAGAAAGATATATGTATTGTACATGTATTTATGGAAGGAATATCTTCTTTGAATTTTTTCTTTTTTTTTTAAGAAATCAATGTATAAACAGGAAAAGAAAAGTTGCTTTCAATGCAGAAATAGATCAAGGTGTGTATAAAAGTATTTCTAATTTAGTTGGAAAGTGATTTATGTTAGGGGATTTCTGTGACAATTGGTCCTTAAAACATATCCCATTTCACAGACTTTTCAAGAAAACTGTTATTTAAGGATATGAACAATTCTTCTCATGCAACACAAAGTGATTGTGCACATTTTTTTAAGTTATTGTAAACCATTATTTTAACTAACATGTACAATTGTAGAATTTAATTCACTGAACCTTACTTATATTTGATTCACAGATTCTATTGAAGAACACAAGGATTATGTCCCAAGTGGTATAGAATCAGTGGATAAACCATCATGCACCACATTACCATCAAAGAAAAAATGGACAATGGAATAGGACATTCGAATTTTATATGGACTTTAAAGATTAAAGTGTACCAAGAGAGGCAGAAGCACTGAACTTAAAAAACAAATGCAAATGTCTTGCTGATAGAAGTATTCATCAGAAAAAGAGTAAAATGCAACATATGCTGAGACTTAAATGAGTTAACAAATTTAGGACATTTGGTCTTGCAGTAACAAATGATTCTGTGATAAACCCTTTAAATTAAAACAGTAATTGGAAGATTATCTCCTCATGACATACCCTGGACTTATTTATAAACAAGAGTCGTCTGTATGCTTCATGTTTCAGATTGAAGATTGAATGTGTATGTGTTATATCTGTATTACTATCTCTGCTTTCCATCTGCAACATGTGTACCTGTGGTGTAACCTCATGGTTTAGTTTTTATTCGTTTTAAAATCTCAATATCAGCAATAAGATGTTGTAATATCGTATGTGTTACTTTTATGTTTAAGGTTAAGTGAACATGATTGAAATATGTATTGCATATATTTTAAAAGTATATTACAATGTAATTTAGAATACTTATAGTTTTTAAAAAAGAACAATCATATTAATATCTAATATTTACATGTAGTGTATATTTCCCCTTATGTTTGCAGAGGACATCTGTGGCGTTCAATTTCTCATGACACCTCTGGGTTTTAGCTCTGCTGGCCATAGACCAGAAGAGTGTATGCGATGATCTGTTTGTGTAGCTTTCTGTTTGTCTCTCTGTGAACAATTTTCAAATGCTACTACTATTACAGCTATCAAGAATGTTCACATATATATACATGTCTTGTGTTTGAAATCATGCATGACACATTTTTATGTCTTTGAGAAATAAAATATATAATCTTTAACTGACAAAAGTGTTCCCTTATTAACGTTGTTTTACCTCTGCAAATAAAGGTATCATGGTATAAAGGATGTACCTTGTCTGTCTGTTAATCTGTGTGTCTACATTACAAGTGTTGAGGATGGATTGCTATGCCATAGCAATATTTTTTGTGGGGTTTATGCATTTGCTGCTGCCTTTATTTGACACAGAGATGTTCATGGTCATGTAGTGATTCGTCATGACCTAGACGTGGTAGTACATGGACAAGGTGACAAGGAAAATAATGATTTGGGGTATTACCCTAATACAAAGTCACAAGGAAATGCGTATAGGACATTTTGATGTTGCGTAAGCTATAACCGAGATAAGTTGTTAACACCTTAATTTTTACAAGTAGTTTCAAACCAATGGCATTTGACACTTTAGGCGTCAATGATTTTAGTGAAGAGGTTTTCTGGTCCGTTAACATATTCTCTTTGAAGATAATTATAGAAACCAAACTTAGAAAAACAATGTATTTGAAGACATTTTTTTTTTAATCTTTGACACCGGTTAAGGACAATGTTTTGATCTATGTTCATCTTATCAAAAGGGGTACACAGACCAAACTTCTTCCTGAGATGCATTAACATATACTAGTATATGATCATTTCAAAGCATGCTTTGCATGCTGCTTCTGACTTAAATTACATAAGTCTGTGATTCATAAGCGCAGTATCTAATTTTTTTTATTTCAAGAGGTTTACAAAGTAAATTTCTTCAGTGCATCACTGGCTGCTATGTTCAATGCATTACATGTAGTAAAAAAATCTGCCACCTTTTTAGGAATGCCCCATACTATGCACTGTTGCCATTAGGAGACAACGTTAGTAATTCTTCGGTTACTTTTATAAAACAAGTTCCCTTAAAAAAGCCTATATATATATATATATATATATATATATATATATATATATATATATATATATATATATATATATATATATATATATATAGCCTATATATATATATATATATATATATATATATATATATATATATATATATATAAATATCTTCTTTACAGACCGTCCGCTGCGTCGGACGGGATTTTTCTTTCCCGGGCTCGAAATCTAAAATACAAAGATGTAGCTGCCACGTTTTGATCCGGTGTTTATACATTGTCTAGTTTTTATATATTATTTAGTTTGTAGTTAAGTGCTAGTTTTGTAGATGTTTTTATTTTGTTGTCCTGAAGAAGGGACGGGGTGTCCTGAACATTTGACAATATTTTACTTTATTGTTCGTGTCGTTGGTTATTTTTAGTGCTTATATATATATATATATATATATATATATATATATATATATATATATATATATATATATATATATATATATATATATATAACTATTATTTATCATTTAAGGATTTTAAGCATCTGGCTTGGGATCGTTAACCCCGAGCGCTACATTTTTCGATCTTAAAACTTTCATATTCATTTTCTTGACATTTTCCCACTGTATTTCCCCATTTATTTTTTATATACATTGTATAATGTAAATTTTAAAATTGTACAAATTCTGAATAATATCAAATACGAATACAAATAAAACATTTTAAACAATTTTAAACGAATGTTTTTGTTAAAGATTGAAATTAAACCCTCAATACATAGTCAAATCATAATAGTAAAACTAGATACGATCTCGTTACGAGTAACGAGTAGGTCTTCCGTTCAATTTTTAAACGATACGATTAAAATATCAATGGAATTTCAGAACCCCCCCCCCCGATCCACTTCCTGATAATGTATACGATTGTTAATATCCTTTCAAATGCTTGACAAAGTGTTTTGCTTTTTCACATACAAAACATTGAAGATTTAAGATGTTAGTCCCCTAAAATCCCTAATTATGTCATCAATGCGTGTTGCAATGAGTTTCACAAACTGACATTGTTACGATCAACAAGTTTGTTTCTATAATGCATTACAAAATCTTTATCGTTTTTAAGAAATATGTAAAAGACTTTACGAGTGTCTTGGCCCCTAATGTAAGGGTCCAGCCCCTTTTTCTCGAGTTCATTCAAAAGGTCTCACAAATTCTGACATATTTTGTTCTTACATGCATCTAAAATTGTTGTTCATTTTTTAGATACAAATGATTGAATATATTAGGGGCCAGCCCTCTAGATCCTTAATGGGGACAGACCTTGGTGTTTTGATTGATGGAATCGATTAGAATCATCAACGCAAGCATTTTCTCTCCTACAAAGCTTAACAAAATATGTCTCCTTCTCTAGATATATTACGTCAAAGTTTCAGTACTCTGGCCCCTAAAAATCCCTAATTACGTAATAAATGGGCGTGGCCATGATTTTTCCTGATAGATATTGTTACGGTCAACAACTTTGCTTCTATAATGCATTACAAAATCTGTATCGTTTTTAAGATATTTGTATTAGAGTGTACAAGTGACTTGGCCCCTAAATAAAGGGGCCAGCCCCTTTTTCTTGAATTTGTTGGAAAGAACTTTTGATTATCTACCACTTTTGTTATATATGTCTTAACAAAATATCAACTGATAAAAAGATACAGATCAAAACGTATGAACATTTTTGATAAAAATTCGAACCCAATTTTCGTGCCTAAGCGAGCTCCAAGAAAAGGCGCCACTGGCGTAAAACAAAATAATAGTGCACAACTTCAGACTATAGACTACCTATCCTGAAAATTTCATAGTCATATCTCTGATAGTTTCTGAGATCAGCTCTGCACAAAATAGGTCGTAAAAAAACTACAAAATGGCCGATAAATCGGTACCGGAAGTGACGACAACAAAAATTTCAAAAACATATAAAATTCAGATCATGACTCATCATCTGTGAAAAAATGGCTGAAATCGGCCGATTAGTGTTCGAGAAATCGCGTGCACAAAATTTGGAAAAAATAATAATAACTAGATACGATCTCGTTACGAGTAACGAGTAGGTCTTCCGTTCAATTTTTAAACGATACGATTAAAATATCAATGAAATTTCTGAATTGCACCTCAAACACTCCCATTCAGATAATGTATACGATTGTCAATATCCCTTCAATTGCATAACAAAGTGTTTTGCTTTTTCACATTTTGCGTATTAAAGATTTAAGAGTTTTGTCCCCTAAAATCCATAATTACGTCATCAATGGGTATGTGGCAATGAGTTTTACAAACTGATATTATTATGATCAAAAACTTTGTTTTTGTAATGCATTACAAAATCTTGATTATTTTTAAGGTATGTGAAAAAGTCTTTACGAGTGGCTTGGCCCCTAATTTAAGGGTCCAGCCCCTTTTTCTTGAATTCAGTCAAAAGGTCTCACAAATTCTAACATTTTTGTTATTACACGTATCTAAAATTGTTGATCATTTTTGAGATACAAATGATTGAATATTTTAGGGGCCAGCCCTCTAGATCCTTAATGGGGACATATATTGGTGTTTTGATTGATGGAATCGATTAGAATCATCAACGCAAGCATTTTCTCTTTTACAAAGCTTAACAAAGTATGTCTCCTTCTTTAGATATATTGTGTCAAAGTTTAAGTACTTTGGCCCCTAAAAATCCCTAATTACGTAATAAATGGGCGTGGCAATGATTTTTCCTGATAGATATTGTTACGATCAACAACTTTGCTTCTATAATGCATTGCGAAATCGTTATCATTTTTAAGTTATCTGAAATAGAGTTTACGAGTGTCTTGGCCCCTAATTTAAGGGGCCAGCCCCCTTT
Source organism: Magallana gigas (assembly GCF_902806645.1). Classification (NCBI taxonomy): domain Eukaryota; kingdom Metazoa; phylum Mollusca; class Bivalvia; order Ostreida; family Ostreidae; genus Magallana; species Magallana gigas. The sequence goes on along the minus strand of NC_047563.1, from coordinate 854,338 downwards.
TCATGAATTCAATCGAAAGGTCTTACAAATTCTAACATTTTTTGTTCTAAAGTCTATTTAAAATTGTTTATCATTTTTGAGATACAAATGTTTGAATATTTAAGGGGCCCGCCCTCTAGATCCCTAAAGGGCACAGAAATTGGTATTTTGATTTATGGAATCGATGAGAATCATCAATGCAAGCATTTTCTCTTCTTCAATGCTTAACAAGATATGTCTCCTTCTCTAGATATATTGCGTCAAAGTTTCAGTACTTTGGGCCCTAAAAATCCCTAATTACGTAACAAATGGGCGTGGCAATAATTTTTCCTGACAGATATTGTGACGATCAACAACTTTGCTTCTATAAAGCATTACAAAATCTTAATCGTTTTTAAGTTATTTGTAACAGAGTTTACAGGTGTCTTGGCCCCTCAATAAAGGGGCCAGCCCCTTTTTCTTGATTTTGTTGGAAAGAACTTTTGTTCATCTACTACTTTTGTTATGCATGTCTTATCAAAATATTAACTGATTAAAAGATACAGATCAAAATGTATGGAAAATTTGATGAAAAATTCGTACTTAATTTTCGAGCCTAGGCGAGCTCAAAGGAATGGCGCCACTGGCGCCTAAAAACTACTTTGGCACAACTACAATCTATGGTCTACCTATCCTGAAAATTTCATAATTATATCTCTGATAGTCTCTGAGTTTATGTCTGCACAAAATGGGTCGTAAAAACTTACAAAATCGGCCGTAAATCGGAACCGGAAGTGCCGATTTCAAAATTTCAAAAAACTTCTAGAATTATGACCTCTGGCAATCATCTGTGAAAAAATGGTCGAAATCGGCCGAATAGTTTTCAAGATATCGCGTGCACAAAATTTGTGGAAAATAATAATAATAATAACTAGATACGATCTCGTTACGAGTAACGAGTAGGTCTTCCGTTCAATTTGTTAAACGATTCGATTAAAATATTAATGAAATTTCAAAATTCACCCTCAACCCCTTTCTTTCAGATAATGGATACGATTGTCAATATCCTTTACAATGTTTAACAAAGTGTTTTGCTTTTTCACCTACAGCACATTAAAGATTTAAGATTTTGGTTCTTTAAAATCTCTAATTATGTCATCAAATGGTTTGGCAATGTGTTTTACAAACTGATATTGTTACGATCAACATCTTTTCATCTATAGTGCATTACAAAAACCTTATCGTTTTTAAGTTATATGTAATAGAGTTTACGAGAGTCTTGGCCCCTAATTTAAGGGGCCAGCCCCTATTTTTTAAGTTTATTCAAAAGTTCTCAAGAATACTTACATTTTTTGCTCTTACACTTATCTTAAATTGTTGTTCATGTTTTAGATACAAATGATTGAATATTTTAGGGGCCAGCCCTCTAGATCCTTCATGGGGACAAACATTAGTGTATTGGTTAATGGAATCGATTTGAATCATCAATGCAAACATTTTCTCTTCTACAATGCCTAACAAAATATGTTTCCTTCTCTAGACATATTGCGTCAAAGTTTAAGTACTTTGGCCCTTAAAAATCCCTAATTACATAATAAATGGGCGTGGCAATGATTTTTTCTAATAAATATTGGTACGATCAACAACTTTGTTTCTATAATGCATTTCAAATTCTTTATCGTTTTTAAGTTATTTGTAATAGAGTTTATGAGTGCGTTGGTCCCTTATTTAAGGGGCCAGCCCCTTTTTCTTGATTTCTTTGAAAAGGTCTTAAGAATACCAACATTTTTAGTTCTTACACCAATCTAAAATTGTTGATCATTTTTGAGATACAAATGATTGAATATTTTAGGGGCCAGCCCTCTTGATCCTTAATGGGGACAGAAATTCGTGTTTTGATAAAGGGAATCAATTTAAATCATTAATTCAAACATTTTTTCTTCTATGATGTCTTACAAAATATGTCTACTTCTTTAGTTATATTGCGTCAAAGTTTAAGTACTTTGGCCCCTAAAAATCCCTAATTACGTAATAAATGGGCGTGGCAATGGTTTTTTCTAATAGATATTGGTACGATCAACAACTTTGCTTCATTATGCATTACAAAATCTTTATCGTTTTTAAGTTATTTGTAATAGAGTTTACGAGTGTCTTAGCCCCTAAATAAAGGGGCCAGCCCCTTTTTCTTGATTTTGGTGGAAAGAACATTTCATTATCTAATACTTTTGTTATATATGTCATAACAAAATACCAACTGATAAAAAGATACAGATCAAAACGTATGGAAATTTTGAATGAAAATTCGTACCCAAATTTCGTGCCTCAGTGAGCTCCAAAGAATACAGCCACTGGCATTAAATTTAATAGGGCCTAACTTCAAGCTATACTCTACATATCCTGAAAGTTTCAAACTCATATCTCTGAAAGTTTCTGAGATCATCTCTGCACAAAATAGGTCGTAAAAATTACAAAATCGGCCGTAAATCGGTACCGGAAGTGACGACGTCAAAAATTTCAAAAACATATAAAATTCAAGTCACGTTCCATCATCTGTGAAAAAATGATTGAAATCGGTTGACTGGTTTGCGAGAAATCGCGTGCACAAAATTTGGAAAAAAATAATAATAATAATAATAAGAAACAGTACGAAAACAATAAGGTCTTCCGTTGGAAACGGAAGACCTTAATAATAATAACTAGATTCGATCTCGTTACGAGTAACGAGTAGGTCTTCCTTGCGATTTTTGTTGTAAACCATACCATGAATAATCGATATTATTTCAGAATTATCTCCCCCCCCCCCCACACTTTCAGATAATGTATACAAATCCCTTATTACGTAATAAATGGCTGTGGCAATGAGTTTTCCAGATGAATATTGCTACAATCAACAACTTTGCTACTTTAATGCATTACAAAATCTTAATCGTTTTTATGTAATTTGTAATAGACTTTACGAGTCTCTTCCCCCCCCCCCCCAAAAAAAGGGGCAAGTCCCTTTTTCTCGATATCTTTGAAAAGGTCATAAGAATACTAACAATTTTTGTTCTTACACTCATCCAAAATTGTTGATCATTTTTGAGATACAAATGTTTGAATATTTTAGGGGTCAGCCCTCTAGATCCTTAATGGGGACAGATATTCGTGTTTTGATAATAGGAATCGATTTAAATCATAAATTCAAACACTTTCTCTTCTATGATGTCTTACAAAATATGTCTACTTCTCTAGTTATATTGCGTCAAAGTTTAAGTACTTTGGCCCTTAAAAATCCCTAATTACGTAAAAAATGGGCGTGGCAATAATTTTTTCTAATAGATATTGGTACGATCAACAACTTTGCTTCTATAATGCATTACAAAATTTTTATCGTTTTTAAGTTATTTGTAATAGAGTTAATGACTGCCTTGGCCCCTAATTTAAGGGGCCAGCCCCTTTTTCTTGATTTCTTTGAAAAGGTCTTAAGAATACTAACATTTTTTGTTCTTACACCCATTCAAAATTGTTGATCATTTTTGAGATACAAATGTTTGAATATTTTAGGGGCCAGCCCTCTAGATCCTTAATGGGGACGGAAATTCGTGTTTTGATAAGTGGAATCGATTTAAATCATAAATTCAAACATTTTCTCTTCTATGATGTCTAACAAAATATTTCTACTTTTTTAGTTATATTGCGTCAAAATCTAAGTACTCTGGCCCCTAAAAATCCCTAATTACGTAATAAATGGGCGTGGCAATAATTTTTTCTAATAGATATTGGTACGATCAACAACTTTGCTTCTATAATGCATTACAAAATTTTTATCGTTTTTAAGTTATTTGTAATAGAGTTTAAGAGTGCCTTGGCCCCTAATTTTTGGGGCCAGCCCCTTTTTCTTGATTTCGTTGGAAAGAACTTATGATTATCTACCACTTTTGTTATATATGTGTTTACAAAATATCAACTGATAAAAAGATATAGTTCAAAACGTATGAAAATTTTGGATAAAAATTCGTACCCAATTTTCGTGCCTAGGCGAGCTCCAAGAAATGGCGCCACTGGCGTAAAACAAAATAATAGTGCACAACTTCAGACTTTAGACTATCAATCCTGAAAATTTCATAGTCATATCTCTGATACTTTCTGAGATCAGCTCTGCACAAAATAGGTCCTAAAAAAAACTACAAAATGGCCGATAAATCGATACCGGAAGTGACGACAACAAAAATTTCAAAAACATATAAAATTCAGATCATGACTCATAATCTGTGAAAAAATTGCTGAAATCGGCTGAATAGTTTTCGAGGAATCGCGTGCACAAAATTTGGAAAAAATAATAATAATAACTAGATACGACCTCGTTACGAGTAACGAGTAGGTCTTCCGTCCGATTTTTTTTTTAAGATAAAATGATACCATGAGATATCGATACAATTTCAAAATTACCCCCCCCCCCAAAAAAAAATTTGAAGATAAAGAATAAAAACCCTAATTACGTCAGACATGGGCCTGACGATGACTCTTTCAAACCGATAGTGTAGAGATCAACAACTTTGATTTTTATAATGCATAACAAAATATTTATCGTTTTCAAGTTATTCGTAATAGAATTTACGAGTCTCTTGGTCCCTAATTAAAGGGGCCAGCCCCTTTTTCTTGATTTTATTGGATAGAACTTTTGATTCTCTACTACTTTTGTTCTATATGTCTTGTCAAAATATCAACTGATAAAAAGATACTGAGCAAAACATATGGAAATTTTGATTCGAAATCTGTACCCCATTTTTGTGCCTAAGCGAGCTCCAAGGAATAGCGCCACTGGTGCAAAACAACAAAATAGTGCACAACTTCAAACCATGCTCTACCTATCCTGAAAATTTCAAAGTCATATCTCTTATAGTTTCTGAGATCAACTCTGCACAAAATTGGTCGTAAAAAATTACAAAATCGACCGTAAATCCGGACCGGAAGTGACGACGACAACAAATTCAAAAACATATGAAAATCAGATAATTTCCCATCATCTGTGAAAAAATTGTTCAGATCGGTTGAGTAGTTTTCGAGAAATCGCGTGCACAAAATTTGGAAAAAAAAAATAATAATAAACAGTACGAAAACAAAAAGGTCTTCCGTTGGAAACGGAAGACCTTAATAAGAAACAGTACGAAAACTATAAGGTCTTCCGTTGGAAACGGAAGACCTTAATAAGAAACAGTACGAAAACAATAAGGTCGTCCGTTGGAAACGGAAGACCTTAATAATAAGAAACAGTACGAAAACTATAAGGTCTTCCGTTGGAAACGGAAGACCTTAAAAAAACGTACTGTCGCACTATGAACTAATTACAATCTCCGTTTAGAAATCAAACCAAACAAGAAAAAACTTTAAACAAAAATTCAAAAAATTAAAATAAACTATTAAATAGAATGTAAAGAGGCATATTACCACTCTCCTAACCTTAGCAACAATATGTATAACTAGACGCTCGTTGCAAGCAACAAGCACTGCTTGAAAAAACAGCTTTACAAAAATTTACTTAACATGTAAATTTCATTAAAGGTGTACCAATAATCAAGGTTACCTTTCAATTAACTTTACGGAAAGTAAAGATGTAAAGTTGACCTTTAATATGAAGGAAATCTAATTAAATATAATCTTTCACCTTTAAGGTAAAAGAAAATATTCTTAATTATGATCTTTTACATTTACATAAAAGTAAATGTAATTAAAACCATTTTCTACTTTGGGAAATAAAATGTAATAAAAATGATATGTAGCTTTACTCTAAATTAAATATAGTTAAATGTATTTAAATATGATCTTTCACCTTTAAGGTAAAGGAAATTTTCATAAATATGATCTTTTACATTTACATAAAAGTAAATATAATTAAATGGATTTTTTTTTAACTTCGAAAATGAATTGTGATAAACATGGGTATACTACTATACAACTTATCGAATGATTTTTATAATTCGTTTGCAACAGTCATAGATACAGAAAAGACATGTGTGAGCACTTTGTGCAATTCAATATTAAAGGTTAAAAAAAATCAGAATTCTTTGTCTCAATATTTTTAACAAATGCTCTAGTAAATTCATTATGCTTATTAACTTTACAACTAAGGCCTAGAATCTCTAAATGTCTCCTTGTATGAAATTATAGCAAGTTTTGGGAACAAAAATTATGGTAGTTCACCTTTACCCCATTGCTCTATCTATTAGCTATTAGTTCCAGGTGTAAATTAGGCATACATAAAACATTCAAAAAGAAAAAGCAAATGAAGTGCATGTTCAATTTTATTAAACTGTGCATCAAAGTAAATTCAGATTTCAACTGATTTTTAACAACATGAAATACCTTTTTCCATTCTTTTTTAAAAAAAGATATGTATTATGCATAACAAAGTTAAAAAAGTTTAACACAGCTCATGAAATTCACGACAGAATACAATGTCAAAATTATATCCAATTCATTTAACACCAATTTATGATTATAAAAAAAAAAAAACCACACAGAAAAACCTAAATAAATGTGTACATTTAATCCTTAAAATGTGTGTACTTGCACATATACATATATATCACTGATGTGTCTAGTGAAATGTATGTAAGTGAATGAGTAAATGTGTACACCGCATGTTTTATGTGTCACAATTCACACATGTATAACTATGTGTGTGCTGACTTCACAAAAAGGCATACATGTAATGTGTGTAAGTGAAAGTCTGTATAAATGTGTACACCGCATGTTTTATGTGTCATGCTTCACACATGTATAACTATGTGTGTGCTGACTTCACAAAAAGGCATACATGTTCATGTAATGTGAGTAAGTGAATGTCTGCGTACATGTGTACACCGCATGTTTTATGTGTCTAGCTTCACACATGTATAACTATGTGTGTGCTGACTTCACAAAAAGGCATACATGTAATGTGTGTAAGTGAAAGTCTGTATAAATGTGTACACCGCATGTTTTATGTGTCATGCTTCACACATGTATAACTATGTGTGTGCTGACTTCACAAAAAGGCATACATGTTCATGTAATGTGAGTAAGTGAATGTCTGCGTACATGTGTACACCGCATGTTTTATGTGTCTAGCTTCACACATGTATAACTATGTGTGTGCTGACTTCACAAAAAGGCATACATGTAATGTGTGTAAGTGAATGTCTGTGTGCATGTGTACACGGCATGTTTTATGTGTCACGCTTCACACATGTATAACTATGTGTGTGCCGACTTTTCAAAAAGGCATACATGTAATGTGTGTCAGTGAATGTCTGTGTACATGTGTACACCCCATGTTTTATGTGTCACGCTTCACACATGTATAATTATGTGTGTGATGACTTCACAAAAAGGCATACATGTAATAGGTGTAGGTGAATCACAAACTCAAATGTACAACGTGTGTAACAAGTAATGGATTTCATGTATACATACATTATAACTCATCAATTGATAATGCAAATTGGAAACACTTGAAATCATTTACTGATCCATGAAAGCTTGTCTCTGTTAATTAAAATTGCCTAAATTAACATAAAAATCTTTCCCTAGGCATTACTACTATTACATTATTGCCTCCAACTCTATCATATGCATATACAAATTTAGACTTAATCCTTTGTACAGGAATATAAGTAGATGGCCCTTCTACATCATACACATCTCTTAACCATGCCTCTACTGGCTTGCCATAGTACTTCAGTACATTTTCATTCGGCTTTGCAAACCATCTAACTTGAGCTAGTATATGAACACACGATTTATCATCAATGAGTACATTGTGCAGTATAATGTTTTCAATCTGTCCTGGTCTTGGGCATAGTTCCATGTCTTCATATTTGATAATCTGTCCACCATCCCCATGCCAGTGGGCCATAATCATTGATGACCTACTGCTTCTGCCCATTTTGATACCCAATACTGAACCATAGATATCTATATATTTAGTTGATCTACATGTATTGCACACAGAAATTCTACTTTCTTCTACATTGAAATAGAGGTTTTTGTACATGCTTTTCAAAAAAACAACATTTCTTTCGTTCAGTGTACAGTTTTTCAATGTCGATATTTTTACACCATCAAAAGAATCAAAAATCCAACTCAGTGACTCAATTCTAACATTTTTGGATGACATTTGAACAAGGTCATAATTTGAATTCTTATGAATTAAACTTAGAGTTCCTCTTTGATTGTCTTCATACAAAACTTTAAGTTTTTGGAAATCAGGTCCAAACTGCTCCTCTACAACTTCATCAGAGAAAAGATCAACAGAATAGCTATTTTTCAAAAACTTTCTCATAAGCTGTTTTTCAATGTCTCTCTTGTTTGTAGGTACAGATCCCAAAATACCATTTTCCCTCTCAAAACTAAAGAGCCAAAAGGAATAAACTGGCCCAAAATCATACAAACATTTATCTAAATGAATATGCAGGTGCATGTTTGGGGTTACACATTCACTTCCAAAAGCTTGTTCAACTTTTTTACAAAATGATATTAACAACAGGTTGGCAACTCTAACATTACTTCTTGACAGAGTACGCGTACATAAAATTTTGCATGCCAAAACAAATTTTCTCCAATACTCCAAATGATCATCAGGTAATACACCTTTTAATGCATAAATAGAAAAAAGGATTGTCCAATTTTTATACTGATCTGCATTAAATGATCCTAAACTACTGGCCATCTTTTGAGGCAATTTTCTAACATCAGAGGGACAAAATATACCCTCAATACGGTTTTGTATGATTTCAAAATGTTCAGATTGTAAAAGTTTGTGATCTTTCCAGATTGAAAGCATGCGCTTGGCAGTCCCTAAAAATAGGTTATGCATTGGGTCTATTATAGTCATTTTAACTGGGTCGAAATAATCTAGCTCTAACAAAACAGAATATCTCACTCCATATTCCTTTTCCAATTGTTCTCTGCTTGTTTTAGTTTTGCTTCTAACAATTTTACCAACTATTTCTTTATGTTTCTCTAAATCCCTTAATTCACAACATGTATCAAAGCCACCATAATTTTTTTCCCCTACTCCACCATCAAAAGATTTCATACATTTATTGCAGCCTTTCGTTGCTGCATGTCCTAAAAATCCACATAATTTTCTACTAGCAGGGATGTCACAACCAACACAAATTAAGGCAAGTTTAAATGTGACAGGTTGTGATGGAGATTTAAAACTTTTCATACTAAATCCCTGCCAAGCTTCTTTTAGCTCATCAACCAAGGGCTCAATAAAAGTGTTCGTAGGAGGTTCAGTTTTCATATCTGGTATAAGTCCAATTAATATAATGTTCTTTTTTTTAAACCGTTCTGTCCTTGGCAAGTTCAAAATTGTTAAATAAATAGCACCAACAGAATAGTTGGTGTGTTTAAATGGCTGAAACCAGTCGACATTTAACATGACACCAAAGTTACGTTCAACAGTAAAAAAATCATATTTTTCTCCATTAAAACATTTCCATACATCACCATCATACACATCCATCAAAATATCATTTGGTACATTTCTGTACCGCCATGATTCACAGAGATCTTCAAAACCTTCTCTTTTAACCAAAATTTCTAAACTCTCTTCAATGCTTTTATAACAATAAGATTTTCTAGGTACTAGATTTGTTTTTCCTTGCATAGATACAGGTTTTAAAAGTACTTCACCACAAGGTCTACGAAAGTGTGCTAAAGCATGGTTTGGAAATACAACGTTGCTACACTTCTTGGAAGTTTCTACACCTTCCACTATGTTTTTACAATTAGAAAAATCATACAGGGTGAAACATTTTGGACAAACAACATGCCTTTGAAACTTATCTTTTACAAATAAAATACTTTTATGCAGCTGATATATATTTGATGGAAATCTTTTGTACAGTTCTTGAGTTAATTCAGATGATGCTGCTACCAAGTAAAGCAAAGATTTGATAAGTAAAAGTAAATATGAAAATGCTAAATCAGACACGTAAAAAAAGGACTGCCAACATAATAACATTTTCAAAAGAGATACAATTAACATATCAGTTCTATCCCTTGGATGGTCCTCAACAGCATCTTCCTCCTCAGAAAAAAAAATGAATTCCTCATCACACAATTCCTCTTCACTCTCAGAGGACTCTGATAAACAGACATCATCTTGAACTTCTTCCGTCTCTTCATTCCAAAATGTTGGGCTATTTGAATCATTGTTGCAGACTGGAGATGTACGCATCCGAGACCCAGAACATTCAATATTTGCACTACTTTCAAACACTTCTTTTCTTTGCTTTTCCACACATTTGTGTCTTTTCATGTGTCTTCCAGAATATTCCTCCCCACAGCCAAAACACAAGTGCATTCTTCTCTTTTTGCGTCCATCCATTCTTAATACTTGTATGGCTCTGTCAGGAAAATGTGTCTTTTAACTGCATAAAAGAATAACACATTTATAATTATGACCCTTTTCATTAAGTGTGTGCATACAATAGATTTTTGTACGTGTAACAATATATATATTACATATATTTATTTTTACTAAGTAAATCAGTAATAGAAATCAAAATACCTGCAAAATGATCGATCATAATAAACATGTCTAGTTTTAACATCTATATATCATGATTAAATTAATTGTAAATTCACAAATTTTCAGAAAAAAATATGCACCAAAATCCTTTTTCTTAAAACCCATCTATAAAAATTCATGCCTTCAAAAAGACAGATTGACTAATGGATAGACAGATGGTGATTCAAACAGTACCGATATACCTTAACAAAGAGTGTTTTAAAATTTCAAGCAATTGCAACTGATCATTGCGGAGAATTCTTCGACAAAATTTTGTTACAGACTTGGATGGATGGATGGACAAACAGACACCAAGGGTAAAACAGTAAACCACACTCTTCTTCAAAGCAGGGGTATAAAAATGAGCTGAACCAATATCAATCTGTTATTTGGGTTCTCTTTTAGTCACTGTCAAGGTTTAAAAAATGAATATCTTATCATATAAACCTAATCTTATATATAATATATAATATTTACATGTTCCAGTGTCTAGCCTGTGATAACACTACGTATCGATTTTGTACTATATAACCCATAACTTCAAATGACGCAAAGTTGAGGCGCCAGCGGGGTTTGCTTATTTATATTTCAATATTTAATTGTACGATTGCTTAAAATTATGTAAAAATAAGTAACAATGAATCATTCTTTGAATATTATGAGGTGATAATTTCGGTCAGGGCATGATCAAATCTATCATAAACCCCCGACCAAAATTATCACCTCAAAGAATGATTCCTTATTCCATAATAAAATATAACTTATAATCAATGAAGTATAGTTCTAGTACCATTTCTTCTGGCAGACAATCACATTAACATATAAAGCATCTGATAGTGTATCATATATACAGCATTGAAAATTTTAATAGTACATATTAAATTAAACATAAAAGAAATGATTACCTATTCCATCAACAGTGTTGATTACATGTCGACTGCTGTATTTCTCCACATCAGCTTTGGCTTTCAAATACTTCCTGAAGTCTTTATAAAGCTGATCATTCTTCAAGTCATCTTCATAATCTGTAACACAAATCAACAATAATTACTGCTAGAACATTGCACAATATTCTTTAAAATCAAGGAATATAAACTAGTAAATGCTGTCATTTATTGGTAAGTTGGGTTTATTCACCGAGATTTCAGACATAAACTTTGAATTGAAAAAGAAAAGTGTTTCAGTCCTGCTGTCCTAGGTAAATATGTACACAAGAAAACCAGAACAACATAATGACATGTGAAATATTATGCAATTTGTCCAGAATGAAGAGACATACTTTTTCTTATCAAAACTAAAATAATGTAAATATTGCCTGCTACATCTTCGCTGACTGCTGCTAAAGTTTCTTGATCGATATTGCTGGTGGAAGGAGATTCCTCTGTTGATGGTATGCTCCGATTTAATAGAAGGGTTTCTCGTTTCCTTATTTTTCTTCTTTTACTTTTCACTTTTACTGCCTCTCTGGACCTCTGGCGTCGTTTTCCCATGTACGTAGCTAATTGGTCTAAAAAAAAAATCAAAACAAATTATTTCACAATTTTCAATTTCTGTATAAAGGCTGAATAATCTCTGCATATAATATTTATTAGCGGTTACTTCCTGCTCTGTAATCTTACATATGTTTTGTGTATTAATTTTCATTTAAGTTCAAGTTAATGTAACAAAAATATCTTTAAAATTCATCTATAATCTTATATTAAGATACTCCAAATAAACTTTTATTTGCACCAGGGTATTTAATCAAAGTGTTGAAAATTATGACATGTATCAATCATTACATTAAATTGAAAATACATCTTCCCTGACTTAAGGTCAGACGACACGTTCCTCAAAAATATTTTTTGTATCTCCTCGTAATAAAGAGTTCCAAAAAAAAATATTAATTTTATAATTACTTTAAAAATGATCAAAATTTACTTGACTTTGGTTATATGTCTAGATGGTCGAGTGGTTAGAATCGTGGCCGCTGTCTGCCAATAGCGTATAGGCTCTCGAGGTCGTGAGTTCAAAGCCCCGACCCAGCGGAGATTTTGTTCTATTATAGTGAATTTTGCTGTGTTGTAGATGTATTTATCTTTATATCAGCATTCCAAGTGTATTTTCAAGAAGATCAATAGGATATTGCATACTCTAGTATTTTGCAGAAATGCCTGGAAAGGTACCCTAATTTTTTGCAAGAAAGCTTGTCAAAGTAACAGTAAACCATTAACAGATTCCTGGAAAAAGTTATCTAAAATTGAGGAACGTGTCGTCTGACCTTAAATACTTAATTAACAAAAATTTAATATTTGACTGTATATTAGAAATTCAAGCTCACAAAATTTATGCATGTTAAATGTACTGTACTATCTGAAGCTTTCATTAAAACAACATGGGTCCATGGTTATCATAAAAGCTTTCCTTTCATCTTATTTACAACCACTGACCAGCTCCATGTATTTGCATTAAACATATAGGTTATCAGTAATGTCAAAACATGGTATCTGTTAAATCTGGTTACAAACAGGACTCCATACTGTGACCACATTGACTTACAGTGTTTACTTCTTTTAAGAAATCAGCATGTGTCTATATACACATGTGAACTGACAAGGAGATAGAGAATTACTAATTGATAAAATGTTAATCCTTATCATAAAATTGATTGGTGAAAGGAATCCTTTGTGTCATGGGTTTGTTTGCATTTTTAATACAGGATCCTAGTCTCTTATATTACTTTAAAACAGTATTTCATGAGAAAAATGTTTACCGGTATATTTCAAAATTCTCAAACCAAAATTCAACCTGTTTAGTTTAAAATGTACAGAAATATTAACATGAACTCGTGTAGCTAATTAACGTACACTTTAAAAAGTCAACATTTGTTGTTTAAGCCATTCTTGTTTTTCTGTTGAGTAATTTCGGTTTTTGTTTTACATGTAGACAAAGAAATGTAAAGATACTTACATGTACCTACAGGGTGACAAGGAATACATCTCTTTATTTGCATTATCATATATATATATATATATGCATGCATGATGACACTCACACTTAAATCGTATTCCGGTCAGTTGATTTTCGATCCCGATTCAATTGTTTCTAGTTTAATTTTACAATCTAATATAATAAATTTGTTGTACTTAATTGTACAGGAGAAATTTAGTTTATTTACACATACTGATAGATTGGGCGCAGAGGGAATGCAACAAGTGCACCCCCCCCCCATTCTTAAACTATTATACTTAAGTTCTTATATCAAATCAATATTAATTCATGTGAAAATATTTCTTTTCTTGACAGCCAAAATTTGCTATATCTGTAATAAGAGTTGAATTGCGCGGAAACAGAAATATTTTCCCCAAAGAGTTTTGTTTTTACCAAAGGAGGCCGGGGGGGGGGGGGGTACTTTTTTTTTTGGGGGGGGGGGGGTTCTAAACCTATTATTTCTGGCTGGTTCCGATTTTCATCTGATACTAATATTTTATTTTAGGGCAATTTATCGTGTGATAAGTTTCATTTTTCGGATTTTCCAAGCTGGGGGGGGGGGGGGGTGTCGATGGATCTTCTCGAGTTGGGGGGGGGGGGGTGAAGTTTTAACGAACTACGAATAACTACTGAATTTTCTTGTGCATTATGAATCTTTTTTTGTTTATATGATAAAAGAAAACAATTCGATTAGAAATATGGTAAAATAAACTATCATTCTGCCAACCGGCCAACTTGCTCCGACGACATTTTTCTATCATAAATTCTCATTATTGCACCTCGTTAAAAAATGAATTAAACAAAATATAGTAAATCCTTATAAAATCGCTACTTACAATTAACAAATAAAAGGGATCCAAGCGTTGGGCAATAACTTATATCTGTCTTTGAAATTCCTTTGTCTCTCGCAAACTCTTGAAAGGCGCCAATATTTGCGTGGAGAATAGTGTGGTTGGATAGTTGATACAGGGAATTGGATGTGCGGTTATAATAATCTTAAATGAATTTACTTTGATTTGGTTTTATCGGCGTATTTAACATTTTTAAAATCTATTTTATTTAAATAACCAACAAATTAACTTATATTCGAACTTGTAGCTAAATATCAATATCATAGTGGTAAATAAAATACGAATTATTCGATGTTCGCTTACCTTGGTACATCCAAATATGGCAAGATGATGACACTGATGCTGCGAACCAATCAGAGCAAAGAGCGCACAAGCCATTTCTCATAGAGTTTGAAAATTTCCCCAAGACTTCGACAGATGAAATTATGTCGGAGTTAGATTTTAGTGCGACGGACGATGAAAGTCTTCATCTACAAATTGACGAGACAATGGAAACAGAGACGGACGAAAGCCTGGAAACAGGAAAAAGGGACGCCTTTCGTTCGATGACTTCCGATTCAGACTCCGAGTCTATCTTGACAAAGGTAGGGTTCTTTAAATTTCGATGTACAAAGAAATTCTATACATAGGCCGCAAATGCCGCTGCATGTACTGAATTCACTTCGGCATTTCAATCACCGGTCTTTGAAACCGTTCAAAGGTTTTCAATTTCCATATATAAATATTCAGTTTCTCTCCAATGCCCGTGGACAGGACTGTGCTCCTTTTTTTCGTTAAAAAATAATTTTTCATTGCATGTCTGTCTCCTTTAGCTAAATTCAGTTATACAACTCTTCCCTATTGTATGTGTGTTTATTGTGCATATTGTTTATTTACATGATTGTACAACCGAATCCTGGGGCCTATTATCCCTTGAAGGCCCATATTTATTTTGTAACTATTAAAGTTTATTTTATTTCACCCCCTTTCAGTGACAGAAGAAATATTATAATTATGAGATTAACAAAATATTCTTCTGAATTTCAGAAACCCAGAAAGAAATCACAAAAAGCAACCCAGAGAAGTGTTCTCATGCCAAATTCAGAAACTGATAATGATACCACAAAGGTTAATAAATACTAAATTTAATTTCATTAATCTTCAAGGAAAAAGTATCTGCATGTGTACTAGGCGAAAACGTCTGTATTTCTTTATAGTTATATAGAATTATAGCATAAAAAAGATATTGTTATTCATGTAAACATAAGTCCTTGCTGTAATTTAACTAGGGACCTGTGGTTCAGTAGACTTGAGCTTTATCTGTTTCACTACAGAGACATCCAAGTTTTGCAATATAGACAGTTTCACAATTGGTTAAAAAGTAAATGTTGCAGGGTGTCTTGGACTCTTAAAAACTTTTAAGTTTTAAATTTATATGAAAGTCCAATTATTTCAACTATAAGCCATAAAAAAGGTCCGTGAAAGACAAGTGAATTAATTAGGGAGCCTTTCCATTTTTGATATAAAAAATATTAATACATAGTACTTGATGTCTGTTTAGGAAATTACAACAAGCACTCCTTTGAGGCGGTCACCTAGGAAACGAAGGCAAGAAACAAGAAGACTTGCAATTGCATGTGCTCAAGAAGACACAGAATCAGAAGATGAAACATACTTATCTGCTGCAACTAATATGCAAAAAGAGGTGAGATTGTATTCATTTACTGATTTTGATGATGAAATTATATTATATTATATTACATATAGTTAACGTACAGTCACAAAGCATAGACAACTTTGGTAGTTTGTCCTGGCCCCAGCCTCACCAACTTTCCTCAAGTCAATAATCAGCCTCAAGTATGAATATTAACCTCAAATTTATGCACTTTTCTATTAAGAATTTGAGTTGAGGACTGAGTTGAGTGATTTGAAAATTTTGGTGACGGTGGGGCCCGATTAACAATAAAATACTCATTTATACAACTTCTTTTTTATTGTTAACTGTTTATGATATTATTTAATGTAATTCATTCTTTCTTTCAGAAAACTGTGAAATCAAAGAAATCAAAGACCCAGTCTGGACAATCTGAAAGACTTTCCTCTTTGAATAGCTCAAAATCTAGTGGTATGTGTGACAGAAGTAAGATTGAGATGAAATCAATTTAGGTCATAGTTTAACCTAACAGTTTTTTTTATGATAAAAGGTAGATAATTTTGACCGAATGAGTAATGCTTAATGATAATTGCCAGACTGATTTCATGGCTGTCATGGTACAATATTTATTTACTCTATTACATTTAAAACAATTTGATTATGGTTATATTCACATTATTCCATTTTCTTCAAAGGAAAAAACCAAGGTCTACATGGGCATATTAAAGAAATACTGCAAAACCAAAGAGAAATTCTTAGTCATTTAGGAGTTTTGACGAAGGAGTTAAAGGGACTTCGAACAGACATTGATAACAAAAGAGATGAAGTTAAGGAACCAGTATCTGTTCCAAATCGAATAAGGGTTGGTATCTGCCTTTTATTTTGATAGAGCTTTAAGCATCTATAATTTTAAACAATTTTTTAAAATATTAATTGCAGACAGCATAATACACAGTTATTGAATATGACTAGGTATAATGGCAACATGATTTGCTGCACCTGGAGACAATATTTATTGCCCGAGGCCAATAATAGTGTCTGAAGGTCCAAAAATCATATGTTACCTGAACCACAGTCAACTATCAAGCAAGTCATTCATGTCGCTCAGCTGTTTCTCCATTTTGATTAACAACTAGACAAATATTGATTAATAAGCAATATCATAGAAGTCAATGGCCAAGATTTCTGTTGTTGGGTCTGCAGACTGGTCAGCATCAAAATTGTTAGAGCAGTTAAGGTAACTTCGTACCTAAAAAATCATGGGTTCAAAGTTAAAAACTTAACTTTTTTTTAACTTATTGGACTTGAATTTCATCAAAAAATAAATAAAATATATATGTATCCATACTATTTTAGATGTAAGGTAATAAAAACCAATGGCTGAAATTATCATCTGAAAATCACACTTTTTTTGTTTAAAAATTAAATATAAGTGGATGGATACTTGTTTGTCTATTTAAATTTTATTGCTTACTATGCCAGAAAACTAAAATTAATTTAAAAAAAAAGAAAAAATTGTTTACATTAGAAAAATTATAGCATTTAGATATATCACCTAGAGAAAAGTAGAAAAGAGTTATTTCCCTTTGTCATTATTGAATTATGTCGAATATAAGGATGAAAAACGCTGATTAAATATATCCAAGTAAACAATATTTTGAGTTTTTGATGTGCACCTATGGTAACATAGAAATTACAAATCTACCTGCAGGAATTTTAAAGAATTCATGATTTATGTAAAATGTATGACGTCACAGGAGGGTGGATTTACTTTAAATTACCATTCTGTTAGTAAGAACTACATTAAATAACATTTTTAATGGTCTAACATCAAAAATGCTAGTACCCATTCATGATCATTCATGATGTTTAAGTTTTTATTCTTTATTTTTATCTCAAGAATGCTGTGAAAGAATATTTTGCAAATGGAGAGGAGATAGAGCTGAAATGGGATTATAAAAAAAGGTTTGTCAACTCGTCAACTTTTTCCCATTTAAATAGATATATTTTGGGGATAATTGTATGTACGTTACATTATTTAGTATACTCTTTATTTAATTGTTATCTCAAATTGATGGATAATAATAAAAGTTGGTATTTAAAAACTTTTAGGAAAACATAAGAAGTCAAGGAAAGTACATATATATACTGCTTAAATGATTTTATAAAATTTATATTTTATTTCAGATTCTATGATGAAGTCAACTCTGAATTCACAGATTATATAAAAAGAAGTGTGAAGGGTGTTGCTCCTGATGTCACAAATGAAGTTTTGGATAGTAAGTTTTCTTTATTATTATAAAATAATTCATTGCTAGATGTAAATGTACAAAGTAAATGCATTTTGGGGTGTTTCATTCAGACTATGAAGTGAACATTGTGGACAAAATACATGTAATACATGATAATTTAAAAAGTATGTTAACTATTTATGTTTTGTTTTAGTTTTCTATTCTGGGGTCAAAACTGATTGTCAAGCTTTTCATAATGCACAACAGCATATGGCATATGTACAATAGTTATCCCCTATAGTTAGATATTAATGCTTCTTGTTATTGTGCTGTAGAATAAATATTGATTGCTTTTAAATTATCTGACTTTATATATTAATGATGGCTGGTTATTTCAATATTTGTATGTCTTTTTTCTTGTTTTTCCATAGCTGCTGTAAAACGATACTTTACATCAAAAAAAGAAGCTGCTAACAGGAAATCAAGAAATAAAGAAACACTACATAAGCAGAGGCAGGCCACATACGAGAGGAAGAAAGAGGCAAGTTGTTTTAAAATACTTTTCAAGCACCCCATCATTGCTATAAGGCAGATTATTACTCCCTACATTGGTCATTGTTTATAAAATTGAGTGTTAATTTCTATTTTTATGAAAAACCTACCAGTTATATTCTATAGTTTAATAATAATTGGTCTAAAAAACTCAAAGGCTACCTTACTATTTGAGCATGAACTTGGTTGCAATGATTTTTACTTTCAAATGAAAAAGCATGGCTTTGTTTTCTGCAGAGAAAACAACCCAAAACCGGTTTCAACCCAGTTTATATTTACTTTCATAGAGGAATATAATAAATCATTGGTGTAATAAAATTTTCTACTGTTTATCGTATAAGTGTTTGATGTTTAACCTTGAAAAATAGTATGATTGTACAAAATACAAATGAATCATGAAGTCGATTGATAGATTTTGACAAGTTTCTTACTGTGATGCAGGCAACACTCTATACATAATATCTACATATATTAGTTCACAAATTCTTCGATCAGTTTAATAGTGCATTACAACCAGCATGGAGCCTATTCTTCAATCTTGTATTTCTAATTCAATTATAAAATTCAATGTAAAGAATATCTTTTAGTTTTAATTATTGGGACATTCATCATTATCATATCATTTCATTGTGCAGAAGGTACGACGCAGAATTCAGGCTGCTGAGAAAAAGAACTGGACAACGGAAAAGAAGAACATGGTTTTAGGGGTACTGAAGTCCAAAGACTCGCACAAACTGATGTCCAGTGACGAGGAGGCAGATGAAGGTTTCATCTCGCATCCATACTCTTGGGAGAGTGATGCTTGGAGGAACATAAAGCAGAGCCTGGACAAGAAATACCAGGAAACATGCTCTTCGAGGAGCAGGCGCCTTCTCCAGAAGAGACAAATTGGCTCAGTTCGAGAGCAAGAGAAACCAAAGCTAAAGGAGGAATTTTCGTGGATGTTTAATTAAAAAACATTTTGAATTAATGACTGTTCCCGCTACGATTGTAAATACTTTTTCTGTGACAGTATTTTTTTGTACATGTACATTCTGAAATTATGAAATAAAAATAAAATATATGACTTACAGTTATTGGCCATGATTTAGTTTATTCAACATGCTGAAAGAGGAGTGAAACCTTTTGTTTAGTTGATATTTAATGGCATTTAATTCGAGTAAAGCTAACTTTACCATAACAGAAAGATGAACTTTAGAGAGCATTAATGAGCTAGTTTTAGTACGAAAATGTCGCTTTTAATGAAGCTTAAAGGTGTTGAAAATCTCTAATTTAATTTTTGTAAATATCTACTTTTAAAGAAATTAAAGTTTTATAAATTTGATATTTACATTGCAGTAAAGTTGATGTAATGTGGGACATTACATAGCCTTTAAGTTAAAGTAAAGTTAGTGTAAATATCATATTTACCAACTTTGCCGTAAATAAGTAAATTTGATTAAAGACAATGTAAATATTAAATTTACAATTGCTTTACTTATTTTGTAAAGCTGTTTTTTCAAGCAGTGAAGAGGTCGCCCGTTTAAATATACCTTACGCTATTTGGATACTTGTTCTTTTCGATCATTTCTGAACACTTCTTCAAATATATTTAACTCTCTCCAAGGATTTAAAAAGACATATTTATGCAAATTTCGAGTCCACATGTTGATTGCTTTGCTTTTGATTAAAATACATAAAACCGCGAAACATTAACTGGCAAAATTGGAAATATTCAGTTTACGTCAATTGAACTTGTTACAGTCAGAACATTTGATATGGAGGGAAACAAATTGACGCGGACGTCTGAGAAAACATTGGATTGAAACTGTAGTTATAGAAAGAGTATTTTCTATCTACCTGAGAGTTCCTATCTTTCAATATAAGTTACGGGATCGAAACACATATTTAGTATCAGCAAAGAGAGTGATTATTTCATCAATAAGTATAAAATTAGCAAATAGGAGAAGATTTAGAAATAAAAAAAAATGAAATGTCATACGCTAAAAACTACATTTGTATGATGAGGGAGAGAGAGTGTGTGTGTGAGAGAGAGAGATATATGAATTAATTATTTATTTCCTGCCTACCCATATACTAACCTGCTTACTGTACATGCATGCACAATTAGCTTAAAATTGTATAGATAGGACAGGAAAGTATGGCTGTTACTAATGTCACAGCCGCTATTTGAAGTTGACGTAAATTGTTGTTGATGATAAAATGAACAACTCAGCTAGCTATTGGGTTCTTGTAATTTATATTTTTTTCAATTTATAGAATTGATGGTGATCTGTAACAATTATTACAGAAATGAGTATAATAAAAATACACACACACACAACTAAGATTCGAGCATTAAATATATTTTAAGATGTTTGAAGATTATTAATTTATGTTTTAAATAATAAATTATTTCAACAGATAACTTAGGCAACTGCGGTAAATGAACTTACCGAAATGACAGATATTTTATATAACTATTATGAAATAGATAATATAATTATAGAGAAAGAGATAAACTCTTCCTTTCTCTTTGACGCTTGGGGGTGAAGTGTGATAGATTTAGGATTTGGTGCGAAGCATGCGCAGTTAAATGTAAAACTTGTAAAACCACTCATTCAGTATACTCATTCAGTATTTCTTAAATATCAACCAATCATACAACTCTCACATGACCCAAACACCTTTGACCTTTCACACTCCAAACTCAACCAATGAATGTAAAACACCATGAATATGAATGAAATGTGGAAACGTAGTAAATTCCAGTGATCTGTAATTCACTCTGTTTATAGACGATGATGAAAATGAAATATGAGTACAATATATATCAATATATTAAAATAAACTTGAATCAATAAATAATTCACCCTGTGACAGATACAAATATTCCTATTTTTTGCCAGGCTAGCTTATTCCTTTTGTTGGTCGACTGCGCATTTCAGAGGCCCCGTCCCCACTAGTTATCAAGGCCCAAATATGGAATACATGTTGTTAACCAGCCCCTTGAAAAGTAACCCATTATAATTGTATGAGACGAAATTTCCTTTTATCACCAGGCTAGCTAAGCCTGGTAATGGCCATGAAACCCAATTTCTTTTAATGGTTGACTGGGCATTCCGGAGTCCTAATCCCCACTAAAAATGAAAGCCCACATTTGGGATACAGTGTGTTAGCCAGCCCATTGAAAGATATCACATTATAATTTTATCACACGAATTTTCCTATTTCGCCAGGCTTGGTTAGCCTGTTAAGGGCTGTGTAAACCAAATTCCTTTTGATAGTCAACTGTGAATGCCCGTGGTCCCATCCCTACCAAATATGAAGGCCCAAATATGAGACACGGGGTGTAAGATAGCCCTTTTAAAGAAATTCCGTTAAAATTGTATTATATGTAATTTCCTATTTTCGCCAGGCTAGCTAAGCCTGTTAATGGCGTGTACACCCAATTCCTTTTTAGGGTCAACTTAACATCCCCGGGGAACCATCCCCAACAAATATGAAAGCCCAAATATTTGAAACGTGGTTTTAGCCAGACCCTTGAAAGATAGCCAAGCTTCTTAATCGCCGTGTAAACCCAATTCCTTTTAAGGGTCGACTGAGCATTCCTAGGGTCCCATCCCAATTTAAAATGAAAGCCCAAATATGGATTACAGGGTGTTAGCTAGCCCCTTGAAAGATATCCCATTATAATTGTTTTCTACGAATTTTCCTATTTTTGCCAGCTTAGCTTAGCCTGTGAATGACTGTTTAAAACCAATTCCTTTTGTGGATCGATTGGGCATTCCCAGGGCTCTGACCTCATTAAATATGAAGGCCCAAATATGGAACACAAGGATGGTAGCCAGCTCCTTGACAAATATCCCGTTATAATTGTACTATACGAAATTTCCTATTTTCGCCAGGCTCGCTAAGATAGTTTATGGCCGTGTAAACCCAATTCCTGTTGAGGGTTAGCTTGGCATTCCCGGAGCCCCATCCCCAAGAAATATGAAAGCCGAAAAATGGGATTAAGGATGTTAGCCAGACCCTTGAATGATATCCCCATTATAATTGTATTCTACCGAAAGTCATTATTTTCGCCAGTCTAGCTAAGCTTGTTAATGGCCGTGTTAAACCATTTTTTTTGCGGGTCGACTGGGCATTCAAAGCGGGCCCAATCCCAACCAAATATAAAAGACCCAAATATATGATACAAGATATAAGCCAGTCCCTTGAAAGATATCCCATTATATATTTATTATAAGAAATTTTCTATTTTTGCCAAGCTAGCTAAGCATATTAATGACCGCGTAAACCCAATTCCTTCTAAGGGTCGACTGGGCATTTCTGAGGCCCCATTCCCACCTAATACGAAGGCCCAAATATGGGTACAGGGTGATAGTCAGTCCCTTACAAGATTTCCTATTATAATTGTATAATGCGAAATTTCCTATTTTCGCCAGGCTAGCTATGCCTGTTTATGGCCGTGTTAACCAACATTTCTTTTGAGGGTCGATTTGGCAATTCCAGGGCTTTGTCCCAACCAAATATGAAGGCTCAAATATCGGATACAGGGTGTTAGGTAGCCCATTGAAAGATATCCCTTTAGAATGTTATTATACTAAGTATCATAATTTTGCCAGGCTAGCTTGGCATGTTAATGGCAGTGTAAACCCAATTCCTTTTGAGGTTCGACTGAGCATTCCCGGGCCCTCATAAACACAAAATATGAAGGCCAAAATGTAGGATACAGGGCGTTAGCTAGACCTTTGAAAGATATCCCATTATAATTGTATTATACGAATTATCATTATTTTCCCTGGCTAGCTTAGCCTGTTCATAGCAGTGTATACCCAATTCCTCTTTAGGGTCGACTGGGCATTCCCGGGGCCCCATCCCCAACAAATATGGGATAAAGGGTGTTAGCGAGACTTTTGAAAGATATCCCATCATAATTGTATTATACGAAATTTCCTATTTTCGCCTGACTTGATAAGACTGTTTATAGCCATGCAAACCCAATTTATTTTGAGACTCGTCTAAGCGTTTTTAGGGCCCCATCCCCACCAAATATGGAGGCCAAAATATTGGGAACAGAGTGTTAGCCAGCCCCTTGAAAGATATCCAATTATAATTGTATTATACTAAATATCCTATTTTAACCAGGATAGTAAAGCCTGTTATTAGCCTTGTAAACAAAATATTTTTAAGGGTCGACTGGGCATTCCCGGGAGGCCCAATCCCCACTAATATGAAGGCCCAAATATAGGATACAGGGTGTTAGCCAGCCCCTTGAAAGGTATCTTATTCTATTGTATTATGTCATATTTTCGCCAAACTAGCTTAGCGTGTTAATGGCCGTGTTAACCAAGTTCCTTTTAGGGGTCGACTGGGCATTCCCGGGGCCCCATCACCACCAAATATAAAGCTCGAAATATGGTATACAGGGTGTTAGCCAACCGCTTTAAAAATACCCATTATAATTGTATTGGGTTAATAGCTCATGTCTAGATTATCGTAAAAGTTAGCTGTGGGATCCTTAGATATTTTTTTTATTCACTTTCTGTTTAATATATCTAAAATTTTAGATTTTAACAGTCTTTTGAAGTAAAAGAATATAATGTTGGTCTAAGTTGCATAGACTATATATTACACATATAGCTCGTTTACAAATTTACCAGTATACTACTTGATAAGGGAAGTTAATCAGTGAAAATAAAATAAAGAGAAACATTCTTGAGAGAAAAGTGTTTGTGTATGTGAGGGGTGGGTGGGTCGGGGTGGGGGTGGTACTTTAAATTACCTATTGAATCAGGGTTAGGGTTAGGGTTTGGATTTAGGTCAGGGTTAGGGTTGGGGTTAGGGTTAGGATAAGGGCACTTTGACATGTTGAGTGTGCAGGATTGCGGGACTCCCTGCGATATGACACAAAACATTTAGAATCAATAATTACATAATTCTCTAATATCAACTTATAGAAATTTTATTAATTATTAAGTATCCCCAGGGTATACCCTAGGTATACCCAGGGTATACCCTAGGTATACCCAGCGTATACCCGAGGTATCCATAAGGGTATACCCAGAGTAGACCTCAGGTATACCCAAGGGTATACCTAGGATATACCTAGCTTAGTGTTTACGAATGTATTGGCCACGTTCACTGTTATTCTAATACGTTTTGTTGAAAATATTTAACAATTTTAATATAATTGATTTATAATTAAAGAGACCTCCATTTATTTCAGATAAGTAAAGTAAGGGTTAGGGTTAGGGTAAGAGTAAGGGGTTAGGGTTAGGGGTAAGGGTTAGGGCTAGGGTTAGGCCACTTTGATGTGTTGCATGTGCGGGATTGCGGGACTCCCTCTTTTTTTTTATCACATGACTTGACAGTCGTATGGATTATGTTTACGAGTGGGTACGTTTCAAGTATAGTTTATTTTCGTAGAATGACTTTTGTGCAACTGGATGTGCAATCTGTTTTTG